>JAODLI010000017.1:2157961-2169620 GCA_027575585.1 Percopsis omiscomaycus
AACATAAGAATCACTGCGACGCCCCATGAACGTCGCTGCGCCTTGCGTCATTGCGTTCAAGGCGCTGCCGCGAGCCTTGAACGCAAGGTAGCTATAAGGTAGCTATAATGATCAGCTGTATCGTTTATTTACTGCAGTAACTGACGATGTTAACTGATCCAAAGCAACTAACTCAGTCACTTTGGATAAAAGAGACTTAATTACAAGTATTAAGGAGCAGGTAGAGGTTAGGTATCTCACTCAAGGATGCTTAGCTAGGCCGGGCGTGTTGGGGACCAAACCTATGATCTTCCGGGTTGGAGTGAACCACCAAACACTAAATCATGGGTGTAGGTTTAGTTAGAACAGGGGGAGACACAAGTCGGGGGTCTGGAGGAACTAACATGATAAACGTCTATCATATAGATAAAAGCCTTGAGTAATGGTCTTAAACTCTGCTCCACTAAACTTGAACGTTGAGGGGAAGAAAATTCAGATTTTCAATTCACCCAATGCAATGGTAACCAGTGGATACAAGGAAAAAACGAACAATAAATAAAATAAATACGAGTTTAACATGTGCCACTCACGAGTGTTCGACAGGACCAGCTTTCCCTGTTAAACAATATCTCGTGTTTGCATGTTTATTTCCCTGCTTCAAGAAAGGCGAAGGCTACAGCAAAGAGCCAGTACCACCGTGGAAAGCAGGCGTCGACGGTTTGTCCAAGGAACATCGCACGTGAAACTCGTATGCTTCCAAAAGTCACGCCTTTTCATTCTTTGGGTTTCTCTCTGCAAACCTCGTTAAGCCACGAGCAATGATCATTGCAAGGGGCAAACGTCACAAGGCTGCAAAAATGACTATAAATGGCAATAAATAGACAAAATAAATGGTACTCACTTCTCATTCTTCATCCAGGCATTGCGTCATGGTGATCTCCCATGCCACAACTCACAGGCTAAAAATGTAAATAACTTCTTACATCACGCTTACACTGGTTTGTTACACGTGTTTATTTATGACAAGACATTGCAAAAACGTAAAACGCATGTGTGACATTCAAGACCCCCAATTTATAAAAAGCCTTGCTCATTAGAGTTGAAGCCGACTCAAATTCCAGAAGCTTCCACTGTGCATATGGACTGCTTCGCAACAATCACCTGTATTCTCAGATAAATTCCGAGCGAGTGTGATATACCAAACGTAAAGATTTAGACAGGGACATTGTTCAATAGTTCTATGTTTGTTCACAATGATACGTGTCTTCCCTGCCTAATATACTAGGCATTCCAACAAGTGTTTCCTGATCCCAAAGAGGAAAGTGTGAAATACCAAAACCATACGTTTGGCATATTTCGGTTACAGGTAGGACTCCAGACAGGTCTCATTGAATTCAGATTCGGATTTTAACCAGTGGGTAAGAATTCCTTAATTGTTGCTTTAGAAATTTGATTTTAATTTCTCACGGTCCATACGCAACATATTGTCTAATCCAACAGTAATGTACAGATTATCTAAAAGCAAGAAAAAAAACCTGCATCTTGCTAAAATTGCAAGGGGTTCATTTCTTCCCCATGATGAAGCTGGGAGCCTCTGCATCATCATCAGCTTCTCTTTCCTGGTCCTCTTCCTCGCTGCTGCTTGAGTCCTTCTGGTCTTCTTCGTTCTTTTCGGTGTCCTGCTTTGCTTTCTTTGCCATTAACTTCTTCTGTTTCATCTTTTCCCTCTTCTTTCGACGCTTTGCCGTTCTCTCGTCGGCCGCTTCTTTGTTTTTCTCCACCTTTAGGAGATATTGCTCGTCTTTAGTTTGCTTATCTGACATTTTGTCTAAGAAGTCTTGTCTCTGGTACTCTCTGCGTCGGAGGTGCCTGTACACATGGAACTCCCCGCTGCCGGCGCCTGCACTGGAGCCCATCACATCCCGGACAAACTCTGGCGGGGCCCGCGGGTTCCAATCTTTCGGTCGTTCCGGGATGGGAGCGGGTTTATCCGGGTTACGCATTAACCTCTCCAACTTCAGACGTTGCTCTTCTGCCGGCGTTTTAGCAATTATCAGGGGCTGAGCCTCCTTTCCTCCGGGTTTCCCCGATTTCGAAGCACCATTTTTCTCTGTTTGCGCCGCCATCTTTCAAAAATCTACGTTCTTACACCGGATGTAACACCGGAAGCTGTTTAAACCCTTTTAACCTGGAAAAAACTTAAAACGTATTTATTATTTTAAAATATACGACACGATCTGATCTAAAAAAATAACATAATGTTTCTGATTTCAATAAAGAAAACTATATATAAACTAACAAAGAAAACGATATTGTATTTCTTGTATACTCTTCATGATTTGCGTAGCAGTTTACCAATGGCACAAGACCTGTGGCAGAGCTGTCCAATGAGCGTTCTACTTCCTGCCATTTCGCAACATTGTGTAAACGCGAGTAATCGTCACTGACAGTTTACGCGATTAGGTGTGCGTTTATAGTAAACCGGGAAACGTTGTGTTCTTTAATTAGGCTACAATCTACCGAAAGCAATGAACAGTCTAATTAGATCCACGGCAAGGTGCTTGCGGGCGAGTGCGGTCGTCTATCTGCCAAGGAAAACCGCCGATGGACATGTGTCCCTCGCCTCGGCCCGGTTTCTATGCGCCACGCCAAACTTACAGAAAGACCTTGGTGAGATGGTGAAGAAGGACAAAGTGGTCGTATTTATAAAGGGGACACCGGCACAACCTATGTGTGGCTTCAGCAATGCCGTGGTTCAAATCCTCAGGATGCATGGAGTGGACGAGTACGCAGCATACAACGTGTTGGAGGACCAGGACATCAGACAAGGTCAGTCACCCAAAAATGACAATTGCTTTAAGTGCCGCTTAAGTTTAAAACCGAGCAGTAAGCTCTTGCTGTCCTTGACTAAAGTGTCTACACAATGAATGGACAGGCTTCTTAAAATTAGGTACATTTGGGAGTAAAGGCCTAGCGAATCAATATCACCTTTCCAAACCGATGTTGGGGGGTGGCTTGCGGGGAAGTTTATCTGTCTTCTCCAGAAAGTGGGTGTGGTGCTTCAAGTCGTTATACGTAGGCCAGTCATTGCTATAATGTGTTCACGAGTAAGAGGAATGAGGAAGTAGTTTTGTCCAGTTGAATTGGGTTTTATTGCATGGCTCTTACCCTGATCCTATTTGGCTGCCATAGGGATCAAGGAGTTTTCCAACTGGCCCACAATCCCTCAGGTGTACTTAAACGGAGAGTTTGTGGGAGGCTGTGACATCCTGCTCCAGATGCACCAGAACGGAGACCTTGTTGAAGAGCTGAAGAAGCTGGGCATTGACTCAGCACTACTGAATGCTGAGAAAGAGTCCAAGTAGGAACAGGGGAAAGAAAAACGACAAAGTGGCTCATTGACTGGCAGTTCTAAAGATCTACAAAGGGCAAGATCCAAAAAATGATTGGATGGGTATAATGATGTGCAGTGAAAGCCCCATATTTGAGTTAATGGACTCTTGTGCTTTGTGTTCGAATATATTTAATGGCTGAGCAGGAAAAATTGGGCTTTCACCGCTGTTCTTGCAGTTAATCCAGTCCTGAACAACAGATCTGCATAAATTAAGTGCCTGGGAGAATTTGAGATGTGTTAAATAAGACCTGCTGGTTATCTATCTTTACCGCGACACAGCCCCTGTAAGAAGGTGTGCTAAGTGTCATCACAGACGGCTAGATTTAGACTACCACAGTGTGTTTTGGGGCTTAGAGTTTTCGGTGTAGTGTGTACAGAAGATTTACTGCCATTAGGTCTTTAAGCAGCAGTTGTTTCTTTTTCTACGACTTCTTTACAATTTCAACCAAGGGCACATTATTTTGCCATTACACTACATAGAGGGCGGCCAAAGTGCCCCTCCTTCCCCCGTGAGGATAATGACCACTACCTGCTCAACACCAAATCTCTACATATAAACGTAGCACTCCAAGTGACCTCAAGGGTCCTGGGGGCCACACAAAGCCACCCTGCAGAATCTCTCCATTTGTATTTACACTGTGCAGGCAATTTACACCACAATTCTGCCTGGGTGTCACAATACTGTCTTTATTTTATTCACCTCACTAGCATCTATTAGCGCAGTCTGATCTACTGTTGAACAATTACATTAGCCTCACTAATCACATGTACACTCGCTGAATTTATGTCTTGAATTTGCAGTCTGTCTAGATTATTTGTGAATTTGTCAATTCCATTGTTTTTTGTTTTGTTTTGGGACTGAGCCCAAGATTTGAATCTGGATTATATTTTCCTGCTGTAAAAGTGTTATCTAAGTAGTTATCAAATAGTACACTGTAAAGATAGTGTAATGAAATATTAAGTGTATTTTAACTGCATGTAAACTGTTTATCAATAAAACATTTTACGACCCAAATAAGCAGCAGTAAACATTTACTAAATGAGGTGATTTCCTGTGTTGTTTGCTTGGCTTCGTCAAGATATAAGACGATATTATTTTCAAAGCTGGTGTGTTGGCATAGTGAAGTCGACCTGCTCCACCAACTGCTGGGACAGTCGTCTGTTCCCATGGGATAGACAAAGCTAGCACTTCAGATGAATTTTGCATGATTATCCCATGCACAAGTAACCATCTGCTGGGTGAGAATGCAGTGCACGAGCTAAATATAACAGGCCAAACTGTTAATCTTCACAAATGTTTTAATACAAAATACTATTTTTATATACAAAAACAAAAAACATGTTGGTGACAATATTATATCTAACTGGGGATGGCTTTGGGGGGTTAAGGGT
This sequence comes from Percopsis omiscomaycus, assembly GCA_027575585.1. NCBI lineage: Eukaryota > Metazoa > Chordata > Actinopteri > Percopsiformes > Percopsidae > Percopsis > Percopsis omiscomaycus. The sequence goes on from JAODLI010000017.1 coordinate 2,162,727, forward strand.
TGTGTTGTCATGCCGTCCGGTACAGCCCAAATGCAGGAGAGCGAGGGAGAACCCCCCGCATCCTCTACAGTTTCTGCAGGAAGCGCAGCACCAGGTCTCGCAGGGTGGTGCGCAGTGGCTCGTTGTTGTCGCACACGATGTGCGTGCCGTCCTCCTCCAGCTGGATCAGCGTGTCCTCCGCCTGCAGGTGGAGGATGTGTCCGTCTGGCGTCTCCTCCACCTTCACCTCTGTGATGCCGTGCTGCATTGTGGGTACAACCGCAATGTGAGACGCTTAAATGCACACCAACAAGAGTAGTGAAGTTTCTGGGCTGTTACCCACAGCCTCCCCCTCCGCCCCGCCCACCTTGTGCAGCATGGCCAGGAAGGCCTCCAGGGGTACTGCCCCACTCAGCAGAGGTTTGGGGGCCAGCAGCTCCGGGGGCTCCTCCATCACACGCTTCCTCTTCTTACTGGGGGCCACCGGAGGAGGTTTAGGAACCGACTGATGGAACATGGGAGGAAAATGTCAGTTTTAAGTAGAATATACACTTTCAAACCTTTGTATACAAGCTATGAACTACTTATTGTAATGAAATACAATATGATTAATATAAAAGTGATTAAAACTAAATGAAAAGTTGCTAAATTACCTTCCAACACCCCAATCATGTATTTATATACATCCCTGTTACAAATTCCACACACACACACCTGTAATGTGTGCTTGTTGTCCTTGGACTGCAGAACTGCAGACACGGTTGCCACGGAGACACCAGGTTTGACCTCAGAGGGCACCAGGGATTTGGCCAGCTAGCAACGATTTAAGAAAGGTCAGAGTTGATTAGACATCAACACTCTCCACACTTGGAATCCTTAGCTCAATATGAACCGTCTTAACACCAGTGGGATGACAATATTGAGGTTCAACAAACTTCAATGCCACAATCATTAAATACGCTGTCAAATATTACTATTGTGTTATTTCACAGCACATTGGGACACTGTTATCAACATGACTCAGTGAACAGAAGCAGAAAAAACACAGCTGACCTCTGGCAGCAGGTGTATGCGTTCGTAGCGGCGCCTGAAGGGCAGGCTGAGCACGGAGCAGCGCCGGTAAGGCATGGGGGGAGGCTGCAGTTCCAGCATCAGGTCTGAGCGGTGGGACTGAGACAGAGGCGGCTGGGTGTACTGCTCTGGACACACCACATGGAGGGGCTGCAGGGAAGGGCCCACAATGGTTGACTCCCACAACATGTACCTGTAAGGCATCCTTGAGCCTTGAGCAAGATGCCTAACCCCTACCTGCTCCATATAATAGTTAGTCGCTTTGGATAAAAAGCCTCTGCTAAATGACCTAATTGTAATTGTAGTGTCATTGCCACTCAGGTTTCAAGCGTACCTGGACATCTTTGAGCAGCTTAGAGACCTGGTGAAAGTTGAGGCGCGTGTCGATGGGACAGTAGACACATTTCATGGCCAGTGGCTGGTAGGGTGCTAGGGCATCCAGGTAGGAGAAATCTGGCTCTGGAGTGAGGGAGGAAACGGCAAACAACAGACTACAAACCATGAGGATGCCGATTCGTTGTCTGTCTAGTATATTGTACCATGGTCCAATTTTACGGTTTGTCTAAACTGGTAACACAATTGTGTCTTATACTGGTTTATTTTCTATTGGCAAAACGGCTTATTGAGAATGCCCTGCTTTTAACTGACAATCACATCAATGTTTTAATGTAACTGGCGCCCATTACTTCACTTTCACTGTAAACAGACAGCTTGGAGGGCTGTGTGTTACACATTTTGCAGTTAGCAAGTGATTTTTCCTTTTCATCTATTTTAAGCATCACCATGTGTGCTGTTGTCATGGTGTCATTTCTTGTATTATTTTTTTTTACCACAAGGGGGCAAGTGCAATAAACAATAGAATTGTGGCTTTCGCTAAATGTACTACAGTCCCTAAACATTAAGAAAAAATGTCATTATGAACTGAGATAAAAACCATAATTCTGCTAAGATATTATTCATGTATGTAATACATATGAAAATACCCTGGTCAAATTTTTTATTTTATTTTTTAAATACTTGAAATGATGATTTTAGACACTACACAATAGTGTGTAAAAGTCAGTATAATCTAACCCACATGCGCTTAGCATTGTGGACTCTGCTACCCACCGGTGAATATGATGGTGTTCAGGCTGGATTTGCCCCACAGCTCCATGAAGTGAACCACATCACCGAAGCGCAGGGACGGGTGCCCGGTGAACACCACGCACGGCTGACGGAACTCATTACTGAAATCGCCGTGGATGCTGGGATAGTGCTTTAGCTTGTTGGTCTGGATCAGCTGTAGGCAGTGAGAAAGCAGGCTAAAAGGTCAGGCCTGACACAGCAGCGCTGGGCCACTGAACACACCACTACTCCAGAAAAGGGGTCACATTTTGGTAACACAAGCATGATGACATCTTTTGTTATGAAAATGGGTAACTAACAATTGTAAATAAAAGTGTAACTGAAATATCAACAGCTGTTGCATTCAACCAATAATTATCTTCAGCTTCCACTACACAAACTGGCACATTAACAAGAAGGGCTTAACTCCACAGTGCTTGGTATAACCCTGTGTTTTCAAGAGAATGGAAAGGTGTACGTGGAGCGCGTTATGCGCAACACCCCTTTTGGTTATCCTTGAAAAAGAATGCCAAAGCTGTAAAACCAATACCGACGAAAATAGCTGCGCTCTTATATCAGCCTGTTACTGCTTCGGTATGTGCACGTTCCTGTGACCTACCTCTGCATGGGGGAATGGAGGTTCTGGGAGGTACACCTTGGATTGCTTGTTGTGGCAAAGCCTGGTATAGAGCCACAAAAATGACATCACATCAAAACATTACATAGTACTAGTATTATATTATGATAGTACACTGCTGTAACAATATGTTTTCACAGGGACAATGCATAATTGTGACATGTAATAATATCTCATAATACATACTGGTATGCCATTTACATTGAAATACTGTATACTGAATTTTATGTAGATTTCAAAGACTTCAAATGAAAGCCACGGTGGTCTTTGTAGGCTATTTGAGTAATTGACTTTATGAACATGAATAGTGAAAATGTTGATATATGATATACATTTGTCCCACATCACCTCCTCCTAAGAACAGCTTCTTACCATTCAGCAAAGATCTGAGAGAACTCCAGGGAGCTGTTGGCGACAGGTGAGATGAAGTAAAAGGGTGTTGTACCCAGGTTGGCGCTCTCGATGAACTGGTACAGGCACTCCAGCAGGTCATAGATCACACCGGACGAGTAGCATGGAACCAGCACATTACCGCCAGCACGAATTGTCATGGCTACACCAAAACGACAGTTCATATCACACAACACTTAAATATAAAAATACAAACAGACAATCAATAGACAGCATGCACCTTTTCGTATTTAGTGTCATTTTAAAATAATGTCCGATATTCAAATAAATTGATTTAGTGAGAATTGTTTATGCTGATTATTTTGCTACATTTTGTGATCACAATTATTAATTTGGATGTTTTAAGAGACATTTCTACCATATTAACGTCTTTAACTAATTAATACTTTAACCAGCAGTCAATATTCTAATTGTGCACTTATTTTCACCTCAAAATAGCCTATATTTGGCCCAGATGGGTGTAAAGGTATGCTTGTGGAGTTAACTTCTACCCAATTCACTTCACATATTATTTGTTATTGTGGCCTTTGTTGGGCTCTCTGTTTAACTGTACAACTGGAGAAGAGGGTGGGAAGTCAGTCAAATGGTGGCCAAACAGCAGAGAGGAGATAGGGGGTTGGTGGAGGTAGGCAAGTGTCTTACTTATACCTATAGGATATCTAAAACAGATTATAATTGATACACCTACCCAGGTTGCTGCAGAATTCTCCCAGCATGCCATCTGGATTGGCAGTGGGCATTTGTGTGAGACCCGTCAGAATCAGAACGTCACTGTTCTTCAGAGAGCTCTGGTCCATGGGCTTAGAAGGAGATGAACAGAAATTAAAGCTGCTGTAGGTAGGATTTGAGAGTTGCAATGAGAGCTAGCTAAAAAAAATAACAACAACCAAAAAACCCACCCCCTCCTCCTCTGCAGCCCTTTGGTCTGCTTTTACAGAGCGCCATTGACAAACCCGTTGTAGCTGTGTGCACGCATTCATGTGATTGACAGGCAAGGTAGCTTTGCCGGACCAATCGGGGAAAAGAGGCCCCGATTTGTCATACATTTCTGGGTGCCTGGGAAAATCTTAATTATAATAATACATTTTATGTATTATGCAAATAAATATTTGCATAATGAATGCAAATAAATATTTGCATAATGCTAGGACACACATTCACTGTTGAAATCAAGAAGTTAACTGAGTGTTAACAGAACACATGTTGTACCTGTGGATGTGTGGTAAGCAGGGATGAGCCAGAGACATAGGACACTTTCTCGTGATGGGACTGGATGGTCCAGTTGGAGCTACCCAATGAATAACCAGAGCTAAGGGGGGAGACCTGCACCGCTCCAAACAACTCCTGTAGGAGAACGGTTAGACTGGGTGAGCACATCTAAACAGATTACAACAATAGTTGAAATCAGGCAAAGGAAGCTAGCAGAAAAAAGCATTGATAAATAAGTAGCTCAAATATAAAGTAGTTTCACAGTTTAAACCCTAAGCATAAAAACATAGTCCTAAGGTATGTCCTGCATAAACAAAGGATTAATAGTCCTAATCAAATTTTAAACCAATACACAATAAAAATGTGTGAAAAGATCAATTATTTGAAATAATTCAATTATAATTTCTTTCCGGTATTGAAACACAATCCCATCTATTTGATTGGAGCATACACTCTGTATCTAACGTGTGTACTGGAGAGACTGTCTTAACCACTAAAAGTGACACAAACAAGTTTGGGCCAGCATGAAATTCAAGCGTAGAAGAAACAAAATAATTACCACTTTCTGTGAATAGCCCACAAGCTGCACTTTGCTGAGCGCGGAGTTAACTTCCTGAATACTGTAGCATCGCTTCCACGTAAACACTTCCATTGCATCCTTCAGTGGGCCAGGGAGCATTCTGGTCAGACAAACAGTCAAATTATAGTTTACAAAATACGTACAAGTATAAGTTTACAAAAAATGCTGGTAAATATTATTGGCATATTGACTCCATTTTCAGAAACCACCAACATGTAACAACATCAGTTAGTAGTAGCAGTATATTTACCTTTGTATTTCCTTGTTCTTCCAACAGGTGGCGGACTGGGCTTTGGGTACTCTCTCCATGAAGTTAACCAGCTCCTCCATCAAGAGCCTGGTAAAGAAACATCACAAATCAACCATTCTTTATTTTGTATAGGTCTTCGTGTGACGCGAGTACTTTTGGATCTGCTCTTCTCCCAAATCACAGCATGGAATTGAATTATTCGTACTGTACATATTTTCGTCATTATTGCCCCTTCATTCTGTATGCTAATTATAGCCAACATTGGCACATTTTGGTTTCTCATTACCTGCCTATCTGCAGTGTTGGCTCTGTGGCATAAACAGTCCCAGTGAAGCCAGTATTCTCTGTGATGTAGGGCAGCGCCATCATGCAGTGGTAGTTGGAGATCAGGATGACGTCAATGGTAGATAGATCCAGCAATTCTCTCTGCAGGTAGTAAATAGATATAATCCAAACTTGTATTCATATTTTTCCAGCAGTGGTTTAGTATTACCAGTAGTAACAGTAGTAATGGCAGCATAAATGGTATTTTGGCCATCTTTGCAATTAAATGTTTCAGTTCATTACCTCAGGGAGACAGAATTCTGGCTGTGAGTCCACAAATACTCGTCCGGCACACTCTTTTAGCTCCTGAACCAAATATACAATAAATATACAGGTGTGTAACAGACAAGAAACTTCTCAGTCATCTACATATCCTGTAAGATGAAACAGCTTCTCAAACCTTTTCCAAGTTTATCGTTCCATCTTTTGACACCCAACCAGGAAGCTTAGAAAGCCTAGGACTGAAAAGGGACAAACATGGCACCAGCACAACAGCTGAATCAGCAAAATCTCGTGAAAAAACATTTCATGAAATGTACATGTATGTGAAATGTAAAACATGAAATGTTTGGGACATTTGCTGCTGACATATTTGTAAAAGGATTCACACACAAATAAAATATATGAACGGAGTGAATATTCACACCATGGACTTACCTGTGCACCAGGGGGAGAGGCAAGAAGTTAAGCACAGACGTGGTGTCCAGTCCACAATCCAGCATGATGGTGGTGGACTTGAATTTGAGGACATTGCAAGGCAATGTAGGGTGACCCGACAGGCAGTACTGAAACACATGAATGCAGAACAATCATCGCGACGGTATACATGAGTTATGCGTGAGTGTAAACTAAGAATGTGTGCACAACACGATTATTCACACATATAAAAGTAAGTGAAGGGATTTGTCGGTGGGTGAATGGATGCAAACGTAAACACAATCTTCTTGTTAGTTAACAGAAACCAACTCTTTTAAGATGACTGTCTTACAAAATAATTTGGACAGGGGGAATATTTAAATAACATCTGCTTGAATAGTTGATTTACTCACCAATTTCATTTCTGACGCCTTATTGTAACAAATAACTATTTAATCGTAAAGCTAGCTTTGCTAGCAATACATCACTCCACTCGCCTTCACTGGTAACCAACCGCTGTCTATGGCTTTTGCTTATTACTGCCCTCTGCAGGTATGGAGTATATTGATATCCCATATTCTCCAGCAAGGTATAAAATTTAAACTACGTGGCTAGACATCACAAATAGCAAATAAAATAGTACGAACGATAATGGGAAAGTCCCAGGGCCCTCACATGCCCATTGTTACA
>JAODLI010000017.1:2169720-2182163 GCA_027575585.1 Percopsis omiscomaycus
CAAAAAAAATAACAAATAAATCACTAACTAATTCACATTTTTAAGACCAAGATCCTGTCCACACTAGCACGGTTTTAGCAACGCATCTTAATTTCTCTGTTTTGGCCTTCCATCCACACCAATACGGAGTTTTCCAGCACAGAACCGGAGCTTTTCAGCAACGCTCTCCCAAGTGGATAAATCTAAAACCGCTGGTTTCGCTGCCTTGTATGGATGGCAAATTATTTTTTATTTTTTTACATTATCTATTTATTGTCAAGATTGATTTATAAATTAAATGATTACAATTAGGTCATTTAGAAGACGCTTTATCCAAAGCAACTTACAATTACACGATGCCATTACATGGAGCAGATAGGGGTTAGGCATCTTGCTCAAGGATGCTTACAGGTAGGACTCGAACCTACGACTATCCTTCCCCCTAAATGATACATCCACAATTGAATGACGTATCCATATAGGACATTATATGAAATGGTGTTTTTCCTTTTAACAGTATAAATGGTAGATGTAGTACATGCATGCACTCCCTGGTGTCCCGATGTATAATGTGTAGTGGCGCGGAGCTCCTCGATTGCATTAAACACGTGATTGGCCTATTGTGTAATCACACAGTGTAGAGTGGGTTCAATCATTAAGTGGTTTGGGATGACCAAATTGTAAAAAGTAACATTTACCAGAATGGGGTTCCATATCCAAGATGACTTAGTCAAACCTATCCTTTAGTTGTTAAGTTTCCAGCTATATCAAATCCTACAATCAAGACAATTTACAGTACATTGACAAACTAGGCCTGTATATTTTCAAAGCAATTTGTTAATAGGCCTACAACTTTGCTTGTTTCCATTAGCTGTGTGTGGAATTATTAAATATATTTTAAAGGCGAAACCCTGTAGTCCTAAACTTCTTTCTGGATGACCAAACATTGGTCATCCAGAAAGAAGTTTATAAATCCTCCATGCACTATATATAGTGCATGGATTGATAATGTAAAAACATTTAATCCCAATAAGGGAAATAAATTATAGAAATGAGAACAATTCCTAATGTAAACATAACGCTGGATGTGCTGCTCAATGAGGGACACATCCTAATGTTATTCAGTAACGGTAACGTTAAGGTTTCCATCAAACGTCTAGTGAATTTTGTGCGGTCATTATTGTGGTATCCGGAAAGAGTACTTATGATTAGGAAAACAAAATTAATTCTGGGAACTGGGTTCTTGTCTTGATGTTGTGGCCAATTTATGTCGCTGCTCTGGTTCGAAGATACGAGCTTTGTTGGCACCGATGTGGGATTTTTTTTAGCACCCACACTTAACAAGCTATGTTAAACTGCCATGTTTAACACCATCACGTTGGTACTTCCACTTCTACATTAAATCAATCACGTACACTTAGGTCAAGTAGGCTACGTGGTGCCGATTGAGTAAAACACCGGATTAGAGGATACCAACTTTTTTGCACTTTTCATACAAGATACTTTACTCACCGGTGTCGTAGTCTTTCCCCAAGTAACGTTAACGTTACACGTCGGCGTTTATTAAATTAGTGATGCACTCCGTACACGTCTGAAATATATGCGTACATGTGTAAGTCAGTAAAGTGTTGTGAAAATAAATATAAATCACCCAAACAACTTATATAACAACTATATATAGGTAAATAAAAATGAGTGCCAGTAACTCCACACCAAACTTACGTTAGAATATCGCAACGCTTTGCTAACTAGCCACCTCCATGTGCGCGTGCAATTTTCCCCAACACCGGAACTGTAGCGTTCCGGGAATGTTACAAAAATACTTTAATGATTGATTAAAGATATTGTATTTTTTTTTTACATTTATTTTCTCACCTTTGTATTGTATGTGCTGCATATGTGAGGTGTAGGAGCCCTATGTAAAAAAAAAATCAATAAAAGATGCTTACCAGTGGTGTAGACTGGACCTCCTACGCCCACCTTCTCGAAAAACAGTGCTTGTTGTTAATATTCTTATTTGTGATCTGTAACAAGCTATGCTCCATCAAAAATAGTAGGCCTACTCTCAAATTATACTTTACCAAGTTACGTACTTCTTCTAAAATACACCTCGTAGCCTGTATACTTACCAAAATTAGCTATAGCGACATCTTGTGGCCATTTGAAAAAACATGAATACTAAATGTAGAATATTTTGTATTATCTGTCTATGAAAGGACGGCCTGGAATCAGAAAATACACATCAATTGACAAGCTTGTTATTATCTTTAATATCACATGTATTTGTTGAGAGAAGTGGGCTGAGAGCATTTTGCTTAATGTATACAATGCATCGTTCATTGAAGTGATCTTTCCTTTCGAAAGATTACTTTCCAATATCCAATATCCATGCGATGTTCATAAAGGACACACTCTTACTTAAAAAACTTAAAAGGTGCAATTATTAACGCTACTGTTATCCTTAACAGTTACTCCAGAGTATAGGTTTGTAAATTATCTAGGAGTTGACGCCCCCACCAATCTCACAGAAAGACCTCATACCCCGACCAGCAAGCTACCTATATACAATACTGCATCTATCCATGATCTCCATCTCTTATACGCTTGAAGTCATACCGTCACATTTACCTTGTGTAACGTTAACTGTGTGTAACCGCATGTAACACACGCACACCCACGTGCGCGTGTGTGTTCGGGTACTATTTTTTATACCTCAATTTTACCGGAAGTGTGAGGTCGAGAATGGGAAGTTCGTCACCAGCTCGCGACTGTGTCTTCTGCCATTTTGATTAGAGAACGTTGATTTTTTTTTTTCATCATTCTGTGGCTGTCTATATACACATAAGAACATCATCATGGCTATGCAAGCAGCGAAGCGCGCAAATGTAAGTTTTTATCGATGAGTGTTGTTCCAAAGCGTCTGTTTATTTTTTTTGTAAAACGACTCCTAATTACATAACGTGTGTTAGCTAGTCTAGTTAGCCTTTATGCTAACACATTGAAGACGAACCTGGTTAACAAAGTAATCAGTAAACACGTCGCATTCAAAATACTGAATAGTTAAAAATAATACTTTCAAAACAGTTTTTGTGGCAAGGTATTTTGAACCATCAACGACTGTGTAACTGTATACAATAATACTAATATTACGTATTAATTCAGTATCGTTTGGACGAGTCATACATTTGATAAACATGTCGTTCTATAAATAAATTATCATACTACATTGACGTAATCACTTAGGATAGTTGGTTACAGTTTTCACCTATAGCTCTAACGTAAAATCAGTGCTGCCTGATTACTCCTATAATACAAACACGATGGAGACAAATGTGCCATGTATTGTTTTTTGTTTTATTTTTTCTGGAGAATCCTGACATGGTTCCCCTCTTATTTTTATACCCTTTATTTATACAGTCTATGTTTATACCCTACAGATACGATTGCCTCCCGAGGTCAACAGAATCCTGTATATTAGGAACCTTCCATATAAGATCACAGCTGAGGAAATGTATGACATCTTTGGAAAATATGGACCAATACGTCAGATTAGAACGTAAGTATATTCTGTAAAATGTTTTAATGCAATTGGATAATCTACTGTTCAAGTGACTGCATAGAAAATCTTCTTTCCTTTTTTCTATAGTAGAATTAACCAACAAAAACCTGGTCTGAAGTCAATGACAAAGTATTGAACTGTTATTTTAAGTGCTCATTATCAAGATAGTAACATGTGCCTAATAAAATTATAAGATATTCTCCATTCAGTGTGTATTCAATTGTGTAGGAAATTTGCATCCACTTTTTATATTGGAGTTAGAGCTTTGGAAAATAATTAGCACTAAAATTGGATATATATTCGTTGTCCCTTTTTAAAATAGCAGCTAAACCAGGGGTGGTGAACCTGCCATGTTATATTCTCTGGAGGAATTTTTACTTTTTACTTTGTTATAAAGAAATGTCAACTCACGGACTGATATGGCTCCGCACCGATTGGTGCACATTGCAGAGACAATTATCAATCCTAATCAATTAATTATATTATTTATTAACTTAACTCTTTTAATTTAGAGTTTGCTATCTAGTAAAAAAGCTGATCTCAGTACATTACAAAAGATTGAAACAGGACGTTTATATATTAGTATGGTACAGTTATAGGCCTACTATATTTAAATATTTATTTATGGATCGTAATAAAACGCTATAAATATTGAATGGATCGGATCTGGATCCCGAGACATCCCTACTGAAAGCTCTTCCAGTGTGGCTGTCAGTCATTTTGCTGCTTAACCAAGTTATCTGACCTGGTCTCCTCCTGCCTCACATTAAGCATCCTCTGTACTTTTAGGAGGCTGTGTGTTTTGCTCCTCTAACAATGTGATGCCATGCATTCTCAGTGGGAACACACCAGAATCGAGAGGCACGGCTTACGTCGTGTATGAGGACATCTTTGACGCCAAGAACGCCTGCGATCACCTTTCTGGCTTTAATGTCTGCAACCGATACCTGGTGGTGCTCTACTACAATGCAAACAGAGTACGTATGACTGCTTTTCTATCAGTTATAATGGTGACACCACTAGTTGTTTTTACTACTAAAGAACATGGCGGGGTGGTACAGCAAGCCTATAATAGCTTAGCTTGCACGGCCCATAGAAGCATTAAGCTAATTGAGGTATACTTGAAGCTGGCGGGCCAGGGTCATTAGTACTGACCCTTCGAGTGGTGTAAAAAAGTAATCTATGCCTGACGCATGCTCTCCTCTCCGCCAGTGTTTCCCATACATTGATTTATTTATGGCAGCACGCCACAATATCATCTTGCCACAGATAGATTTTCAACCAAATTTTTTTTGGGTGCAATTTATAAAGTATAAGAGATACTGTGCCGCAGCACATTGATTCGCTCCTCCCTGCGCCACTCTCTCTCACTAACACATTAACGGACCCGTCTGTGAATGGCCCCTCCTCTTCGTGCCCGCTCTCGTTCTAAATTGATCATACACGCGAGGAATGACTGTGCCAGTGTCCAAGCAATAGAAAAGGAAGATGATTATGGAGGTAGATGTCTATCAAAAATATATATTCCGCTGTTCTCTCCGTGTCAATTCACACGCAAAGCTGCTTCTTCTTCGCCGCTACCTAATACTGCCCGTTGTGTGTTCGGCTTACTAGCGCTACTTTCAGAACAAGTGGCCTAGGAACCCAACGAACAGACAGCAAACCGATAAATTAGTAATAAGGATTGAACAGGTTGTATGTTGCAGTTTGAATATTAGCCTACTTGCGTGTCTTGATATTCGCGTAATAATGCCATATTATGCACTTCATGTAGCTATTGATATTGGTATGGCTCACATTGACTGATTATTGAGGTGTCTGACTTAATTGGGTGTTGTCTGTTAAGTGAGTGACATTCTAAATGTTGAATGTAAAATGCCTTGGGCCTGTGTCTTGACAATACAATGCACTGATGATGACATTACAGAATACAATGTATGCACTATGTTGTTTTTGTACTATACTGTAGTGTCTGTCGCTGTTAATGTGAATACTCATTTTTCAAGATGAGCTGGTCCCCATTCCAAACTAGTTGAATAGCCCTGCCTTAAACGAATGTCTAAATTTAGAATTCAGTCAAGGAGGTCTATAACTAGGTCTATAAATTGTCTCATTTGGCTGGTTAGAAACCCTTTTCCCCTTGTGTCTCCTCATTCAGGCTTTCCAGAAAATGGACACAAAGAAGAAAGAGGAGCAGTTGAAGCTTCTAAAAGAGAAATATGGCATCAACACAGATCCGCCAAAGTAGCAGTGTTGTCTATTCTCTCCTCCATGACTATAACCTGTACTCTTCCCCTTGTAAAAATTCACATCTCTTCTTATTGACATGTTGCTGCCTTTGCAATGTGGGACACTTCACCACTGCTTGATACCTCTGCTACGAGAGTTTAATTTACATCTGCTGTGTTGGAGTTAATCTTGTGTCAAAAATCAAATTTTTTTTTTTTTTTTTTTGGTCTATAATATTAAACTATAATTTCATCAATCCTGAGTTTGTACAATATGGCTTTTGTAAAATAAATTGTCTTTTTATGAATGTTTCTCTCCTGTTCTTATTGATGTGGAAATATTGTCTTTTATGTTCACTAATTTAATCGATATAGCTTATATCATATGCATCATTACCTTTTCCCCATTTGTTCAGTGTGGCAGATCACTATTTGTATTTCCCCTGCAGCATGCAATCACATCTCCATTTTGCAGTCCATCCGACTTAAATGGCTCCCAATGCTATTGCCTGCCCTCGTGATAGTCAAAGCAACCACCGGCCTTTTCATGAACCCACATGATCGACAACTGCAGTCTTTGCTGGAGCCGTCTAACTGGCCCTCAGCCCCTTTCCCCTACAGCATTAAAGCTTCTGTTATCAGACTGTTCTCATTGTCAATGTACTGTAGCCCGACCTCAAATGTTGATCAGGAGAAAAAATATGAAGTCCATGTCATACTATCCTTAATGGTTTATTATGAGATATGGGATAGGGGGCAGGATGGTCTAGGCGTTGGACTCCCAGCCAGAAGGTCGTGGGTTCGAGCCCCAGAGTTGGCCTTCCTGTAAGCATCCTTGAGCAAGATGCCTAACCCTTACCTGCTCCATGTAATGGCACCATGTAATTGTTGACAAATGTACTAATTGTAAGTCGCTTTGGATAAAAGCGTCTGCTAAATGCTGTAAATGTAAATGTACTTTGTGGTTTACATGTTTTCACTTCAATTTATACAATTGTATTGTGTATACACATGATATTAAATAAAATATTTATCTTGTTGCCTTACAGGAAACTATGAATGCATTTCTGACTTACTCGTCAGTACCAACCGCAGTTTACATTTTTTTTTAACTAATAATTCAGCCTTATGATAGTAACAGATGTATATGCTTGTTGATGTCATTTTATTTTCGTCTGTCCATGGAAGTGTAAAAATTATGTGTAGCCTAGGGTTAGGGTTAACCCTAATTTTGAACATAGTAACCATATACCCCCGGCTTTTCTAGTAGTAAAACTAGTCAGGCTCCCAGGGTGTCCTTTAAGAGATTCTAATAAAGAATAGTTCAGTTGCTACTGTAATACCAACAGCCCACTGAGAAATGTAGAAAAATATAACATTTTCTGAGCTTTTTACACTCCAGTCTGAACTAAATCAAAACTATCTTTTTCCTGTAATAGAATTATATAATAATCAAATGAAACACTGACCACATAACTGGATGCTTATTATGCCAAAACCTGGGAAATCTTTGCTTATTTTCTAATCATTTCTTGATTTTCAGTCAAACATTCTACTGTATTATGTACTGTAATAATAGTAACAATTCTGGCTAAGAAAGAATAGGTTAACACGGTAGGAAAACTGGAACAGTTCAGTTATTAGACGCGACAGTTGTTCATATAGTTCTCTTTATTAGATTAAACCACAACACAGGGAACAGTGCAGCCATGTCATTGGGTACACAATACATGCTACAAAAGAATCCTTGTAGACAGTTGCCATTGCTTACATTTGGTATGTTGATTTTAATAGCAATAGTAATAGAGTTGTATTTATAAACAATTTATGTAAAGAAGTTTACATTACGAACCTACTGTAACAAGCTTTAATGCTGAGAAATGGGTTGATTGAAAAGTTAAATAAGGGTTGAACGGTAAACTGTTATAGTGTTGGTACTGGATTAATTCAGTTGCATTGTATCAAGGATATCACTCATGCCCTCCCAACTAACCAACAGCCAGCTTGTTAATGTGGGAACAGAGGTTATGTGGCACTACCGTAAGGGCAAGGAAAAACACTATCCGCATTATCCTGACACATCTTGCTTTACCGTACTTCAATTTTTTTTTCTTTGTCTTTAGTGGAAGGAGCTATACGTCGAATCAAAGTTATTTCTATGCAGCTGTTATGCAATATTATTATGCGTTTGTTTGTTTATTATGCAAGGGAAGTAAAAAAGTACAAAAAGACTGATTGATTGGCAAGAGGAGAGAAAGGGAGAGGATACAATGTTATATTCAGGGCTTTGTGGGTGAAATCGTGGCAAGGCAAGTTACAGGGTGCAGCTTCTCTCTCCATGTACTACAATGATCAATTAGCATTGTACTGTATAGGGCAAAGAACAGAGTGAGACAGTTAAATATCAACTTCAAAATGTTGTATTGTTGCAGCTTTGAAAAAACCCTCTAAAATCACTGATATGACACCTGTATGTTCACTGGAAAAGTGTAAAAGTGTGTGAGACGGTGACAGATAGGTTTGAACTAAAATTGGTTAAAATATCCTTGAAATTTCTCAACTGAAGATGAATGGCAACAATTCTTTCCTCCTAGGTTAAATTAAGCCATTCATTATCTCTACTTAAGAATAAACATGTTTTACAGTCTTCATTACGTGATAGATGTAGATCATTTCTCCCAATCCATTTGCATCTATTTCATTTGTAACGCAGTGTTTAATTCTCCATATCCTAGATACTGATTTATTATTAAATATTCCATACTCAGCATCTAATCTCATCCAAACACAGACGAGATAATGCGTTTAAATGCACAAGAAGGTAATAAGTACTTGTTAGTGACATATATTAAAGCTAATCTACAAGGAAACATGCTCCCACAGTTATAGCAGTCAAAATAAAATGTCTTGACAAATAACAAATATTACATCCCATATATTATTTGTAGATGGATTGGAATATGATTTCTCTCTATTTAGAAAAAAATATTTTTTATACAATTTAAAGTATTACTGCTTTTCATTTCTAAGGCTTTCTGTCTTCAGTTTACCTAGCCTTGGTAGTTGCCCAACAGGCTGGTGCCATCCAAGCTATGGTTTACCTTTACTGGATGCAAAATGAGTAGAGTTTAAGGCAGAACCTGAAGGCATGCAAATTAACTACATTTACATTGTTACTGACAGTACAAGCATGTGTTGAAAAGAAAAGAGCTTCCATGTCTTTTGTCTCTCCACAGTTAACATTTTAGAAGGATGGGTTTATTTTTCGAAGGCAGGTACAGAATATTATCATAGAAATTTGGTTTGGTCGAAATTATTTATAATAATTAGACACATATAAGGTAACGTCAGTAAACTCGGAACATTAAATAGAGTAGCAGTAAATTCAATGCAGCACATCACCGATGCGCAAGCTCCAACGGAATGAAAGTGTATGGAAAATACTTTGCACACTTCACATTTTGGCAGTTAATCTTTAAATAATTTCAATATATATATATATTAATATTTATATATATCTATATATATTTTGTGCGAGTTGTAAATATGTATTGAGATGTGTGAATGTTTCTGTGTGGGTGCGTGTGTGTCAGCGTGTGTGTGTCTTGAGTGTGTGCACCCGCACTCACTCACTGTTCTAAGTTATGTGTTCTATGTATGTTTTTATAGCAAGTAACATTCTCATGCACACAAGTGTTTCAAACACAAGAAGCGGTTCCATCGAAAGGTAGTCCAAGCATTAATTTTTTTTCAGTGGAAATAGCTGCAAACTGAATGGAACATGAAATTCTTTGTGTGCAGTCCTTGGTGGCTAGCAGAGCGCTCGTGTTTGGGCGCCCCCCATCTATTTCTGGAGGTCGCACTGAAGCAGTAATACGATGGAGGGGTCGCTTTTGGCTGCCTCCTTGAACTCCTCCAGCGAGATCTGGTCGTCGTTGTTCTTGTCCATCTTGGAAAAGATCTTGTCCACCCTCTGCTGGGGCGTCAGGCCGTCCTCGTTCATCTTCATCATGATCACCGTGCCTACCATCTTGTAGATGGCCTGCGGGGAGGAAAGGAGTAATGAACTAGACCCTATGGACATGGACAAAACATGTAGCCTACATGAAGTCAATAGAGGGAAAGATCAGTAATGCATACATTTAACACCCGGGTGGATCAATATTGCAATCTTCCTCAGGTCCGAAAAATGCATATAGGCAAACAAATCAATCATAAAGAATGTGTCCGTTGTTCTGTCCTAACAGGTGCAAAACAAAATAACTTGACATAGGAGATGTCCATCAAACACCCCAAAACCTGTGCATATGTACAGGAAACCCAATGTTTTGTCTGTGTGTGCATATACTGTATCTCTCATTACTCAAATTCCAGTCAGTTGACTGCACACAGGCCTTGTGGATGTGTGAATAATGAGTGTCTTGTTATCCTAAATAGGCTCAGCACCTGGTGTATAATCTAGGGTAAATATTCATAGTCATAGTATCTAGTTGTTGACTCTGCAGGTACATGAGATGCAGAGTTGGGAATCCAAGCACTGCGCAGAAAACCAGCTGTCTCCCTTTCTGTTTGAGAAGATGTGTTAACCGCTAACTACTTTCTGCACCTGGGCTGGGTTTCAAATGATTGCACATTTTAAACTGTGTTATATGCATTGAATTGAGTGACTAGCTTAAAAAATACATTTGTAACTTTCCGGTACTCACAAACAAGCCAAGACATATAGTCCTATAGTCTAGTTTCAGTTCAGATTTTCAATTGTAAAATATTTGGTTTCTTATCACCTCAATGATCTCCAGCATCTCCACCCGCGTGATCTTGCCGTCTCCGTCCAGATCGTACATGTTGAAGGCCCAGTTGAGTTTCTGCTCAAAGCTGCCTCGTGAAGTGATGGACAGAGCGCAGATGAACTCTCTGAAATCAATGGTGCCATCTCCATTCTTGTCGAAGGTCCTAAAGGCGTGTTGGGCGAACTTGGAGGCATCACCGTAGGGGAAGAACTGAGGGAAAAATGGAGAAGGGGAGGTTTTCAATTTCACAATCTTGTTATTTTCTGCCCCAAACCAGCATATTAATATCAAGAGGAATCACCCCAGAACAACCACATTTCACACAGGTAATTACAATTTGCCTATATTCTATCTGTTAATATAGAAGAAAAAAAACTCCACAAAACCAAAACCGAAAGAAAAGCACCTGATGGTTTGTACATGTACATGATTCAGTAAATGCATGGATTAGATTTCATTGGTGTGGTTCCCAGTATTTGTCCACAAGGTGAGATGTTAACACTGGCTGTGGATGGACAACACAGCTCCTGTTTGGCTGGCTATCTATCCAGAAGACCCCTTCTGTGGCCAGGAGTAGCGGAGGGATTCATTAGACATTCAACCTTCCACTTGATCTCTCCGATGAAACAGTAAGGAATGATGGGTAATCGGACTGCTACCCCAACAGGAAGGTTCAGTAGTTTCCATGATTCAATAACCATGGACATTGGACATTAAAAGAATCAGGAAATTATATAATAGAGAGAGAGAGAGAAACAGGGAGAGATGTTCTAGCATTTCACCCTGTGCTGTGTTTTACTTCTTCCACTCAGCAAATGCTGTAAATTGTGTGAGTCAGAAAGGCATCCCCTGACATTTGCGGGGCTAAATTGTGATCAATGAGCACTTAAAGGACTCTATGTCTGAAGAATATAAATAGACTTGTCAATCAAATCCAAATAAATATCAAAATGCAGTGGAAGCTGACATAATCGTCAAGAACTAGGAATTAGGAAACACCCTGGCTGACAGGGTGGCAAATGGGTTTTGCTCTGTGCTGCTATTTATAAGACTATATACAGTATATAGTGTACATTCTTCTGTCTGGATTTACTGTTTAACAGGGAGAAGGGAGCAAGGCACCAAGGACAGAGACAGAGAGAGAGAGAATGTTGGCTGTCTGTCTGCAATCAGGTCCCACCCATGGTGGTTTTACTGCAGCGGCAAACGGATAAGGCTGCAGTAAAACCAGAGAAACAAGACAAGCAGAGAGAGGGGGGGGGGGGAGACAGAGTAATAAAAGCACAGGAAGAGGCACAGAGAGCAGATACAGAAACATTAAGGGAGAAAAAGATACGGAAACACAAGCCAAGAGAAGAAGCAACAGGAAACTAAAAGCAGAAAAAAAAGTCGGGCAGAAGGAAGGCGAGAAGAGAGAGAGAGAAACTGAGAAAGACTTCGGGACTCGCTTCACAACCAAAATGACTAAAGGATGAAGAAATGGGGTAAAAAAGAGCAGAAAAAGGGAGAAGGGGCAGTTGACACCTGAGAGGCAGGTGTAGTGAAGAGAAGAGTAGTAAGAGAACAGAGAGAGACAACAAGGAAGAAATAGACAGAAAGAGAAAGATACTAAAGATACTATACTAAGATACTCCTTGACAATCTGTCAAGTTATGAAACACTGTTATGTAAATACGCAGAATATGAGAAAGTGGGACTGGGGGGGGGGGCTGTCTTTGTCTCTTGTTTCTCCTGTTCTTGTCAGATGAAAACGCTGCTAGACAAGAAAAATACGATTCAACGGTCCTAATTAGGACAGTACCACACCCCGATTGCACCATAAAGTAAAGAACAACCGTGTCCGAGCAATGTACGATTACATTTTAACAACAAAGTGACCTATTAGAG
>JAODLI010000017.1:2182263-2195025 GCA_027575585.1 Percopsis omiscomaycus
ACTCGATAGACTCTACTATCCATTTGCGCTACGGTAGCATTTTTTGACAAGGCAGCATAAATTGTCAGAACACCGGCTGTGTGTGACCGCCAGGCGTTGCTCGGAGCGACAGACTGCTGACGGCTGGAAACACCAGTATCACAGGAGGGCGCTGCAATGCAAATCCACATTCTGGAACGTGCAGATTTATAGAATATAGCTACGCTGTGTGACTGATAGCTACTTTCGTCATTTGCTGACACCTTTTTGGTATTCTTTACAGTGTGTTTCTGCTAGAATGTAGCCTAATGAGTGTAATGTCTTGTTTTACCTGGTGTATCAGTTAATGATGGGTTGTCAAGATTGATGTGATGATAAAAACCATTTGAGAGCAATGATTGAACAAAACACAACAACTTAAAACGTATTCTTCCTTCAACGGGAGAAGGTTTGCATTGAAAAGGGGCTACTCGTCCATGAATGCGCGGTTGCGCGCAAAGGGGACATCGTAAACCTGCTGTGAGCAGGGAGGAGGGAAGGGGGGAAAGGAGGGGGAGCGGTGGGCCATTCACTCATTGTTACCAACTCGAGGAGCGGCGAAGACCCCGTTGCCACACGTGAATTTTCTTCAGACCCATTAAGGTAAAGTTTATTTAAATACATCGTTTGCGCCCAGAAGATATGGTGGATTTTACGCGAAGAATCGCCATCGCCCTCCGATCACGGGGAACGGTGTAACACCGGGAATACGCCAATAGCGATTTAACGTGGACTAGGCAGCGCACGGTCTCTATTTATCGGTTGAGCTGAAATAACCGTCATCTTTTGTTCCGCTGCGTTGCATGACATTTTATTCACGAATATGACCAAATGTTTATTTTTACTACACGTATTTAAAATGAGACCCACAGAGAGCAATGCCAGATAGACAACCATTACTTCCCAGCCCGTAGTTTTACGTTTAGCTGGAGCATTTCATTCTCGTATTGCCCGATAGGAGATATCCGTGGATCGAGCAGCCAGCACGCCCAAAACACTCTTGCACAGGTAGAAGTCGCAGGGATACTGTGATAAACGTATTAACCATAACGACGTTTGTTGTTATTACTGTTTGTTAAAATATTCACAGTACGCATCCCGTTTAACGATGACCATGAAAGCAAAAGTAGAATTCATTAAACGGTCGGACTGGTGTGTTTTATAGGCATACCTTATAACCGGATAACGTAGGTCTATATTTCACTAAATAGGTAAAATGTGAATTTTAAGATTTCATCATTATTGACGTGTTGAACATTGAATATTTTCCCATTTTCATCTGCAGCCTGTCAAAGCAAGATTGGGAGGACTGGGCCCCGGTCAGAACATCTTATAGAACCTCAGTAATTCACGTGTGATGGAGGTCCTCTGACATGTTCTGACCCAGACTGGGATCTCCATGGCGATGGATGCAGCCAGCCTGTACCATGACCCGGTCCAGACTGTGTCTCTGTGAGGCGAAAAGGAGGGGACTCCCCCTACACTACCAGGCCGCTCACAGACAAGACAGCCTGATTCTTTAGCTAGCCATGTGAATGGCTCCGTAGAGGCTACACTAAATCTGTGAGGGGCCTTTTGAAGAAAGACGAGCCCCAGGGGGTCTCTCTTGTTACCCACCTGCCCACACCCGTCCGCCATGGGTCTCCTGTGGGCCTTGTCCGTCTCCATGCTGGCGGCATGCGTGGCCATCCCCATGGACGCGGCAGCCGGCAGCCACAGCATGTTCACCTGCGAGCCCATCACCCTGCGCATGTGCCAGGGGCTGCCCTACAACGCCACCTTCATGCCCAATGTGCTCAACCACTACGACCAGCAAACCGCAGCTCTCGCCATGGAGGTAACATGCTAATGTTGACATTGTGCAGACCCAGTCACTATTATCCTGGTCCCCATTTCAACTATGAATATTGGTCATGGGCCTATGTCTGATTGGCTCATATGGCATATTACTGAAATGTTTGATGTGCTTGGGTCTGGTGTTAAGATAAGCAGCTTTAATGGATCTTGAGATTCTGTAGCAAACTCTATACAGCTGGGATTCTAAAAGAAAGCAAGGTTTTCATGTGAAAATGCCGCAGTTGTGAAGGTCGTGCTGTGACCTTTTCTGTGGTTGCTCAGCTGGTTCACCTGCCTCTCTTTATTTCCACTCTCTTCCTCCTCTGATTTCAGATGTTTCTGTTACATGTCCCCGTTTAAAGGTTGGGCACTGGATTGTTAACAGCTAGCACAGAAATAGATCAGATCCATGTGAATGCACCCAAGGCACAATGATGTTTCTACCACCTAAACCAACTCTATGCATTTGACCACATTGATAACAACGAAGTGTAAATGTGTTTTCTATCCACATACCCGTACCCGTAGCGGCTGCCTGTATTTAAATATGGGTGAAGGGGAGCTGGGTTTGTGAACTATAGGCTGTTTGTCAATACACACAAACAGGGAATTAACCAAAGGAGACTTTCCTCATGGGGATTAATAAAGTAGCCTCTATCAACTGATCTCATCTCCAGACTGGAGTTTACAAGGCTTTGTGTAATAATTACCTCACATGCACTGTGAAATAAGGGGTTTACTATCTGGCGGACAGCCTGCCCCATAGACATCCTGCTAGTCGCTGTGGCTAACTGCTTTCTGCTAATTGTTAGTAATATCAAAGTGATAGCCTGCTTTAATGTGGCTGCTCTAGCCCAGGGGCCTGAGAGTGTATTACCAAAACATTAGGCAGATAATTAAGTTTTAAACTTTCTCCCGGGGGGAGAAGTAACTACAATATTAATAGCAGTTGTGTCCATAACGTGGTGGCGTTGGCCCGGATTTCACTCTAGCCTCGAGCTTGGCATGTTGACAGGCATTGTGATTTATAACAAAATGTAGGTGCTCTTCAAATCTCTGCACAGGAAACCGTTTTACAAGCAGTCAGTTAGCATACAGTGGCGGGTGGAAGGGAACCTCTTGGGTGTTATTGTGATTGGATGGATTACGGCTGGATTCCAGTGTTTTATTCAACGTTTTATCGTCCACTGTAGATTATCTATAGGTTAACCTCCCATTGTATGCCGTTCTGTTATCCTCCCTGAAACATGTAGGCTGGCATTTAATCTTAATCATGGAGCAGATGCTTTACCATGTTAGGTTAATCCCATGTTACTGTAGGGAGCGTCCGCTGGAGTGTCTCTTGAGCCATCACGTCTCTCTCTCTCTCTCTCTCTCTCTCTCTCTCTCTCGCCCTGCCCCCGCCTGGCACCATGAAGATGAAGTTTAGAGTCCTGCCTGGCCATCTGTGCTCTGCTCTATACTGTATGCCAGAGACACACAGACACAGACAGAGGAGGGAAGAGGAAGATGAAAATTCGGGGTTATGTAACCCCTTGCGTGGCATAAACTCACACACCGCATCGCAGCTGTTTTCACTGAGAGAGCACTGGGTTCAGCACTGGAACACACGCAAACGCCAACTGTCTGCCGTGTTCTGTTCACTCTGATCATCTTGAGTTTATTCAATGTATGATGTGTTCATCTAAGAGCTTTCAGGTGTTGGAGAATTGCAATGTTCAAGTTTAATGTAATTCTAGGCTAACAAATTACGATATACGTGTTGTTAGCTTTATTAATTGTGTGCCAGAGATATGTTCTAAACCACGGCTGTGTTGTGTTGAGGACAGGTTATCTTTTTATGCTTAATTCAAGTGTGTGAGTGCACCAACAGAAAGCGCCATTTGTGCTCTTTAGATGGTGTTCATTCTGATTGGTCATGGGGCTGCAATTAAGTCTCTTTTAGCTCCGGGAAATGTTGGTTGGCTCTGGAAAACACATGAAAATCCAATAGATTGCAAATAACAGACACAACGCCTCTATCTCGCTGTTGTTTTCCCCATGGCTCTCTTTAGGTTCAGTCCATGGGAGAATTTAGAGTGAAATGAGAATTGACACTTGGTTTTAAAGGGAATTAGGTCTACTGAATAGCCATGATAATGATGATGAATGCCTCGCACCGTGGAGAAACTGGGAGTTGGACGCATACCAATGCCTGACAATTTTTCCAGTCTTTGTAAAGCCCCCCTGAAGTGTTGCGTTTTTGAAATTTAATGTCTGGTTTTCAAGGATTTTGTGTAGGAGCTCTGTGTATTGGAAAATAACATTTGTGAAACCACAGTGTGTCATCGCCATCGTCGAATGGTTAGTTTTTCTCGTAGGCCTACTTGGCACGGTATGGTGACAGTTGACTGTTTCCTCTATGGGAAATACACAGGCCAATAGGCTGAATTCACAGAGGGATAGATTTTTTTGTGTCTTTGATCAGAGCCATGGGGTTTTCATGGGGATCTAAATGGGGAGGCACCACTATAGAGAAAGATTTCTTAAAACAGGATTTTCTCTCTCTTCCGTTCAGGAGCCACCCCATGTCAGTTATCGTTGACCGTGGAATGACCTCCTAGATAAAGTGGAACGGTCGCCTCAGGGCTGGTAATAGGCTATTTCTGTGTTGTTTTGCCTAGGATGAGTGGGAGCGGGCCGGATTTGACTGACATGAGAAAAACAAGAGGATTAAACACCCTTTATTTAGAGGTAGTTGAGCCTTTTGCACTCTTAAGATGCCTGAGCTATAGTACAAACAATACAACTAATGAATTGGATACAGGATAACATTATTAATGCCAATGAGAACAAGCATCTTTGTCCTCCACACGTAGAATGTAGAATCCTATGACAAACCAAACCACTGGAAATGCTTAATACCTTTTTCTTGAATCCTTGAAAGCTAACATCTTGAAGGTGCAGTAAGCCTACAGGCTTTTAATAAAAAGGTTGAATTGTCCTTCTGCTCTCAATGAGGCGAATGTCAATTCAAAATGATGATGAGGAGAAACCCCATCAGCTACTTTTTAGCTGGAGAGTTAGACATAATACATACATTGAAATTATGACCTAAATGCTAAAATCATATTTAATGCAAGACACAGTCACCAGTTTTGTCTTGTGGGGGGGTGAAAAAACACTTCCACAGATCAAATACAGAACTTATAATTAACAAGTCTCGCCTTGCCTTGCCTTTGTTTACAGTTGTTGATAAATGGCAAGTCAAATAAATATTTGGCTAATATTCATAAGTATAAGGAGGTTTGAATAGTTTTTATATTATTTAGTTGATTCTCGGTAACCTTTGTGTGACGACAGTTGCATACATGCCTATTCATTGAATTTAACTGTTTGCATGTGGTCTCTAGCCAAGTTGAAACGAATAGAAGAAAACGCTATGGCATTGTTAACATTTATTTTATAACATATATTATAGTTGCATTCACTATATTGTACACAGTGGGTATGGGACCGTCCAGTCCTCATTTCCTCTTCTTTTCGGGTCATTTAATGAGCCTCCTGTCTCACATTACAGTTTGGCCAGATAAACTGTGTCATGTTACACCTGCTTGTATAGGATAGGCTAGATCCCCACCCACAGGCTTTCAATGGGCCTGTAAGGTGAGTGAGGAGCTGTGTTTGTGTGTGTGCGTCTGTGAAATCTGCTGATCCAGTTCTCTGACGGCTGACTGGCGTTGAAATGTGCACGTAGCACTCAAAACGCACTCCTGCACACACACACGCTGCTAAACATGCGTGGGGAGTATCCTCGCTTAATGTCCTCGCAAGCAGCACGTGCACACACACACCATGGTCTGATAAGTGTAACCCAGCGTGACCCAGGCCATAATGGAGCCTCTTGTTTAATTTAATGTCCAACACTGTGTTTATTGGCTTCAGACTGAACGAGGTTAACATTCAGAGACCGACTGTGGTTCTACAGAAGCCTGTGTGTGTGTGTGTGTGTGTGTGTGTCATCAAACACGGTCCGTGTGGAAGGGTTTTCAAACACTTCCAGCAAATGACATGGCTGATTCGGTGGCGGCCAGCCCATCTCTCTCTCTCTCTCTCTCTCTCTTTCTTGCTTTTGTCCTTGCCCTCCCCCTCTGATGCCGGCCACAACGGTTGCCTGGGAAACGGTCCCGATTGTGCCGTTGACAAAGGGTTAGGGTGGGGGCTTTCTTGCCTCGTGGGAGGTGGTCCCCTCCACCCCGAACCCTGACCTCCTCCTCCTCAAACCCCCCCACCCCCACCCCCACCCCACCACCACCACCACCACACACACACACACACACACACATATTGCTAATACATCGGCCGTCGCCATGGTGCTCATCTTAGACTATTATAGAGAGAGAGGGAGAGAGAGAGGACAAGAAAGAAACTAAATATGGGAAGATACATATACATTTAAAGAAAAGAGATACAAACGAGGGGGGCAAACGGAGAGGGTGAGAGAGGTGACTGCGGAGTGTTTGAAAAAGAACAAATCACCCCGGACCAGTTGGCCGTGATGGCCTCTATTGTCTATGATTCATCCATCAACTGGATCCCAGTGACCAAACTGAGTCCAGGACTTGGAAAGCGCCGTTTAGAAAACACTAATTACTCTAGCATTACGGAGACGCGTTCAGCCACACTTGTGCACAAAACATCCACAAACGCACATATACACTATCTATCTTTAAAGGTGCAATAAGCATTTACCCCTGAAAAGCGTTTTTTAAACTTTATACTGCCCCCTAGTGGTGGAGATGCAGCTGTGCCAATGCTTACCCTATGGGTAAACATGGCAACCTCCGCTGTCCACGGCTCTATGAAGCTAAAAATTGCTTATTCTTTATCACTACCTACAAAACTATTTGACTGTCCATATGGATGTACATGGTTTTTAAATATATTTTAAGATATATAATAACTATACATTAAGTATTCCAGTCCAAGTCCTTTTTTCCATCTAAGAGCGCATATGTCACATTTTAATGTCTAATCGCGTGTCTGTGTGAGACACAATATCATCCCACATATCTGCAGCTCACAGATCTCCTAAATAATTGCCATGAATACGGTAATGACATTAGCAGGGGTTGTGAAAATGAAATGCATTAGCATAACCTCCCCGAGGTCTACAGGGGCACCACAGAGTTGTGTATTACACGCTTGATGCTTCGTACAAGAACAGCTGAACGCCCTCGCCTATTGAACCAAGCAGTGGTTCACCAGCTGTTTCCAGTGGGGGCCACAACATTGAATCTGTGTGTATGCATATGTGTGTATATATACAAATATTTGCCGCTGGAGATGTCGGTTCGCTGGGTGTTTAGCAGGGCTAGCTGTATGATATGCCCCGCCTACGCGGACTCCCGTGGGGATATCAGCAATGTTGTGATTGTAATTCAGACGGGGTAGGATGGAGATTGGCAGGAGATAGAAGGGAGGAGAAGAGCCTAATGCATTTTGTGAAGGCAACTGAAGCCTAACTCCATTAGGGAATGATGTGTATTGTACATGGTCAATATTGTTAGCCGTTTAATGCTAGATTTTGTAAATGATGCGTTGATGGATGGATGCATTGAAAATAATGAGAAAAAAGGAAAAGCTCTTACTTAAAGACAAGAAATTACAAGAAGAAAAGACAAGAAATTACAGTAAAAGCAAATGTGGATGAATGGAAGGAGGGATAAATACATTGAGAAAAATGTCAGTTTCTCTCCATACCTAGAGACTCTTCTTTTGTTCCATTTACATCATTGAGGAGATGCCTTTATCCAAAGTGACTGTACCTAGTGGGTACAAGTTAAAGTATATATGGTCAAGGATGCTTAAAGAAAGGTTGTGCATATCAAGAGTTGAACCCAGGACCTTTCTGCTGGGAGTCGACACCCTTACCACTAACTTATCCAGCCTATCCATCCTATCTCACCCTAGCACAGCTTCACAACTGTAATGTGGTACAGTGCGTTCGATAGAGCACCTTTGTAGCCTGCAGAAGTGGGAGCATAGAGAGAAGACCCAGGTGCAGGCCCATATTGACTGTATTAGATCCTGACTGAGTGGTTAACTCACTCTGCCAGGGCACCCAGATGAGGTAATGTCATAGGACAACACACTGGTAATAAAGGACAAACAGCGAAAGGCAGATTTATGCTTCTGCGTCAAATCTGGTGTAGCCGCATACCCTTTGCCACACGGCGTAAGGCAGAGGGTGCTAAAACTGTTTAGTAGTACCCTCCAGAGACACATGGGATGAAATTAGATTCCTCAGGGTGAGGAACTTATTTTCTATTCCATTATTTCTATTATTATTATTATTATTTTAGTTTTTTTTTCATACTGTAGCAGATGTTTGTGCTGGCATGGTAGGAAGGTTTTACTACTTCTAGGTTCCAGATGATGCTTGGTTAGAAAGTCAACACTGACATTAATATCATAGAGATTGTGCCACAGACTTTTCAGTAGGTAGGCAGTCTTTAGAAACAGTCTGCTAGCCCAATTTGGTGTGTGTCTGTTGTCCCTGGATATAATGTGAGCACAGCTAGCTATCATGGTGATTGAAGGCCTAGATCTCGGGGTAATAGACACATTTAAAGGATCTCTGGAAGAACAGTATTCTTAGTTCATATGTCCTGTATACTTGCGTCTCACAACGTGCACTGCGACAGTAGTGCCTAGTGAAACGTGAAAACGAATGAAATTACATGTTTGAACTGTTGATCCAGGTCTGTTATGACCGTAAATTGCCCTCCGCATTACAACAACAACAGACTTAATCTGCCTCTAGCCGGGGCTCGTGTTGAGGAGTCTGGCTCTAAACATCCTTGTCATCACTCTCGCTGTCATCGCCTACGTGTCTCTCTATGAACCTTGCCTGATCCCTCGTACTGGAAGGTGCTTTGCGTCTTAAGCACTGCCAGGCTCTGTTTGAATTGTGTTTATTTAATGCAGCGCTGTGACAAAGGCATGGGTGTGGACGCTTTGTAGTTTGAGGGCCAAGTCTAACAGGCATTCTAATCCTTTTACGCATCGCTGTGATGTGTGGGTGGCAGGCTAAATGTGATGGTCTGTCAGGAAAGGAACGTGTCAGTGTTATGATTATTTAGACTACGAGGGTGGGAAATGTTTCTGTGGAAGACTCAGTTATGGTGTGACATCATCCTGGTTCAGCCTATGCTCACATAACCAGTGAGTTGATAGGATTGATTATAAAAACCTTTTCCAATTTCTCTTACTTAGAACTGAGTTTAACCTTCCATTTTGATTGGCTGTCTGACTGGAAATAGGAGGATATGTCAGAGACGATTGGATATAATTGAGAATTTCCAAATTGGTGAATGAAATGTTAAAAATGAGTCCAACCCTTTCTGGGTCCCTTCAGACAACACGACTGACCACACAGCTGGAAAAACGTCTACGTTTTATGACTCTGGACTTTTTCTATTCCACTTTAAAATTAGGTCGAGCCTTGAAAACAGAACATGGGGAATTATCCTTTAAGAGGATAATTCCGTTTGTTCCGTTGTTCTCTATATGCAGGAACATGTGATCACCACGGTGATCACATGTTCTGCCCTATTAATATCACCACCCCTCTCCCATTGCCCCCTGCTTGTCATCCCTGACCCTGGTCCTTCTGAGCCTTTCTTATGAAACACATACAGGATAGACAGAGACACACGTGCATACACACACAATATACAGAATGCACACACCTGCCCACACAGAACCCTGCCCCACCATAAACACGTTGTCAGTGTTTCCCTCCCCGCGCACAGCCCATTCCCCCCGGGGATTTGCATATTAAAGACACGGGCCCCCGGAGGCTCTCGGAGTGTTTGCGTGTGTGTGTGTGTGTTTGTGTGTGTGTGTGTGGTTTCATGTGTGGTAAACCGTTCATGTGTTCGGGTGTTAATAATGTACTGGAGCCAGTGGATAAGAGTGTGTTTGTGTGTGTGCGTGCGTGCGCGCGCGCGCGCAACAACAGTATGTCAGTCAGTCACAGCATGGTCTTCTCTCAACACACAAAGACCCTGTCAGCTGCACCCCCCCCCCCACACACACACACACACTATGTGTGTGTGTGTGTGTGGGACCTGCGGGGGTCACCAGCCTTGTTCTCCTAGAGAAGAGGGGGAGGGGCTGGGGGAGGTTATTGGGGGGTTGTAATGGAAGAGGGCCATAGTTGTTGTAGTTGGCTCACCTCCACAGACACTATATATACAGTATATGCTCCAGGGACCTCATTATGGGACTGTTTGGACCTAAGTGGTCTTGTCAGTGCGGACGGCGTTTGACATTGAACCTAAACTTTAATTATGTTGTATAAACCTTGTATTTGTCATCTATGCTGTGTTAGTAATGTGTCACTACGGTTGGTTTAAATACTTAGCTTCAAAAGCTAACGTGTCTGGAATTTAAAACAAAACTCTCTTCAAACCGATTTCCCTAATACTAGGGTCACAAAGCATGCACAATCTCTATACACTATTGCTTTAATGTAGTACTGTAGTACTTAATTACTGTACTCACAGAAGCCTTCAGCTTCCTCACACATTAGTCAACCCAAACACGCGACTAATACACAGTGATAGCTTAGTTCCTAACCCTTAGTTCCTCCCCTTGTCGTCAGGCAGATTATCTGGGATGGGAAATGGGAAACTTTCCCATTTGCGGTAGTAATGAAAATTGTCTGTGGAGAAAAATCTGTAACATAAATAATATAGCAAGCTAACCGTGTTGACATAACAGGATTGTGTGCACTGGCAACCCCAAATTATGAGATTATTACAGACTTTTGAAAAATGTGGGTTATTATAGTGTAGTATTATTATTCTGAAATAAAACGTGCATTTTTAATGTTGTTGATCCTCAATACTGTATATTCTATTTATACATAATTCATTGTAATAATAATAATACATCATTCTGTCTCCCTCCCTCCCTCCCTCCCTCCCCCCTGCAGCCGTTCCATCCCATGGTCAACCTGCAGTGCTCCCAGGAGCTGAGGATGTTCCTGTGCGCGCTGTACGCCCCCGTGTGCACAGAGTACGGCCGCGTGACCCTGCCCTGCCGCCGCCTCTGCCTGCAGGCCCGGAGCGACTGCTACAAGCTCATGGACATGTTCGGCGTCAGCTGGCCGGACGAGATGGACTGCAGCAGGTCGGTGGGGGGTAGAAATGAAGGGGATTCATGAACCCGGGATTAGCTGGGCTCCAGTGGCGGACATGCCAGGAATGCCCTCACCCCCCCCCCTAATAGTCTAGTGGTTTGGGTGTTCAGCTCCCGGCCAGAAGGTCGTGGGTTCGAGCCCCGATGGCCTACCTTTAAGCACCCTTGAGCTAGATGTCTCAGCCCTATCCGCTCCTTGTAATACTTATTAGTTATAGTTATACTCATTGTAAGTCATTTAGGATAAAAGCATCTGCTAAATGACGTCTGGTCAGTCTCGGCCCTTTAACTCTCTTTCTAAATAACTGATGGTTATTCCTAGGTTTCCAGACTGCGACGACCCCTACCCGCGTCCCGCGGACCTCCTGTCCAGCTCGGAGTCCACCGGCTCGCCCGTCTCGGTGCAGCGGGACTACGGCTTCTGGTGCCCCCGCGAGCTCAAGATCGACCCCGACCTGGGCTACTCGTTCCTGGGGGTGCGCGACTGCTCGCCCCCCTGTCCCAACATGTACTTCCAGCGCGAGGAGCTGGCGTTCGCCCGCTACTTCATCGGCGTGGTGTCCATCGTGTGCCTGTCGGCCACGCTCTTCACCTTCCTGACGTTCCTCATCGACGTGTCGCGCTTCCGCTACCCGGAGCGGCCCATCATCTTCTACGCCGTGTGCTACATGATGGTGTCCCTGGTGTTCTTCCTGGGGTTCCTGCTCGAGGACAGGGTTTCCTGTAACGCGGCGAGCCCCGGGAGGTTCAGAGCGTCCACCGTGACGCAGGGGTCCCATAATAAGGTACGGTTCAGTTATAATGGAATGTATGATGCCGTGCCAAAACATAGCCGTTCAGATGGCTAAGTAGTGTCCTAAAGGGTTTTATTCAGTATATTTTTACACGTCACACGTACTAAATAAAGAATAAGTATAAATATACATATATGTAAGTCTGAAAGATATAGTAACCTGTATGTCAGGTTTACCAATGAGTATTTTTCACTCTTTTTTTCTGGACTGGACCGTGGTAAAACACTTTGGAGAAGCTTCCAGAACCTGCTTTTGCTAAACGTCCTTTATTCCTGTCTCCCGCCTGTCCCCCACCTCTCCTACACCTTATTTCCTTCCTTCCTCCCTCTCCACCCCCTAGGTGTGCACTCTGCTCTTCATGGTGCTCTATTTCTTCACCATGGCGGGCAGCGTCTGGTGGGTCATCCTGACCATCACCTGGTTCCTGGCGGCCGTTCCCAAGTGGGGCAGCGAGGCCATCGAGAAGAAGGCCCTGCTCTTCCACGCCTGCGCCTGGGGGGTCCCGGGGGCGCTGACCGTCACGCTGTTGGCCATGAACAAGATCGAGGGCGACAGCGTCAGCGGGGTGTGCTTCGTGGGGCTGTACGATGCCACGGCACTGCGCTGGTTCCTGCTGGCCCCTCTGGGACTGGACGTGCTGGTGAGGGACGGTTCCACGCCACAAAGACATGACTGTTTAGTGGCACTCTTTTTAGGTTGTACGGTTTTGTTCAAGTGAGAGTCAGTGACGACGATGCTACAGGTAGTTCATTCAGCCTACTGCCATTCATAACCCTTCTAAGGCTGAAATCTTGAGATTTTATAAAAATAGAAAATGCAGTATTGGTTAAAAGGATATTAGAGACTGTTAGGACTATAGTGCAACATTTACTCTCTCTCTCTCTCTCTCTCTCTCTCTCTCTCTCTCTCTCTCTCTCTCTCTCTC
>JAODLI010000017.1:2197160-2207736 GCA_027575585.1 Percopsis omiscomaycus
GTGTGTGTAAAGAACCAAAAACATAATGTATATATGTGCTCATTTTATTAATATAATTAACAAATTAGTAATTGCTATAGTAAAATGACGATTTAATAATCTTGAAATCATCTAATCAATCCCAAACACTAGTTAATGTTTAATTAATGTTTACACATTGAACAGAGGCCAAACGCCGACTTCTATAAGGTGCATATATTATAGGTTGCCAGGTAAGGTGGCTTCATTACCCATAACTTTGTCAGTGTTAGTGCCACATTCAACACATTGAACTATAAAAAGACCATCTCTCTTCATTGTTTGATGCAAGACACATTTTGTAGTTATTGGTTGGATCCAAACAGGTTTTATTCACACAAAACAAAGGAGGACAAATAGGAGTGTCTCACCATGTGAACTGAATTATCTCCGTAGGACTCCAGTCTCGTGTGCTCATGGGACAAACTCTTTATTATTCACGAATTATACCTTGATAATATACAGTCCCTTTTGGATCTCAAGTTACCTATAATAATTTATTAATGGCTATTACTTAACTCTTAACGTTTTTGATTTTTTCTTTCGTTTTTTTGGCAGCAGTTAAACATTCAGTCTACACTTGATGAATCACACCGTAAATGTTCCTCGTAACCCAAATACCACGGCAATCATTTATCATTGTGAGACCCCTGACTGCCTGCCTACCACAGAGATATGGCCGCATGGCGACCCACAACAACAGCTGCGTGTGTGTGTTAGAACCCCGAAGGAGGTGTCACATGGTGTCACAACAGCGTATTAGCTCACTCATCAGAGAACACAGAACAATTCTACGTGTGTGTGTGAATTTAAACGTACATTTGTATTAGCATGTACAGGTTATAACTTTGGATCACGTTGTGTTTCCCGGTGTACATTCTTTTCAAATTAGCATTAGCAAATGAGCGTGTGTGAGTGTGGCTCTATATATAGCCATCTGTAAATGTGCCTGTGTCCCAGGTGAGAAGGGGATCAACGTTCTGTTCTGCCTAGAAGACCAGTGGGCGGCGCCATTTTACGATAGTGATGCCAAAAGGAAACATTCTTCATTCACTGCCATGTTAATTTAAAGCCATTAGACTTCAGCAATAAGTTGCCGAATAGGTGTATCTATGTATAAAATATAATCTCTAAGATTAAGACATAGAAAGCAAACCGTCCGTCGTTTCCTTTAAATGATATATTTGTTTTAAAATATGCTAGCCTATAACCAGGCAATAACTAAGGCCTTTGGCCAGTAGCACATGTGGCAGAGTCTTGGAGACCGATTTCAAAATAAAAGCCACCCAACATTGCAAGTGCAAATCATAGAACTGCATACAGTATGTCCAACTTTTATTTTGACGCGCGGTGGAGATATATTAGGTAAAAGGTGTTGGGAGCCATCTTAGATTTCGCCCCATGGCTGTCTTCAACGTAACGTCGATGGAACAAACGGGGTTGTTGCTTCTAGTTATTTGATAGTTCATTGCAGCAGACGCCTGTACTGAATACATAGTCTCAGGTTATACTCCACTATGCTCCTGATCTGTAGGGTGTTGTGTTGTGTTGTGTTGTGTACGAGAGCAGTGCCAGCGCTGATCCATTGTGTCACTGTTTCTGCTGGAGCAGAACGGGGTCAAACTGCTGCACATCACATTACAGCAGCTAATGCTGCTAACACATCAGAACACATACACGTACCATGACACAACAAACTGCGTATAATCCAGTAGAGATGAAGAATGCCGCTTCTAGCAAAATATAGGCTAGTATTTAAAGGATTTGACATTTTATAAATATGAATTGTAGGCAGGGCTACTCTGGTCAAATTATTTATACCCATGTGATTTGATTGTTCTGTAAATAAACACACATTAAAACACAGAAGCGACAGCAGAGACTCAGTGTTTGGTCTATATTTATCTGTCTTTCCCTGGGGCTACAGCTAGAGTGAGGCTCTGACCCTTCTCCCTCGAACAGAAAAAAACAGCAAAAGATTGTCACTTTGTTAAAAGATGCAAAGATATTTGCATCTTGAAATTTGTAGATTTGTCACATTTATAAAGCCTTCATTAGACATGACGTTGTTGATGGTTTATAGTATGTTCATGCAGTACTTAATGAAGGCTTAGTGAACCGTTAAGAAAGCCTTTATATAAGCAACACTTGAAATATAGAAAATATGTGAGATTGTATGTACTTTTGGGTTAGGGTTAAATAACATCTGAGTGATTTTTTTTTTTTACAATTTGGTAACTTGATGTTCAGATAAATTGGACTATAAAAATCACAGCTATCCAACTGACATGCAAGCGTAAGAGATGGCGACTCACAGTTCAAGGAGATTGTAGTTGCCATGACCAAGTCCCTTTTATCTTCCTCTGTCTGCTATGGGGAGTCTGAGGAGAGCTGAGCCCTGCAGCTCTGCCTGTCCCAGTCAGAATGTAGTGTGTGTGTGTGTGTGTGTGTGTGTGTGTGTGTGTGTGTGTGTGCGTGTGCGTGCGTGCGTGCTGATGAGAACCTAAAGGGCAGGGGTGCATCATTAGACTGTGTGCGCCTGTGTAAGACATATAAAGTGCAGTAGTGTCTTTTAGAGCTAACTGCATGCTAACTATAGCACTGTCACTAGGGCACACAGTCCAACACAGTCCCAAGACAGTCGGCTTGTCTCTATGTCCCGATACTGAGTGCTCAGGGGGTTTAGCAGATCCAGGGGATCCACTACAGGGAACCTTTGTCATCCTACACACCACTGTATGTATAGTATACACACGTTATCTAACACAAACCTGCTGTGTGTGTGTGCGTGCCCCCAGGTGGAGAGCACTAGTCGTCCGGACCTGGCCCTGTTCCTCATCAAGTACCTCATGATGCTTATTGTAGGAATCCCCTCTGTCTTCTGGGTGGGCAGCAAGAAGACCTGCTTTGAATGGGCCAGCTTCTTCCACGGCAAGCGGCGCAAAGAGTACGTATTTAAAGCACAATGTTGTTAACTGGTAATTGTTGCCATGTGCAAAACAGTAGGCCCGCATTTTGATTGGAATTATATGCAGCGTTTCTACAGTTAATGCATTCATATAGGAGAGCAATACAAACACAAGGCTAAATAAATACCAATTGCATCCATTTGCTGGCTAAGAATGGCCCATCCAGCACCGTTTTAAAACACCAGATCCAAAACCCCTTAAAGCTGCGTAGGATATGATAAAATATTGCTATTATTATTGGAATTGGTCTTGAAAGCCCCAGTGAAAGCAGCAGCATTACATGAGACCTATTGGATCGCCTCTACACTGACAGGGAAGTTAAAAAAAAAAGTCATTTTTTTTAATTGTAAGTCGCTTTGGGTAAAAGCGTCTGCTAAATGACCTAATTCTAATTCAAAATACAGTTTTAATAGGTTTGCTGAAAGACCAGCAAGAATGTTTTCACCAACACAGAGTGCAGTTGCGTCCGGTGACCAGAGTGGCCGCCACTTTGCCAACTCTCCCTATGCAGCGTTAAGTGGCGAGCTGTCCGGTGTAGTCCTAGTGAACATGGGCTCTCTCTGCACCCCCCCCCCCCCCTCCCCTTCCCCGCCGACTCAGAGCATTAACCCCCTCTCCCACCGCCTGCTCCTGTGACTCCTCTATCCTCTTCCTCCACCCCACCACCTTCCCCCTGTCGCTGCCCTCCCTCCTGTCGCTGCCCTCCCTCCCCACAATCCCTCTCTCTTCCTCCTCCTCCTCCTCCTCCTCCTCTCCGCCCCGCAGCCAGATGGTCAACGACAGCCGCCAGGTGCTTCAGGAGCCCGACTTCGCCCAGCTGCTGCTCAGGGACCCCGGCGCGCCCATCGTGAGGAAGTCGCGGGGCACCTCCACCCAGGGAACCTCCACCCACGCCTCCTCCACCCACCTGGCCATGCTGGACGAGCCGCCCAGCGCCAGCACCAGCCGGGCCAGCTCGGTGCGCTCGGCCCGCTCCAAGATGAGCAGCTACCACGGCAGCCTGCACCGCTCGCGCGACGGCAGGTGGGCTTTAACATGGCCTTTATACCAGTAGCTTTAGTTACAGTTACAGTCCTGCTTCAGGTGTATATGATGCATCCGTACTGGGGCCGGATAGTCTAATGGTCCGGGCGTTCGGCTCCTGAAGGTCACTGCAGGAACTTACGGGCTGTTTTAGAGGGGGCAGCACCAGCCGGCGGAACCAACCCTGTAGGATCTCTTTCGGGGCCGTTTTCAGGGCTGAAAGAAGTACCTACTCGAGGGTAGGTACTTCTGAGCGGCCCTGGAAAAACTGCTGGACGGGGCTCGGCGCTAATTGCAGCTTCCATGAAGTCATTTCATTTTTAGCAACTTTAGAGCAACATTCAACTGACGACTCAAGGTAATCCTAATGTTATCTGGTGCTGGCGTGCTGCCGCTGGAGAAATATAATTATTTTGTCTTTACGCCGTGATCAAATACCCAAGGGCAATGTTGCAGGTCCTTAGTTCCAGCACCACAATGGAAACAAAAACGTTCGCGCCACCTGGGAAGTGGCCCGAGTTCCTGCAGTGGAAAAGCGCTTATTCTAAGTTGCTTTGGATAGAAGCGTCCACTAAATTAGCCAATTGTAATAGTACTGCATGATAGTGTTTCTGACAGGACTCCCAAGTTATCTTTTATTTAAAAAAAAAAGAGAGTCAAGTCAGCATTGGTAAATATAAAACTAAGAACACCAAGAGGTCATCTTTCAGCTCAAATGTTGATAAACAAGAAGATCTGCATTCCAGTGTGTACATAATCTCATTTATTCTCTTCTCGTCTTGATCCCAGATACACGGCCTCCAGTTTCCGCGCTGCAGAGGACCGGCTGCCCTACGGAAGCCTGCCTCGCCTCACCGACAAATCTCACTCCAGGCACTGCAGCACCAACCGCCTGGACGGCCTGTCGCGGCAGGGCTCCACCCAGCGGCTGGAGAGCCAGTCGCGACACAGCAGCGTGAGGGACCTTACCAGCACCAGCCAGGCGATACAGAGCGTCCCTGGCAACGGCATCCACAGGGTGCTGGAGGAGGACGGAGCCGCACATTGACATTAAACTGCTATATTTGTTTCCGCTATCAAGGCAGCTAACTAGCCTAATTTCTAGGGATTTGTCCACGTAGATCTAATGGGGGTGGATTAGAATCAGTCGGAATTGCTTTTGTTCTCAAAGTAATATGGTAGCAGATTATAACTTGGGTAATGGGCTTTAGTTAACATGGAATGGAAGGACTTCTCTATTTAATGAGCACCGAGGAATGTCAAACGAGCCATAATAAATACAGCAGCAGTCATTTTATCTGCTGGAGGTTAGAAGTCTGATTTTAGCTATGCTACACCTGGGAATACTACCGCTTGTCATTTACAAACTAGCAGAGTGTGAATGATGGACGCTGGTGTGAGTTCACGCCTTAAAACACCCCATCAGCTTCAGATAATGAGAAGCACTGGGATAATTACCTAAAAGAAAATTACTAAGCAGTAAGACAAAAATGTCTATCATTGACTTAAAATGGACCAATGAAATTCGTGCATTGATACTTGTGGTAATCTGGGAATTACGAATGCAACAACTCAAAGATGGCTTCCAGGACAAACCACTGAACCTAAACTTAATCTGAGCCTACCAAGGAATGCAATGTGACCAAGATATACTCATGGATTGTCTTTTTTTATACTTTGTGATGCTTATTAGTTTTTGAATTAAGGAGGATTAGACATGAGCTGTTTATCTGTATATTTCCATCAGATAGAATCAGCCTATTTCTTGAAGATTATCAGTAACCATTTTACTGCTGATCTGAGAGACTTTGTACATTTCACTTGAGACCAACAGTGATTTGCCTTTGGCAGTGGCTGATAAATCTGCTGTTGTCCTGGTGTTGAAGTGGAAAACGTAAACACACATTCTTTTGAAAAAGAGCTATACGTTTTTCCATACCTTTCAAAATGAATTGTTTCATGTAATCCTCTGTACTTAAGCATCATACTTCATGGACAGCCAGGTCTGTTTTCTAAAAATGCAGTTGATTTAGAGTTT
Source organism: Percopsis omiscomaycus (assembly GCA_027575585.1). Lineage (NCBI taxonomy): Eukaryota > Metazoa > Chordata > Actinopteri > Percopsiformes > Percopsidae > Percopsis > Percopsis omiscomaycus. The sequence goes on from JAODLI010000017.1 coordinate 2,203,209, forward strand.
TTAAAAAGGTACATGTCTTTATTGCACTTGGATGTGATTTGTATCCATGCTATGCTGTGATTGATGGGGAAGAGACCTTTCTTGTAGTCTGTATGCTGCCGGGGTTAGTCGGCAATTTGGAATTCAAGGGCTGGAATACGAAAACAAAGCTACATCCCAAATTCCTGCCTTAATTTTTTAATATTAGAAAAGAGTGGTTTGCCCTTTAAAATAGTGTAGAATTTTCCTGTTTGCATCCTTATGTGTGAACATTAGCCCTACAGTTATTCTACTGGCATTACATGTGCATAGATGTAAAAACTGAACTCTTGCGGGTTCATCTGTGAAATTTGTAATAAAAGTTTTTTTTGTGGAACATATATCATTAAGGACCTCTCCCCAAAGAAATGAGTACACAACACACCGGTTTGTATTTGTAACAGCCCTCCGCTTTATTGAAATACATCGGAGTCAGGTTAATATGAGTTCTCCACATACGAGTGGCCAGTTCCATACATTATTTTTTGTTTTGACCTTACACCTTAAATATTTTTTTTGTGCAAAAAAGAATCTACTTCACCTGTAGTGGGTTATCCTCAGTAAAACGCCCAAACCGTTCAAAAAGGAGCAAGTCCAAGTAAAACGTCAAACTGAAAACAAAAATGATTACATCTATAACATGCAAAACTGTACAAATTATTACAAAGCAATCCTAGAACAAAAAGTGTAATATGATATGAAAGAGCAAAATAATATAGAAGGTACTGTAGATAAGACCTCACTGAAATGCAAAGGCATTTGATTCTTTTACTTTTTGCTTAACCAATGGTCTTCAAGAGGGAGGGGGATGTGTCCATGGACCCCCTAGGGGTCCCGTGAGGTATTACAATGGGTCTGCGAAAAGTTGTATTATTTCTCCCCCAAGCCATTTTTATGTTAAACTAATTAAATTAATTAAAACACTTCCGCTTAGTGTACGCACAGAATGTAATAACATATCACAAGGACAGCATAAGCAAACCTTCTGTAGCTTACAAATTACTGTGCAGGTACTGCTTGGCTAGATCGGCAGATGAAAAATAACATTTCCCAACCTTAATTTGCATCAATATGGAAAAAAAGTGACATGAACCAAGTTTAAAATGTGGGTCCCTTATCTGGCCGCTATCCTAGTAGGGGTCCATGGAGTAAAAAGTGTTGAAGATCTCTGGTTTAAATGGTTACCTCTGTGGCTCAGCCTGAAACTACTGTCAAACCACCGGTCACCGCCTCGCCCCTGACACTTTGTCGTCATACTGAATTTCTTAAACACCCGTCTTGAGTCCTCGTCCCCCTCTATTCTTGCCGATACCACCCTGGTTACATCAATACTACAGCTAGGTTTAGGGTTCCAGCTTCTTCCACCCATTCATCCATCCCTCCATGTCCTAACACACTCATATTCATTGGTTCTGACATTTCCTGAGTTTTTTTTTTTTTTTTGCTCTCTTCTTATAGTGGGATATCAGGGCTATTTTTTATGCACAGTATAAAATACTTGGCCAATTAAATACTTGGATATTTTCCTAGTACTCAATTCATACATTCTACAGATAAGATGCAGCAGTTGGGAAACAACCGTACCTGCTAGCTCAAGAAGAACTTCTCAGAGGGTTGACTGGAATAAAACCAGACTTGTCATAGCCTGGCGCACCGGGGTAATTGTGGAATTCTCCTCTAATATAAAATGGAATTCTAAAAATACTTGGAATGGCTCATCTAAAGCTACTTTTGTTGCGTTTCAGTGGCTGTGATAAAGATTTAGGAGAAATAAAGGCAAACATTCCTGTCCCTTTATGGACCGAGACAATCCTAAGCAAAATCACCTTCGCTAAGAAGGTTAGGGGTTAGGGTACACCCACAAAACCTAGACAGACAAAGAGAGGGCCCTTTGTTTCAGAAATACACATCCACCACGAAAATGGATAGTAAATCCTCTAGCAACAGCCACGCCTATGTCCGAGTAAGTCCCAATTTCAACACATAATGAGGGGAAGGAGAGAAGGCTTTGCTAGCCTTAGCATTAGGATAGACTAAGCAACATCGCAAAGATCCATATTTTTCTACAGATCAGGGCTGGGTTTCTCAAAAGCACACTGTAAGCATGTAATGCCAAGTGGAACATTACTTGAAATGCTTTTAGTGTTCTTACAGATTATAAAGTACTTCCACTCTATACAGTATATTCATACGTTGTCAATCATTAATGTTATGAGAAACTATATAGAAATAATTGCAAGCCTTAATGCCTATGTTTTTGCACATAGTACTGTAGTGTATTGTGATTCATTATAGTGTGATAATAGTGTGCTCAAAATGCCTTATGGTGCTTTATGAAGAGTCAAGTCAGGAAGGCCAAAGGAAGCAAGAAGTTTGCAGTAAAAGGTTGTCGCTTTGTCTTCCTGGGCGTCACCATCTAAAGAGGCTGCAAACACCTTAAAGTAAATCATGTGGGTTTGATCTGAAGACAATTTTTGGGAGACCCAGCCCAGTTACAGACAACTGTTAGCAGCAAGGTTATTTTTAATGGCAGATGTCTGCTGACTATTTCACCTTCTAGTTTATTACTCTCAATTAAGTGGCATCTCCTTTTTCCACCTGTAGGCTGAAGCCAACCATTAGTGTTTCTTTATCTTACTAGTGTTGGGTCATGACATTCTAAAAAAAGACAAAAGACAAAAGGCCCAGTCATTTTTGGGGTTTTTTTGGTTATAAAGAGCTTCCTCCGGAGTGATCTGTCGGGTTGACACAGGGAGTAATGAAAGACACACTGTTCAATAGTTTGGGACCTTGAACAAGTGTGTGAGCATATACATGTCTAATAGGATATTTCCTGTCAGTGATAAATACACTCCACTTTATGGGGCAGTAGTGTTGAGCCATATACGAGGGTCTTCACTCAAAATGCAAACCAAGTGGTGGTGGTGGGGGGGGACAAAAAACATTGTGTCATACATACAGTAGAAAAACGTATGACAAATCTAAAAGCAATCAGTAAAGAAAAAAAGAAAAAGGAAAGTGGTTTAAAATGGCTTCCGTTTGAATACAACCCCCCAAAGAAAAATGACAATAAAAACAAAATATTTTTTTCTCTCCGTCTTAAAAGAAAACAAGGACATTTTTTCCCCGCTCCTGTGTATTTTTCTCTATAGTATTTTCCTTATCATATATTACTCTCTACTTTGAACTTATGTACATTATTGTGATGGGGAAAAATAAACGGGCGTTCGTAACTTGGTCAGTTTGGTGTACAGTGAAAGCGGTGTTGTCAATGGTAAGGTCTACGCTACACGGATATGGTCCCAGGTGGCTGGATGGTGTCTCTAGCACTGGCCCGACGAGGAGAGGTTAGCATTAAAAAGGAGCGGCGGCGACGGCATCGTACAGTATAGCGTGTTCTCGCGGCATCTACGCACGTGCTAAACGAGGCTGTCTAGGATGAAAAGGCCTGCGTCTACGTTTATAGAAAGAAAAAGAAAAAACACCTCTAACTTGCTTGCTTATCAACGCTGCCTATAGCTTTTTGCTGATGTTTCAAACAAATTATAAAGTCACTGCACTTAGAAATAATTATGTAAGCAAAGAAAAAAAAAAGAAAAAAAAATACATTTGCTTTCTTTGCTCTCCTTTTTTGTTGTTGTTACATTTAAAAATTTCCCAGCTTCAGCTGTTGCCGAACAACACCCAGAAAGAGAAAGCAACTGAGGGAAAGTCGGAGCTGAGGGACTAAAAGTCCACCTGTTCGCTCTGGGGCAAGAAGCGGCTCCCTTTCCTCGTCTAAAGATCGATAAATAAATTAAAACATTGTCCCCTAAAACCCAAAGGGTCCTATGTACAAGTACAAATCATAGTAATCTTCTTTGTTGTTGCATCTTGAGGTTGTTTTTCTTTTTAGCGTCTCTGAACGAGGCAATTCACCGGGATAGTCAGCAGGGGGCGTCGAGTGCCGTGATCAAAGTACTGTGGTCGAAGCTTGATGCTTCGGGTGAAAGGGGCTGTTTGCAAAAGAGCCGATCGAAAGGGGGAGGGCAATGAGCAACATTCGTTCCTATATCGTACACCCTTCCTAACAAACACACACTCCTCGCTTAAACGTACAAAGGCAAACACTCGCAGCACATCCAACTGGGGAAAGTAAGGGTTGTTTAAAGGAACGGTTATTAGGAGGGACCAGCGGTGCAGTTCTGTGGGCAGTGTGTGTGTGTGTGTGTGTGTGTGTGTGAGTGTATGCATGTGTGAGAATGGGAAAGGGGAGGGGCGTATTTCGATAAGGTACGAGAAGCTGAGCCTCGGGGAGTAGGCGGGCCCAGAGGGGCATAGCGGCAGACAGGGGTTGGAGTCCTGTGCTGTCAGCTGGTTGGTGGGGCTCATGTGTCCCAGGCCATGCGGTCTGTGCTCTCCAGGGAGAGGGACTTGGTTTTGTGCGGCGAGGCCGGACTAGGAGGGCTGCTGAAGGTGGAGCTGTTGGAGGCCGTGGAGTGGCGGGGAGAGTCCGAGTCCTACGCCAGAC
>JAODLI010000017.1:2223898-2247575 GCA_027575585.1 Percopsis omiscomaycus
CCCCCCCCTGAGGAAGAAAGAGCAAACAATAGCGCAAACAGAGGTGGAGAGAGGGGGAGGACAAGGAAGAGACAGAAGAACAATGGAGAGGAGCGGCATCGCAGAGGGCGAACCGTGAGCCGTGAACACAGAGGGGAAGGAGACGACGGTAGCGGATGGACGGACAGAGGTCGAGAGAGGCAGACAGAGAGTGAATGGGGGCGGGTGTGGTGTTGGCAGACAAAGAGTGAGGCCTGGCCTCGTCCAAACAGCTGCTGTGCTCCCCAACATTGCACCTATGCTCCAAATTCCACAGGCAGGCCAGCTATGAGGGTCTGGGGCCTGAGTCAGCGCTTTCACACAAACAGCTGAGGGGTGCTGCGCGTGCAGAGGGACAAAAAGCTGCAAGGCTCTTGACATTTGCCTGCCATTTCAAGCAGGTTTTCCAGCAGGTGTAGCAGTTGGAAGACTGTGAGCAGAGAAATGCGCAAAAGCATACGAATACAAATTATGTTATGATCTAAAGCCCTGGGCAAGCTGCTAGCTACAGGCCATGCTACTTGCTAGCACCAGCTAGCAGGTAACATGCAAGTAGTAGTGAATGGAATGAGAGTGTTAACTCTCATTACCTAAAATGGCCTAAAATATGCTATACTACAATACCACAAATTAACAACTCTTCTCTTAAAATGAATGTGAAACATATATTGAACCCAACAAGACTTTGTTAAGTTTCCAATAATTCAAAACGTGTCCAATAAGTCTATGAAGCAAAATCCAATCATGACGACTGACTGTCATCTGGTGGAGTTCTGGCAGGCAAGGCATTGATTGACGCATGCTTAGAGGGGTTAGAGCAGAGGCAGATAACTTTACATTTTCAAGGCAGTGTAGATACCTTTGATTTGCATATGCCTTCATATGTTTTATGTATGCATGCATGCCTTTATTAGCATCATTGTTTTGAATAAAAATAGCACTCCAAGAGACAATGAAATAGATTGTACGTTGGGGGTGCCTTGGCCTACTGCGCACTGAAAATTAGACATAAGATGGCAGAGGACATCCGATATTTTAGAAATGGCAAACAGACTCCCACTAGAAACCGATCTGTCAGATTATTGCTGTAGTATTTTGACGTAAGCAGTGAGTACTTAGCCCAGGCCTGGAGCAAAGAACAGCAGAGGTGAAGAATTCTTTGGCATTGCCCCATACTATTACAGCTGGGCTTTTGTGCCAAACTCACTGGTTGTGTGTGAGTGCGTGTCACTGTGTGATGCTGTGTGTGAGTGCGAGTGTGTGTGTCAGGGAAACATCCTGTTCTAGACAGAGGGGAAGAGGCCAGGAGGACAGAGCAGAACAGATCACATGATGCAATCTCCCTGCATGCTAATTTATGTGCTCCGGCGCTGGCTGAGCTCCTGAGGGCCCAGGTTTTAAGAGCAGCTAATAGTTATTATCCTGGGGTGGGAGACAGGGAGGGCCGGGCCGGGCAGCCGGCACACACCCAGACTGCTGGATTTATCCCACTTATAGTACTGGACTCATTATGTTGTTCCCAACATTGCATTGGTCCCTTTAATATTAATATAGCAACAACCAACATTTATCTACAAAAGAAAAAGAAGAATATTAACATAGCGAGGGATGAGAGAAAGACTAAAACTAACCCAGAATGTAAAGAAACAGTGTGATGAAGTGATTTCTGCCTTTGTTAGCAGTCCCACAAACCCCCACTTCAGAGCGAGAGAGAAGAGACACGGATATCAGAGAGTGTGTCTTTGCCATTTGGCATTGGATCCTTTTCAGATGAAATGTGAGGATGTGGGGGCGGGGTACTCAAGCAGCTTGCATAAAGTCACCCTTTTACAACATAAAAAAAAATTATGAAATAATTTGCTGTGTGTGTCACTAGTCTAGCTTTAGCACTGGTAATGGAAGACTTGCAAATTGCTCCTTTGGTCTCATTAGTGCCAGAACAGTAACATTTTTATTGACCCCACAGTCAGTATTTCATGCATTCATACAACATCTAGCAACTAGAAAATCTGAGAAAATTTGTCATTTGGTTATATTAATGGACCTTCAAAATTATATAATGATGAACACAGGGTCTGTGGGTTCATCACGATTCCCTTTCAATTGTTCTGTAAGCGCTGACTGAACTGACAGATCATCTGCAGAACAGAGATCAGCCTAAACAGAGGCCGTGGAGAGCCAAAGAGAAGACAAGGGAACATTTGCAGTCAGATCCCCAGGGTGCTCGACAGCCTGTTAATAACTTCAGTTGTGTCCTCTGAGAAAAACAGGAGAGGGAAGGGCCAACAGCCCCCCTCCACCCTGCCACTTTCTGATGACACGTTACAATTAACAGGCCTTCTCAGTGCCAGCTATCCAATACAAAATCCCAGACACATCAGCTAATTGTTTGTTGTTGTTTTTTTCTCCTGGCATCCTAACGGAATATGTGAAATATCCAGAACATGGGAATGCCACATTGCTCCAATTTTCCCTGCCAATGAGTGAATGAATTCAGCTCCATTTATTGAATAGATGACTTCGGAATTAATCTTCTACCAATGGTAGACCATTTGTTTGAGTGTTAGCCTAGTCAGAACAAGCACTTAACATGTTGATAAAAGACATGCAAGCCCTTGAAAAACAAAATCCTCCCTCTTTAACAGCCATACTACTCCATATTCTAGAGCTTGGGGCAGGTGGAAGGCAAATGGAGCTGAATAACTTATCATATTCACAGTTCTAATTAAACCTGTAGTACTGCAGTGCCTGGTGCACTCAATGGCCACAGACAGCAGGAGAGGAAGGAAAGCTAATGGGCCTCCTAAGTTGTGTGAAGCTGGACATTTGTGAACCCACTCCAGACAACAGAAAACACACTGTGTAGGGCAGACAGGGGAAGGCAAAGTGTGTGCGTGAGAGAAAAAGACAAGACTGACCAGCAGGAGAAATAGCAAAGCAGTGTGCATCAGAGCGAGCGACGAGAGGGGGTTTGAACAAATGAGAAAGCAAGCGGGTATGTGACTTTCAAAACACCCCTTGCAAAAAGTACACTACATAACAATACAGTACAGCTGGCCCACTTCCTGCCATGATATCATGTGCCCGTTGAGTCCTAAGAGGCTTGGTAAATCCCCGGCGGTGTCTTCCTGTTTCCTGTGCCCAGCGGAACCACCGGACAACCAGACAGGAAAGGGTAGAACAACCAAAAGGGGTAACAGGAATGTTTAACGCTAGAGCCCTCGCCATGCCAGATTTTTTTTTTTTTAAATGCCACATGCCATAGTATTCCACATTGAGGCTAGAAAACGACGTCTTGATTCGTCAGTTAACCCCGACTCTCAGCGCAAAAAGCGCAACAACTCAACTGCTCTGTTGGTTGACTTCTAGCCCTTGGAAATAAGACACGACCTTCAACCAATGCATATATCAACAGCTCTTTTCCTAGCATGAGTGGACATATGCGAGGCAAATGAACCCAACTTGAATCAAGACCAAAAGAAGCACACTTGCTTCAAGTTAAACAAATGATTTTAATTGTTAAACAATCTAACAGCATAACAAAAATCATAGCTTTTAGGTGAAGTATGCCATTTTGAGGCTAAGAATGCACCATTAAGTTGCATAACTCCTGCACCCATTAATTAACTTCACAGTCTTTGTCGCTCACTAGGCTGGTATACCGCTGGTCTTGTATAGCTAGTGCCAACTGCCACTAGTCAGAACGATGACCTGGTCCCACTGCAAGATCAGCCCCGGTGCTATATCACTTTAATGCCACAGCTAGACTGGTTATGCAGCAAGCAACAGTTTAACTGTAATTGGTCCTACTCCCACAAGATATTTATTACAGACAGGAATGTATGCATTATGTAAATAGACTGCGAGGTTTCATCAGTGATAGCTAAAATGCTGTTCTGAAAAAAACACTAGTGCATTATTTGAGGCATTAAGGCGATGGAAGGTTCTCTCGTCTAGCGAAAAGCAGGAGAAAGCCTGATAGAAGGTATGCTACTAGTCTGCGCAATGAGAACAATAGCCTAGTCAGGCAAAACCCCAACAGTGTGTGTGTGTTAGTGACCGTGTGTGAGAGAGATATCAGAACATGGGTTATGGGTGTGTGTGGTGTGTGTGTGTGTGTGTGTGTGTCTGGGCATGTGGTGGGGTTGTGTGTAGGCTGGGAGTCGTGTGTGTAAGGCATGTAGCCAATAAAAGAGCTTCAGGGTGGAACCCAGATCAACTGCAGCTGAACAGCTGGTCACTTCAGGCTAACATTCAGGCTAGATGGAGGAAAGGTCAGCCCATCTCATTGGTGTTTGCCAGCAACAGCTTTCAAATTCAGCCGCCCTACTACAGTCCATTTCTAAAAAGAGGGAATGGAATCGAAAAACAAGCAGGAAATAATGGGAGTTAAAAGGGAAGGGGGGGGGGCAGGAAATCTCTAAAGAATGACTGAGGGCTTTGTTGTGCAGTTATGGACAGACAGACACTTCCTGGTGCAAAACAGGAGTATTGTTAAAATCCCATACTGGCCTTTTAAAAAGTTTAGATGTGGTTACACCACACATCCAACTGCCAGGGGAAGAAATGCAAATTCATCATCCCGCACCTCTCAGCCACCTAGGCCCATGGGAGCAAAGCTGGGTATGACAATCCAAACTGCCTCCACCCTCCGTTAAAAAAAAACAACAAAAAAACATGTATACAGGAAAAACTGAATCATTTATTCAATTGTGAACCAAAGAGGAAATATGAGGTTAGTGCTAAAAATGGGAATGACTTTATTTGCTAAACACATTTTCATGCACCAGGAGTTTGACTTGACAGGTGATGGATACATCACAAGCTATGTTATACAAAGGAAACTGGGCTACACTTTTGGGAAACAGAGAACTTCACCAACGTCATACTTCTGACAAAGCGCTTGTGTATGACAAGTTTAATCTCTTTAGAATGTCTTGGATTATATTGTCTAGAGCAGAGGTTTTCAAAGTGGGAGGCAGGCCTCCACAGGGAAGCTGAATGGAAGTGATAAAATAATATACATTAGTGATTAGTTGTTACATTAGTTATCGGAAATAGATCATGTAGAATAGCCTAAATATGTGTGACTTGGTTAAAGAGACAGTTGGTTAGTGGGGAATTTAACAGTTTTTTCCACTTTGCCAGAGTCAGAAACTAATACATGGGGGGGGGGGGGGGTCTTAAAAGAACATAAAATAAAACATAATGTTGCCACGAGGTAAAATTCTGTTTTACGTCCATTATTAATTATGATGCAAATGTGAAATATGGCAACACAAGAGTAGACTTGATCTGATAAATATGCGAGAGACACTGCTATGGTATATTGTGAGAAACCAAGAATAATTTCCACTATGGCTGCAGGTCACAAAGGGGTCTCCATTTCAACTCAAATGAGGTCACCAAACAAGAAGATAAGTAAACCTAATACAAATGTTTGTTCCCCTCTGAATCATATGCACACAAAAACACTGTAATAATAATAATAGATCCCTAATTTATAGCTTATTTTCAGGGAGGGTAAGGGGCATGGACATTGAGAGAGACCGACTAAAAAGATCACCCAGATCAAGCTGGGGGGGAGGGGGTCTTGTGTTTCATGGGGCCCCATCTAGAAGGTTCTCTCTGAATGTAGGATTAGACCAAGTTCAGAGAAAACTGCTAACACTGACTTTCTGATTCAGAAAGTTTCATAAAAGGCGTGCAATCAGTCGCGTGGCCTCTTAACTATAATGTTGTAAATGGGTGTCACACATATTAGGTAAACATTTAACTTGCAACACAAAAGATGTCGGTTGTATAACAGGTGGGCGTCTTTGTGTTACCTGCTGTATACACTGCCAAAGACTTTTGACCAACTTCCAAAATATATGAAAAACATGGGAGTGGCCTCTCGCTCACAAAATAAAAACACTTAAAATACAAAACTTGATGGAAATTGTAGCCTATTTTTTCGGACGTTCACATCTGTTGTGTTCCATCAGACACGTGATAGCACAAAGCTACATTGTGACTGCTCTCATTTCACATGAAAAACATTCCAGGCTATTCAAAAGATGGAAATCCATTTTACCCTATTATCTGCTACTCTGGCAATCCATGCCCCATTTTGTCCCTTTTGAGTAACAACTGAGGTATGCACAATGCAACATCCCAAAACATAAAATGTCATTGCCAAATTTCGACAGCGCCAGACTTTAAATCAGTTCATCTACGGCTCATCACCTCGGGAGGCATATATTATATTGTTTTACAGCATACCAGCGCCATGACACTTTGGGGAGAACCATGTGACTTATTAAAGTACACTGGTAGCCTTTGTAAATGTCACCCACTCCAATATATCAATACAAGCTCTCCAAACAACACAATGTGGGGTGATGGAGGAACACATGCAGTAGCACAGAGAGGCTGTAAAAAAGTGTAACTCGCTACAGCAGTGAGAATACATCCATATATGTAGTGAAGTGAGAGTCTCGCAAGGTTTAGTTGGTGACTGTCTTTTGTCAACAGAGGAAAATGTCAAGAGTGAAGCCACCACTTCACTCTCACACACACACAGCCCAGGGTCACAACAACATGGAAGGACGAGCTAGAAGGGCAGGTTTGCCTGCAGTAGGAAGGTTTGGGATTGGCAAGTAAAACAAATAAAGAGCACTAGGGGACACAATTGCATAATAAATTATTACTACTGCTGGCAGCGGGGTATAAAAGTGGCTTTTTGGGCTTAAACCGCCACAATCCAAACACACGTGTTGTAGTACAAGAACTACACATTTTTTTATACCCCTATAGACCAAGCAAACATCAATAATGTCTAAACTGTCTCCATTCTTTGGTAACAACAACAACAACAAACTGTATTAACTGAGTGTTAACTTTGTCAACATTTAGCCATCCCTGTTCCTGAGTGTGGTGGGTTAGAACTCGCTCCTGCATTGCCTCAAACTCTCAGCACTTTTTAAAGGGACATCCCTCAATTTGTGTCAAGAATTGACCCTTGCTGTTAAACGCCAGTGTTACAAAAATGTTGTTTTGGTTTGGAAGTCAGAGAACTCATGCCCCTCCCACAGCTGAAGCATGAGCTTGCATTTCCCTCTACTCCTCCCCCAACAACCACCAACATTTTTGTGGACAGTTGCATTTCAAGTATAAACAGCTGGGGTAGAAATGTTGGGTTCTGGGGCACTTTAAAACAATCAAGGAGTGTACCTTTAACAGACAAGCAGGCATGCTCTGGCAACATGCAAGGCCTCTTCCCCAGATAAAAAGGTAGTTGTTCACATTCCACATTCATGCACCAACCTAACCCCTGATGTCACTCTTTCAACTCTTCTCACAAACACACGGTTATTTTCCACAAATGATTGAGTAGTTTGTGTGAGGTCCTCCTGTGGCCTGTGTGTTTCTAAGCTTTGCTTTCACTGAGGGAAGTGATGAGTAAGTGGCTTTGTTGTTAACGTCCTTATTTACAATGTACAATTGGTTATTCGAAAACAAACACAGATCCGTGTATATAAAGTTGTCATAAAGAACGTCACACGCCCATAAGACGGCATGTAAACTGGCTGTGAAAAAAGTATTGAACTGAAGTGGCCTCGCTAGGGAGGGCTAGTCTAAGAGAGCAGGCCAACTGAGCCCTACTACTATAAAAGGAATGTGATGGGATAGGGAGGGCCACTGCACCACCAACATTAGCCTATCATCTTACAAAAGAAAACGAGGCATAATAAAAACAGAAAAGATGAAAATCTTACCCCAATCCAAAAACTCCAGGATATTTTTCTCTCTTCTGAGTGGGGAGTTGTTGCATTCATCGTAAAGGCAGATAAGAATATCCAATAGTGTTTCCATACTGAGGCACTGGCCATTGGATTGAGCTGGCCCGTCCAAGATGAGCTTTTCCAGTTTCTTCAAACGCACTTCTCCCGACATTATGCCGACTATGTTTTGAAAGTGATGATTGAGGGAAATTATATTAGGGGAAAGAGACTAATCAAATCCTTAGGCCTTGTAAAAGCGACTCGATCAGAAGTTATATAGGGGGAAAAAAAACTTTGCTTTGAGGGGAAGCGGTTGCTAATTCCAAAATAAAATGTGTTCACTCATGACCTCCCTCTTAAACACGTATCGATATAGTATCTAGGAGGCGGATAAGACGTGCAGTATTTCCTCATTTTTATCAGATCTTTCCCAAGAGACATAAAAAAAAAGCTGTGAATTACAGACCCTGCCCCGGCCGGCAGCTTGGATGAAAGCCCTGGCTGGCACTTATTTCCTTTCGGGATGCGTTTTCTTCTCTTCCACCAAAAATGAAATCTTCACAAAGCGAAGATATAAGACGCATCAATGCAGATATTTGTGATTCTCCATTCTTGCAGCAAGAAAAATGCATCAACACCTCGTAGCAAGCCAGATCTGCAATGCTACAAAGCCTTGCTGCCCCTCCTCTGCTCTAGGAATGGAAGGACGACAGAGGTTTAGCAGCCTGCTAGCTGAGCTAGTTAGCTAGCCAACAAGCTAGCACCACTTCTCCCCTTTCATGGCTCCAACACTCCTTTTATCGTGGAGTTTACTGTCTTTTTAGATCAAATTCAAATACTGTCTTATTGTCAAACGAATTCTGACATTTCAGGAGAGACTGGTTATTTTTGTCTTTCAATTGGAGAATCTTCTCTTGTTTTCACAACTCAGCATTTGCAGATATGTCCCTTAAATCCCATTCTTCGCCAGTACACCACACGTCTGTAGTTTATTCTTCGTTTTTTAAGCGGTGGTTCGGTTTAGAGGTCACCCGTCAAAAATGCGCCTCCTCTTTCAAGGCTACAGAGGCGCTCGTTTGGCGTCAAGAAGAATTTAAGCTGTAGTCTCTTGCTCATACCAATACGGGACACAGCCTAAATTCCCCCTTTTCCTATGCCTCCCCCGCCGGTCACTTCTTGCAGTCTATGCACAGTCAAGCTACAGCAGCTTGCCGTCAGATACCGTTAAAGGGAAAGATGCCCAAATAGATTTTTTTAATGGAACGCCATAAACTCAACGTTTGTCACGATCTCCTGCAATGGCTGATGGGAGACTCAGCAGGAGGCAGCAATTGGATCCTAAAAATCTATTCTTCGAGTCTTTAAGATATTATAAAATTAGTGAATTTATAGTGGTGGTTGTCGTTATGTCCAAGAATTAAGTTCTTATTACGAATGCGTTTAGCGCTCGACGAGAATGTTATGTTTAACTTTTCACGCAGGCGCACAAGCCCTCATATGGTTACATACGTCATAGTCCGCCATCTTTGCTCTGGCCGCGTTAACAGGAATTTGCTTTGCCACTAGCCTCAAATCTCCACATTTTAAACTGTTTCTGGTAGCTGCTGCAGGCAAAATCCCAGCTCATCATCATGGCGCCCGTCACACAGTTCCGCCACAGCATCTGCTGTGTGGAGGGAGGCAGTGGAGGGGGATGGGAAGGGGAGGGGGAGTGCAAAGGACAGCATTGACAATATTGTGAATGGAAACTGCGGGCTGTCACTGGTGGTGGCATGGTGCAGAATGGAAGAATTACATATTTCAGAAGTAACAGCTACTGACCCTTTAATTGCTTCAAAGCGTTCTGTTTCTAGAGACTACGCAATGGTTTACTGAAAAAAAATGACCTGGGCTGTGACAGCAGTTGTGAAGAAAAATCCTCAGACAACCCTTTCAGCTTTGCCGGCTGAATGTAGACAGCAGTTACCTGCATGGGTATTTTCTTTGTTGTTGCTGCAACTTACTGAGTTTTTAGCACTACTACTTTAACACGACTAGTCCCGAAGTGTCTACATTGTTTATATTGTTGATGTTTATCACTGGGCTCCAGGGTGTTGAACGTTTGTCGTAGATTATGTGGTTATTTATACCTAGCATAAGACAAACATGTCTGCCTTGACTGGCCTCACTCCGCGAGAGGCTTAGATAACTTACTTGTGTTCCTAAGATAAATAGGCGTGCTAGAGCTGAATTTACCATGATGAGCTTTGCTTCTGATATCCTAAAACTAACAACTAACATACACATCCCCAAATGATAATTGTGTGTGGATAAAAGACCAGTTCTCAGTTCGGTCGAGAGTAAATTAAAGACGTGTAAATTACACAGAAACTGTAAATGACATTCATTATCTTATCATCAGTAGATTTAGAACATTAACATAAATGGGCAGAACGTCTAGTATAAACTACAGCCACGTGAGGTTTCATTTAAACTTCAATATCCTTTTGACTATGTACTATATGTTGTTTGTAGATTTTCCATTATTTTCAAGTGAGCTCAAAGTACACATTAATGATTTATAAGATTCACTCAGTCTGAAAGAGGGGGGTGCAGGGCTTCAGAACAAGGTTATGCTATAGTAAATTAAATCCGTTGTGGACCAATAGAAACACACGCCTTAGGTCCGATGTGTACAAGATAGTACATTTGAAGGTGATTTGACCTAGCCTAATTCAATTTATTTTCTGATCTCTCTCTCACTCGCTTTGTTTGGCGCAGTGTCATGTGTTTGTTTGCTGTTACAATTGCGCCCTCTGCTGGTAAATTGAATTCTCAAAACTTTTAAGATACGTTTTGTGGGTTCTTCTGACTGAATCTACATTATGATTTATTGATATTTCTCCAACAATGCCACATTTCGGTCGGTATTCTAATGTAAACATTTTCCTTATTTTATGAATGCTACAAAATCCACGATGGCTAAATCTGAATAATAATTCTCCTGTAGACCTATAGGCCTACTGCATCATACACGTAGCCTATGCATTGCACACTTTAAGTGTCTTTTCTGTCCATTACTCGATACCAAATGGAAATATGTAATATTAGTTTTATCTAATTAGTCTACTAAATGTCTGATCCTATTTTCAGTCTAGGATTAAAAACGGATTGATTGATTCGCCATTGTTTGAAATTCGATTAGACTGCCCTGGTAGGCTATTTCTCGAGACGTGGAAGCAATTGAGCAATAATTATATTGTCCATGCACATGTCTAGCGCTTTTAGTCAGGCTGCATCTGTCTGATGCGGCTCAATGTCTTTTAACGATTATTGGCAGCCTGCTCTATACTTTCAGTCTCCGTGTCGTGAAGTCTGCGACTCCCTGTGCTTGCATTGTCTATTAAGTTGCAAACTAGAGCATTTCATTTCTTCAAATATTTGACGTTAAGATAAAGCAGGCTATAGCAACGTCTGGCATAATCAGGAAGTTAGTGACAATACACAGAATTTAACATTTACCACAATGACAATTTCAATATTGACTTTTGAGCAGGCAGCTGCTCCACTGTGTCTTCAGGAAGCTCCTAGAAAAAAAAGGGTCAGCTTTGCTGAAATGTGCAAACCAATTGCAAAATGGTTGTCAAACCCCATAGCCAGAGATTACAGCCTCCTTCTCATTTGTGAGGGTTTCAGTATAGTTTTATGCATTGTCCTGGGGGAAACATTCTTCTACATGGATCAACATGGCCACCACAATAACACTTTCCATGTTTCTGAGCAAAGGATTTGATGTTTCACAAATGGAAAGGCAATGGCCTATAAATTGGACTGCTTTTGAATGCAAATTTATGGATGTTAATTAACACCTGTGTTGTGGATTGCAAGCGCATGTTGGCCTTTCATTGAAAAGAAATGGCACCTGGGAACATCAGATGTAGCTTTGAACTAGGAACCTCGTCTTTGATTGGCATGGGAAGAAAGAAAGACTGAGAAATATCACACAAAGAGCATCTTAATTTACTGAATTAGGGGTTGTAATGTTACACTGAGCATACTGCAGTATGTGTATTTTAAACTCTCACTGGCCCACTGGCTGAAGAGAGGACACTTAAACTAGCCTTTGGCTGGACTGGACAACTGAGTTTGCCTGAATTTACATGTCTACAATGAAGATCTGGCATCAGACAATCTGATTGACCTATTACTGTGGGGCTTTTAAGACAATGCATCGCAATAGGCTTTAAGGTGCATTGTACAATATTGTAGATATACAGTGTTCTATTCCAACAGGCTACATATTCATGTTGGAGAATGGTTTCTTAAATACATATGTTTACATTTCAATACATAACAAGCGATGCAGCCCTTAAAACGGCTTCTGAAGCTCTTCAGTCACAACTGTAATGAATTTCTCACCCATGACATAGCACTGTTCAGTTGATTTGCTTGCATATATTTCTAATTGTGTATTGAGCTTATATTTTTAATTTTGAAAATGTCTTGTTACTTCCTGTCTATTATGCTGGTCATTGGTAGGCTACAATTATAAACACAGGTGTTAAATCCTCCAGTACATTTAGAATGCAATTATAATTTAAACTGCTCCGGTGTTGGGCACGTCAAAACAAATGAAGATGAAATAATATAATGTGTTACTGATAATAGTGTAAGCCTATAATAATCACAATCATGTCAGTGTTATTAGCATTTACACAACATATGTATGCATGCAAGCCAGCAATCGAGCGCTCAGCTACAAAAATGCAAGTAATTCATGCAGTGCATATGCACACACTAAGACATTAGTTCAGTGCAGTATTAATTTAGATTTCATTTATCATTCATAATAATTGGCCTTATAGCATGTATACGTCTCATAGCCTCGCCGAGAGCGTGATGTCTCCTGAGTATGTCTATAGATGGTTACCCTCCTGGCAGTCATCTGTCATTTGCTCTTCCTGTGTGCCCCTTCAGTCTGTCTGACATCTCTAAGCAAACAGAGCCCAATACACAACCAGGGGGACAGGGCCTTCTGGGCAGTCAGTGAGAGGACCATCTTCTAATGTTTGTGTGACAAAAAAGGCAAGGCAAATCCCTGCAATGGAATCAGATAATCACCAACCTGTGAAGAGTCTTCCCCAATCCACATCCACCCCCCACCCCCCTGCAACCATCCCCACTGCCCCTGGATTAACTGTCTGTTTGGCTAATAATTTTAATCTGCTGGAGAGGGACCAGGAGTGATTGCTCGGAATCAACATCTAATCCCATAGTCCCACCAATGTGGATCCTTCGTTCCTCCTCAGACGCACTTGTTCCACAATGGACATGGGTTTTAAAACAGCTCCGTGGTTGTGTTTATCTCGGGCCCACCTCGGCCAGTTGGAATGGCTTCCTATCCCACCAGACACCATAGAGCCTGTGACAGAAATAAGTCTGCTGTGTGACAGACTGTTGCCAGACTGCCCCAGCCTGACATTGTCTGGTGGAATGTACACATCAGAGTGTTGGGTGTGTGTAGACAAGGGTGCTACTTATGAGAGGCCACTTCAGGTTCGGAGGGTCAAGAGATGCCTGTCTGGGGCACATCTGTACAAGTAAGGAACACACTACGAATAAACAGTATTTTGCTATGGGAGATTTGCAAAAATCAAGAAGTGAAGAAACTAGCTATTTCTTTCCCCCCATAAATACAAAGTCAACATACAATAGTGACAATATTACAAATTCAATTCAAACTTTAGGGTGAACATGATAACTAACAATAATTGACGTGTTTGAAAAACTATTTCAGTGTTCTGTCCACTATAGTTGTGGATCTGAGAACAGCAAGTCACCCAATCTTTCTATATTGTTTTACCTTAGGCTACTTAACCCGTTAAAATGTTTATTATTTTTCCATTTTAGCTATTAGAAAATAAAATAGGCTACTTGCAATATAAACACACCAGGACAATATTTTATATTAATTAGTATATTAATTACTATTCAGATTTTTCATTCTGATCTCAAATGCTAGACCAGACAATCCAATAGTGGCACTATTTCAAAATTACACCTAAACCAAACGAACTATTCACTTGAGTCTTGTTGGTGTTTGAAGTATGGTCACTTAGATATCCTGTTTAGGATGGGCCTTTATTGTCGCACCTTTGTTCTGATAACGGTCCCCACCCCCCTCGACAAAGTGCGAACGACTGGGAGTGCCAGCCACATATAAGGGGCCCATCGAGTGTCAGAGGGCCACTGTCTCTCTCCGAGTGCTACCGTACGTAACGACGCGACTATCTCTTCTCCTATTCGCTGGACCACTGACGTTTTACCGATGGATTTCTTTCGTGCTTGTGTTCTGTGCTCCGCTCTCCTTTCCCTCGTCAAGGCTTTTACGCACGACGATATGAAGGACGCGCTCCTCCAGAAACTAGGCTTAGACGAAGTTCCGAAGCTCCATAAAAGGGATTTGGAAAACGTCGTTATTCCGGCGCACATCAAAAACAAGTACATGTCCATGCTGAAAATGCACCACAGCAGAAAACGCAGATCGCTGCCTAGTTTGGCGGGGATTCTGAGGGGGATTCCTGGCAGTGCAGGTAAAAACCTTTACCAATTTAAAAATAATTAGGTGATGTTGACATATTTAAATGGTTTAGTATGGGTTTTCTTCAACATTTTCCATGCGTAATTGTTCACAAAAAATAACTAATTGACAGTAACCCAAATGTATGCCTGCTTTAGAGTTGAAGCCAGAACTCGTAACCTAATGGCTTACATTTTGTGCGTTGCAGATATTTCTGGAGAGTATGTGTACTCTGACACTACACGACAACGCATGGTGTTCGACATGGTGGCAAGGATACCAGACAACAGCGAGGTGACGATGGCAGAACTCAAACTTTACAAAAAGGCCCCCCACTACAAGCGTTCCATGGCGGATAAGAAAAGCCACCGTCCAGTGAACAACGCTAGAGTCAGCATCTATTGGGTGGAGGTGCTCCCTAACGGATCCAATAGAACCTCACTTGTCGACTCACGGTAAGAGAATGCCTATAAATGTTGTCAAACCAAGTGGCTAATTGAATTTTTCCAGACAAGTCAAAACCGTATTGCTTTTTAATTAATCGTCCCTCCCTCGGTGTTGCCCCGTTAGATTGATCCCCATTCACGAGACCGGCTGGAAGAGCTTTGATGTGACCCAGGCCGTGCACTATTGGTCTAAAACGCAGCAGAAAACACCTATGCACCTGGAGGTGTGGATCGAGGGCGAGAGACCTGGCAGTTACGCGGCAGAAATGGCGAAAAGTGTCCACTTTACCACCCAGGACCAGACCGACAACACCTTGGGAAAGCCCGAGCTCATCCTATACACACTTAACCTCGAAGAATATGGGTAAGGGCGCGCTCATGACCAACACAGGATATTGTATAAGTGTGACAATTAGCCTGCATCCCTTCACTATTTGCATTAATTAACCGCATATGGCCTATGTGCGAACGGTAGTGTGGAGACTAACAGTTCTTATTGCTTCTCTTCTGCAGCTCTCGTGGCGATTGTGAGGGGAATCAAAATAAAGAGACATGCTGCAGGGAGCAACAATTCATCAATTTCCGTGCGCTCACGTGGACGCAATACTGGATCATTGAGCCGGCGGGGTACCAGGCGTACAGGTGCGCGGGAACCTGCAAGCAGCCGAGGCGCAGCTACGGCTACGGAGAGAGGAGGTGTTCCGTAGCTGAAAGCGCCCCGCTGCCCATCATGTACCTGGTCAAAAAAGGCGACTACACCGAAATAGAAGTGGCTGAATTTCCCAATATGATTGTAGAGAAGTGCGCATGCGCAATGGACAACGTTTCAATAGTATGATGTCTTATACAATCAAACGAGAACACGTATAGTACTTTCTATTTAAATAAGATTCACGGGGAGTTTTACATATAATAGGCAGCATACGTCGTATACAGCCGATTTTCTGCCGAACTACATTTTCCACAAGCACTTTATATATTTTGTAAATAGTTTTGATATTTTTTTGCATTTGTACAGCTGTGTTGAATCACAATCAAATCCTTACTGATTTGATCACAGATGTCTTTTATTTTCAAGTTGTACATATGGATGGACATATTATATGTTTTGGAAAATAAAATATTGTGTTAAAGATTGGCCTGAAATTCCTCTTCCTTTGCTACAAGAGCTGCATGTCTGTCTGCAGGCCTACCTAAGACCATTCACATTCATGCTCATGGGAGGTGACACATGAGGTTACATACAGCTGCATAGCAGGTCTTTTACCCCTTTATTTACATTGTATTCTATATATGTTAATGCAGAGCAGGTAATTTGCCTAATAGCATATGACACTGAGGACACAATGTCATTGACAATGACTGGCAAACCCATTTGTAAGTATCCCTCTGTATAAACGGCCTCTCAGCGTATTGGTATATTTACAGTAGGAGGAAGCTACAAGGCTACATATGGAGAAACATGGAGTCAATCCACATCACCTATAATAGGTCTCCATCTATTTACACCAGGCTTAGCAGATAGACCAGGCCAAACATTGATAACCAGGGCCAATATCCTAATTCCCTATTTGCTGTCCACATGGGGGGTCTTGTCATTCACTAATATAGGTAAATGGTCCCTAGTCAAGCTGTCTGTCTGACTAGAAGTGGATTCCCACCACGGACTTCCTTCAGGAGGAAATGTGCATAAAAGACCCCCAAGAGTTAATACAAAGAAATGGTAGTGTCCAACAGGGCTATTGGCATAGAGTGTAACTCTCTTTACCAGGTTATAATGTAAAACAGTGGTTATTATTGTTATAGTACAGCAACACTTATTGTTATAGCCTATTTTTTTAGCAAATTTTATGGTGAAAATGTAATACAGTGTAATACAAATTCTCATCACAGGTCACTTTGAGTCTGCTTTTAGAGCCAGCTCATGCAGTTTATGTAGTAATGTTTGTCTTCGTGTTATTTCATGTTGCACTTTGTTTCAGTGAGAAACATTTTGTCAGTTGTACGCAAGAAATTGTATGGAAATTATAGACAATAAAGTTGACCAAATCTAATCACTGACCAAAATACCCCCAAAAAGTGGTTGCTTGGTAGGGTAAATAACACTAGATAACAAGTAATAAAATAATAGACCCCCCGGGTGGGTCGAGAGATAAAAACATGGGCAACATACAACAAAATACAAGACAATTGCATAACATTTACTTTAATAGACAAGGCTATAAAAAAAGAAGTTTCAACACATCAAAAGGTTGAATAGAAAAGAGAAAACATTTTAGGAGTTCAAGCTTCTGGGGCTGTTGGTTTAAACCACCTTATATTCAACCGGCAACATAAAGCAATACAAAATATAGTCCATGGGTTTTAAAAAATCATATCCTATAGTGAAAAGTCAGTACTGGCCAACCGCTAAGTGTATATATGACAACCAATTAGAGGACAGAAAATGTAATAGTTCATCACGAATGTGGACCATTACTTTGATAAACACAACACATCATCACCTGAAGTCAGTTATTAAACATTCATGCATGACTGAAATAACAGCGCGCTATGTACAGGTTTTTATTAAATTTTGACATGGAAAGATTCACACATAAAACGCAATTTCTCTGGAGCTATTCGTTCATAACTTATGGATTTTTATACAGTATGTATGTAATAGGGATGGTCTTTAGGTCTCTGCTCTATGTACCCTGCCGGTGTGGCTCGCAGGTAAACAATAAGCGACGTAAAGTGAAGAGCTGTCGTTATTGCAGGGCCACAGTCACTACAATGTACTTGCAGGCAGTCCGTAAAAGAGCGAAACTGATCTCGGTTGGCTAGCCTGCTTGCACACGAGGTTGGGCCAATCAGTGAATGTGCCGCGACATCGTGTAGCCCTTTATCTGCTGGTGAAAATGAGAGCCACGGAAATACGACAAAGACAGACCCTTCGTGTGCCAGGCCAGCCTCTCAACTACACTGTTAAGAAAAAATAAAAATAAAAATATAGGAATTTTAAAAACATGGAAAATGTACATGCAACACTGTTGTGTGGTCCTCTTGGACTCATCTTAAGCTATTCCTTTTCATTTTACTGCACCAATGAGAGCTTCTTATTCACTAAAAACTTTTCAGACAAAATCTAATTACGCATTAAAAGCATCTTCCGCACACACCTGAGTCAGCGCTATTTATATAAATTACAAGCATATTTTTTACACTATGTGAATGTCATATTGCTATTTGCAAATAAAGAAAGAAAATTCTACTCCTAAAAATGGCTTGGCCAGGATACTTTCTTAAAGCAATACGCATTAGAATACCTGTGAGGGTTAATCAAAGCGTTACTAGTAATAAGGTGCCAACTGACGGCCATGGGAGTGACCGACGTCCTTATTGTTTGATGTGGCAAAGCCAGGCCAAAGCCTGTTCAAAGGCCCTTTACGCACCTTTGAACTCAATTAAAAGTCATACGCCAGAATAGAGGATGTTAAAAAAGCCAAACGGTCATTTATTGTAAGTCTAGGGAGTTTAGTATACAGGCTGATAGTGGGAACAAAAGACAACAAAAAAGGTACTTTTAACTCAACTGCATACTACATGTACAATCGAGCAATACTAGTTTGACTACCGCGCTCTAAGTTAAGAAGCAAAATGTTTCAGTTTTTTTTTAAGTTCTCATACAAAACAAAAACTAAAGCTAAACAAAGTATTTACAAATTGTAAAACAAAAAAAAAATAAAATAAAAACAAAAAAAAAGGAGAAAGTTAAAAAAAGCACAACCCTGAAATACTTTGCAACATTTACCTGGCAAAACATTTCCAGGTTCCTGATATTCCTAATACAAGACTCTTAAAACCGTGTCATTTAAAAGTGGTGATAAAGAATCATAAAATGTACAACAAAATACTAAATTAAAGTGTGAAAAAAAACAAAAAAAAAACAAGTAGCTGAAAATTAAAAGTTGAGTAAGCCTGAACCCATGTTAATAGCAAACAATGTAGAAAGTGCCCAAAGAGACTGTCATTCCTCCTCAGACATGGAAAGATGTTTGTCCGCATGGGGTTGTCCTCGGTCATAAATTTTAAAAGTGGGCTCTAGAAAAATAAGAAGAAAGCATTGCGGGGTGGGGGGTGGTGTTCCGTGGCGGGTTTTAGTGGGGACCACCAGTCTTTTAGAACACAGTCTCTCAGTAATAACCGGGTTGATACTGCTGGCTCCACGGCTTCTGGTTCCAAAACTGCAACACAAACAATACTTAATAAAGTAAATTTGACATAAGGGTTATTTTTGCCAACATGACACAAATGCAGACCAATCAAAAACCGACAACAGAAGCCTGATCACTACGGATGCTGTTTCTCAGTTATAACGCTATGGCTTGTAGATTATTGAACATATTCTCCCCACCCAGAGCTATTCAAATATGAACAGTGATACTGACCCCTTGCTGCCAGCTCTGGTTGAAGGCCTGGGCTTTATCCATGATGAAGTTGCCATTTCTGTTGCCAAAGTTGCCGCTATTCCTGCTGTTGCCAAAGTTGCCATTCTTGTTGCCAAAGTTTCCACGGTTACCGCCACCTCTCTGGAACTGCGCAGAAGAGAGAAGGAAGGTAACATTAGACTACTGAAGACCGTTTAGATGAACCCATTAAGACCTAAGGCGCGTTCTAAAGAAATTTTAAAACCCAAGGCATTGCATGAAAACTGCTGCCAAAAAACAGAGCTTTCTGAAAAACATTTTAAACTAAAACCTTAATTTCTCAGCTTCTGTAGCAGATAGAGGCATATAAAATTATTCATTTCCAGCGATTCTCTTTAATTACACCAATATTGTGGATGGAAAATATTTTGTGCCGAAATAATTATTTATAAAAGATTGCTATGTGTAGGCCTATTTCGCTGAGAAACAACCCCTATCTGCTTGCTGCTACTAACGCACCTGATTATAGTTGCCCCTGCCAGATCCTCCTCCACGGTTAGAGTTGGACCCGCCTCCCCTGCTCATGTTCCCTCTGTTCATTGGGCCACCTCTGTTTATGGCTCCGCCCCTGGGCCCCATGTTACCCCTCATAGGACCCCCTCTCGGCGAGCCGCCCAGGCTGGGAATGAGGCCACCGCCCCGATTGTAGTTGCCCCGGCTGGGGAAGCCTCCTCTGAAGGCGGGAGGAGGAAGGAAGCCACGGGGAGGCCGGCTGAAGCCGCCGCGAGGGCCAGGAGCTGGGGACAGATGGGCAGGTTCTTCACTTTGTTAACGCGAATGGACAATACACAATATCACCTGTCACATATCAAGAGTTCACCACAAAACTGTCAATTAACTGAACCATTCACTAAAGATGAATAGACAGCGTGCCCCCCCTACCTCCTCTGAAGTTGCCCCTGTTTTGGAAGCCTCCACGGCCGCCTCCCCGCTGTCCGGGCCCTCCGCCGCGCTGAAACTGATTCTTGCCTCCCCGGCCACCGCCGCCCCCGCCGCGCGGGCCGCCCCCCCTCTTGGGCGGCATGCCTCCCTGGTTGGGCCTCTTCTCGGCGGGGAGGGCCGTCTTGCTCTCCTCCTTGTACTGCTCCAGCAGCTTGGCTGCGTCCTCCTTCGGCAGCTCGGCGAAGGTCACGTCGCTGAAGCTCTCGCCCTCCTCGGGGAGGGAGAAGAAGCCTGCACACCCCAGGGTGAGAGGGATAGCACAGTGATTGAGGGATGGCTCGACATACAATGAGAGAAAGGGCAAGCACATAGAGCTGGAACATCATTCTGTTTACAATTAGGTCCTTTAGCAGACCCGTTTCCAGTGCATATGGAGCATATGGAGAGGACCGTATACTTAGGAAGCTATGACGATGGCTTTACAGTTAGTAGTATAGTAGAAAACACTACTACTACCTTTCATTTTCAAGAGGGCGTGCTCGGGAACTTCTTTCCCGTCGCTTTCGGCTTTCTTCTGGGCTCTCTGCTTGTAATCGTCGTCTGAGGGGCACACCACCACGGCCTTACGCTGGAAGCCTGCAAATAAACACATCTTCCTCTTCTGGCCGGGGGCAGACAGGTTGGTCTGGAGGGAAAGGCGTAAACGTAGGTTAAGACCTTAATTTGCCCTCATACTGGCGACATCATCGGGATTGGAAACGGGGCCTCACGTGATCAAGGATGTAATTTCTCTTCTTGCGAGCGGCGATCTCTATGAACTTGCCGAGGAAGAGCGGTGCCCGCTGGGAAATGGCCGTCAGCTTTGTAGTGTCTTTTGCCTGCCGCTTCAAGCTAGCAATCTGCATAAAATAAGAGCACATTCGTATTGTAAAAGGCGCATCCTTGTTATTCTTGATCAGTTTAGTTTTAATTTAATTGACACACACAAGCACTATGCCAATAACTCACCACATACCAGTGGTAGTACTATAGTGATTCCTCTGGGAAATTTGTTAGCTGTGGGGTAAAGGTTTGTGGGGGTGGGCCTCCTTTTTTTGAGTAGGGGGGGGGGGGGTTCCAGGGAAATCTAAGAGTTGTAGTAAGTTCAGGAGAGTGCACTTGATATGCACTTAATTACAAAATAACTGTAGTAGGATTGGGGGAAATTGAATACCTTACCTGCCTAGAGGGAATTTAATTCAGATTCAATCATGCTATTTAGACAACCCTTCAACAACACATTAAATAATATTTGTCAATACAATTCGTTGACAAATTTTAACAAATTGTAATATTTAGATTTTAGTAAAATAAAAGCTGCATTTCGATGTCAGGAAAGGTATTGGTATATTATTGGTATATGTAGATAATATAGAAAATGTATTTCATGCAGATTGCAATTACAGTATTGAGGTTTCCATGACTGTACTTTGACGACGGCCCCTAAATGCGCGTTGCTCTTCAGGAAAGCCATAGATATTAGCGTAATTTGGAGTTTTCCCAAACATAGCGAATTCAAAGCAGAGATTGTAGCTGACTTGTTTTGGTTCAACAACTCTGAATACATTGTCAATGTCTTTTTTGCACTCGTTGATTGTGAATAATTGAAGCCGGAATATCAAACCCAATTGTAAGTGTTGCCTGGCGCTCTTTGAAATAAATGACTGCCTGTCACTTTGTAGCTGGCTGTCGCTGTGAATGCACAGTTGAGTTTTTAAAGAGTTGGCAAAATAAAGAATGTTCTGTACAACACAAAAAGCAGGGAGACGTGGAGAAAGTTGGTTATACCTGGCTGAACCAGGGAACACTAAATCGCGTTAGAAC
The DNA here is from genome assembly GCA_027575585.1 of Percopsis omiscomaycus. NCBI lineage: Eukaryota > Metazoa > Chordata > Actinopteri > Percopsiformes > Percopsidae > Percopsis > Percopsis omiscomaycus. Next base: position 2,245,902 of record JAODLI010000017.1, read on the forward strand.
TGAATCCACGTACAGCAGCCACACAACATACAGCCATGGAAAAAATTGAGACCACTGCATATTCTTGTAAATATAACATTTTTAAAAGTTTAAAAGTACATATTAAATAATTAAAAAAAATATAAATGTAATTGTATATAGATATTATATTTTTTTAAATGGGCAGCGGTCTCTTCAAAAAAAACATTTCCATGGCTGTATGTCACCCAACAGCACGTCATCAACAAACAACCGTCAACAGGCTGGCAGGGAATTATGTACAGTAAGGTGCCCCTACAATGTGGCGGCAATGATTCTGCTGTGGTGCAGCGCCACACCTGAATAAACAGAGGAATCATTGTAGTACTAGCTATGAACTTCCAGTAAAGCCCCCCCCCCCCCAGACACGTCTTAAAGTACCCACAATAGAAAAAACACAAGAGTAGACCAAATGAGCACTGACCATCATCTTCTCCACAATAGTGTCACTGCCCAGGATGTAGTATTTGCCTGGGTTCTCCTGCACATGGTTCTTCACCCACGTCGTCTTCCCTGAGCCTGGCAGACCAACCATCACGATCATCTACACCACAGAGGAACAGGGTCAGACACATCAGTCTATATCGCAGACCTTCCTAGGTCTGTGCTAGATGGATGGATGGATAGATAGAGATGAACCCAGATGAATGCCTGCGCTTACCTCGCAGTCAGCTTTGGTCTCCGGTCCTTTGGGCCCACGGACACGCTCGTCCACGGGGATCTGCTGCATGAAGCTGTAGCCCGCAGCCTGGGGGAAGTAGGGCTCATCCAGCTGGCCGAAGTTGAACTCCACGGCACAATTGTGGCAGATGACGTGGGGGAAGAGGGCGTGGTCGGCAAGGGAGTCCTTGCTGACCTGGAAGGCCACGGCTGGTTCAGCGCCGTTTTTGGAGAATGACATCTGCACTTCTTCGCCCTCAAAGTCCTGAAGGAAAGTGATAGATTTATAAGGTACGGTGCAATAATTATTATTCATTCATAAGACAACCTTTCTAGAAAAAATTATCTAAAAATAAATCAAGAACTTACAATAAGACAGCAAATGACATCGTTTTCCTCATAAGCCTCTCCAAAGTCCTCTGTCACACAGTTTGTGGTCTTTTTTCCTTTCCCAGAGTAAGCATAGGAGTGTCCCTCTTCACCTATAAAAAGAAAAGACAGTAGTAGTAGTAGTAGTAGTAGTTGTAGTGTCTTTTCTAACAGGCCAAACGCTAGTATATTCCAGTATTTGCAGCCATTTTATATCATGTCATGTTGTCTATTAGCCACTAGAGGGCACTATAGCATAATATACTGACCAAGCAGCAGACTACCAGTAGCCAGGGACCAGCCAACCTGGACCTCATGGATCTCCATGTTCTTACTGGAGATGTGTTTTACTGGAATCTTCTCTGTAATCTGTGGACCCAAATGAGTACGAGTGTGAGGAGATACTGTAATTCAGTCAAACCACAGAAAATGGAAGGAACATTATCAAATTAAGTGGTCACAATAATGGTGCACCCCCCCCCAATGCTTTATTCTTAAACTTGACATTGACCAGCAGATTCTGTACACAGAAACATGTGGGTGACGGTACCTTCATCTCAAAGCACACTTTGCCATGTTTCACGCCGTACGTGGCCCGGCCTCCTGACCAGAGGTAGGCAAAGCTCT
>JAODLI010000017.1:2251713-2270213 GCA_027575585.1 Percopsis omiscomaycus
GAGAGAGAGAGAGAGAGAGAGAGAGAGAGAGAGAGAGAGAGAGAAAGAGGGAGAGGGAGAGAGAGCGAGTCCTTTGGAGATTGCGTGTTATTGCAGTACAATGTTTTTTTTTTTTTACTGATATTTTTCATCACTCAGCTCAGAAATGTTCACTCTCTGTGGTGTCGCAGAGTCTGGGTGGCTCCCTTAAGCTATTAGTTACTGGAAATGTAATAATACAGTGTACTTTATATCATTAATAAATGTTGGGATGTGTTTTTAATTCGCCCACAAGTTGCCCACAATATGAAAGTCACCCACAATATGAAAGATTAGGGGTCCCCTGGATATTAATTGAAAACCCCTATTCACTTACTGCAAACAAATAGTATCAAATCTGGTTGTGCACCAGTGATTATGTAATATGTGAGGTCTTATAATTTAGACCATAGCATTGCGTTGTTTATCATGTTGACAGCCTTATTGCTGTGTAATTTATGATGAGCCTGCAGGGGCTGTATGGCTACAAACTTTACAGCTGCTTGCTCTGATTTCTCACATGCCCTAAAACATAAATATAGCATTTGATCATATAAAAGGAGTATTGAATGAAAATGGTTGCTTCAAACATGAAAAAAATTACACGATTATATTAAGTGTTAAATAATTTGCCCTTTTAATAGCTCAAGGAGAAAACAGATTGGAATTTCAATGTCTTTATTTAAAGGCCTAAAATTATGCCATACTATTATTCTTACAAAATTGTCAAGTACCACCTGTAGTACCTCGAAGTACCCCTAGGGGTACTAATACCCCCATTTGAGAAACACACATACATGTTTAGCAAGAATATGGTGTGGTGTATGTTTTAAGTTGTAACTGTAAATGCCAAATCATTTCCTCAGCATAGTTTACTGCCATTGGAATTGTGATTTTTTAATCCCGGGTCCGGAAACGTGGATTCAACTGTGTTAGGCATTAGCAATGTACGTTCATCTCTGTATGTGAAATCCCTGGACTGGAGTCTTGCTCAGGGAGAGGAAATCCCATTGATTGACAGGAGCAATAATGACAGAGGCGTCGGTCTATAGGGTTGATTACTTTTAATCAATTCAGCTAGCTACAAAATGTCCACCACTTCACACACTGACAGGATACAGAGGGAGTCTTTAATATTACATGCGTTGAGGACATCAATCTCACAGTTTAACCTATTGTGTCATTCAGGGATAGGTATTTATTCGTCTTTATGCTAACTACTCGACGTTTTGGCGATTTGGTGTGCATAGCTCTAAAGTACAGAAGCAACAAAAAACCCTTTTTGTATGTAATGTGTTTATATAGTTTATCATCGTTATTCATTGTTGTCATTTATTTACCAATAACAAACCAGACGGGGAGAATAAACTTATACGCATACAGTCTGTTTATAAAAGTAAGGTCTCTCAGAAATATGCGTCTTTGCTTTACATTGCAAACGTTTATTTAATTTTTTCCAGCATCCAAAACCTATGATACAGTACACAACCAGCCCCCACCCTCCAGCACATATTTAACATCTTCATCACTGAACTGCATATTCATTTAGAAAACAGGCCTTTTTGTGTTGCAATATTTGCAAACCAAAAGTCCTCGTATTTTTTTCATCATAATCTCTCTCTCTCTTGTTTTTGATCCCATTATTATACAACAAGATGGTCACAGTCGGTAAATTTATTGAGACAGAAAGAGTGGCACTATTGCAAACTTGCAGGAGTATGGAACGATCATCTGTGTCCTAATACTGAGCATGCGTTTTGTAAATTTGCTACTTCCATGTTAACGTTTTTTTTATATATATTTTTCAGACAGGTTTTATTTATAAGACTCTAAAATCTACCATTGGTCATGCAGAGAACTCACAATTCACATCACTTGGAATGCAATGTCTAATACAGCTACAGCAAGTCTAGTTGCACATTGTCTAAACAGTAACTCATTATGATTGCAATATGAGGGTATAATGAACCAAAGACCGCCTTTTTGATTGTAAGTGCTCGTTGGGATCCTGTACGTCTGTGCTGTCCCTTTTATACACCTTTCATTCAACCTTTCCCTTAACAGTCTTCTCCCATTGCCATGACAACATCAAAAACAAGCAGCCTGACAGTAGCCTAAATGGAATGACACAGTTTTACGAGAAGACGATACTGAGATACTGAAAAAGAAAGAGAACTAAAAACAGCTTGTAGAGCATTCCTATATTATATACTTGTCATCCAGAGCAGTGTACGTTTTATATATATATATATATTATATATGATATTTTATAATATATGATATATATATATATATAATTTTTTTTTCAATAAAGAGATTAAAAACTTCACGGGTGAGCTAGAGAGCCATCGAGTCAGCACTATATACAACCTTTGGAAAGAATAACATACGGAGTATAAGAAATCATCTTTTTTACGAGGACAATCTTGAAAAAAGCTCGACAGACGACACAGAACAACATTTACAATGGGGGAGGGGCGGTGATATGTGCATGTGTGCAAACCTAGAAGGTCAATACCATGATGAAAGCATGTCGGCGCCTGGTGGAACGAGGCGCGGACAGCCAGGGCGTTTGCAGCGGGCGCGCTGCCCCGCAGGGCTTAGCCACTGCCCAACATCTTTGTGGCGCGCTGGTTAGCCTCGTCAATCCTGGTCTTGTTGGAATCAGCCTGGGTGGGGGAAAAGAGAGTTAGTCACACATTTCTACATCTATAGATTTACATTGCTACAACTTTTTTACAGTCACAGTCTTACATTTTGTTGCATGGCTTCAACGTTTGTTACAGTTTCTTACAAATAAGTTCAGTTGTTAGAGATTATGGTTTGGATAGTTATGGTTTAGGTTATGTGTGTAGCTTGTGCCATAGCTCATAATTATAAAATGAGGTAGAAACTGTTTCATGTTGTATAGAATTGCTTCGTTCCTAACACTATAAGGAATTTAATATTCAGGATGGGACTCAAATTGAATAGCTGTCTATCATAATGTAAAGAGTAGTTTCATATTTGCTTCATAATGTGTTTTTAATTCGTCAGTTGTTATTATTATAATTAACTGACGTATTATTATTGTAAACAAGTAGGGCAATTACATAGCATGCAAGTCTCTCATAAAAAAAAACCACGTAAATTAAGCATCAATACATGTAGATGTTCTTTTTATATAAGACAACTCAAACTCAAAATACAAAAGTGAAACAGAGTCGTAGCCCTGTGTGTGTGTGTGTGTGTGTGTGTGTGTGTGTGTGTGTGTGTGTGTGTGTGGACCTTCTCCATGATCCTGTCGATCTGGCGATTCTGGGTGTCGATCTCGTTGCCCATGTCAAGGGCCATGTGACGCAGGTTGCCGATGATGCCTCCCACCTGCTCCAGGTTCTCATCCATCTCATTTTCCCGGGCGTCGTCTGTTACCCTGCGCGCGCACACACACACAAAACAGTAACACAGACAAACACACACAGTGGTACCCTCACCCCCGCCTCGTCACGTCTCTCTCACCTGCGGATGAAGCCTCCGCTGATGGCCATCTGTTCGCGCTCGTCCACCACGCGGGCGGGCTGGCTGGCCACCACGCCGTCCTGGTTGTTTCCCCAGGCCTTGCTGCCTCCGCTCTTCATCCTGACCGTCAAACGGACAATGCAAAAAGCCGGTTACTCGACGACTTACCGCCGCCACCCGTCGTTCTCCTCAGCCGGGCTGCCGACACGACCGTCCAACACGACCGGCTGACAGGAAGGTGATTTATTTGGTGCTTCATGCAATCAAGCACATAAATATATGAGATAAACATTGTGGGGGCTAGACTAAGTCAAGCAAAGCAGAGCAGGCATGGATTTGGTTGTTAGATAGGTACGGTCGGTTAATTCTGTTGCTAGGACCAATTCACAGTATTAATCTCTACGATGTTATATCTCCTAGGTATATAACATACCGGGTCAAATTAAGGCAAACCTCGTATCGTCACATACGCTTCTCAAGCTGGAATCAGGTTGTATGTGTGTAGGATAAAGGCATGCAATTTATTAACTGCAACATTGGGATGACTCAGTGAGTGAATATGCCCCTTCCCTTTCTGCTTAAACCCACCCGCTGGTTATTTAATGTTGGTATACTAATAAACCCCCCCCACTTCACAGTTACAATGTCCCGGTGTGACAGAGAACAGAGATTAGACAAGGTGCTGGCAGACAGACAAACAGAGTATACAGGACTGTCACAGCGTCAGGGGCGAGGGGGGTAGGGGGGTTGGACGACGATTAATGTCAAGAACAAACTGCGAAAGTAAAGAAGGATAAACAAAACGAACAGGAAACTGGAGGGAGTCATCAGAGAAAAAACCCCACAGTGCTCCATTATTACTGACTGGCTTTTCAAGATTCAACTGTTTTCCTATCCTTCTCTTTCTCTCTCGCTCTCTCACAAGTTGGGATTGCTGGACAAGCTGTGATGTCGAGTAGCTTTAAGGCAGGGGGGTAAAAGTTATCGATAAGGCTCAGGATTAGTAGAGTCCTCAACCGATAGCATGGGAATGATGACTCTTTCCCAGGAGACTGTAGGCATACCGACTAATACATCACATCTGAGATGGACATGTTATCACACAGTTTCCCTAGATGGGTGGAAAATTGTCTATATCTACTTTGGCAGCGATTAGGGGAAGGTCAATATTATGGGGGAAGTGAAAAATGGTTTGGCTTATTTATACACAATACAGTATATGTTTGTAAGGCACTTTGAATGATGGTATCTACAGTATTTAATGGTAAAGCTGCCAGACAAATTGAAAAACCTTTACTCTTCATTGTTAAATATTAATTTAAGTATTATTCTGGTTTGATCATTCATAGCATTAGCATTCAAAGCATAGCATTTTCATTCACAATGGGGGAAAAATCACCTTGAGTCATTTTCCATGTCTAACTGTCTTACCGTGCCTTTGGTGATGTATTTTCTATTGTCGGAGTGTATTGGGGCTTTAGCTTGATACATTTCGAGTAACCTTGAAGTCCTGTGAGTGTATTCTACGCATCAGAGAGAGTGATAGCTCAGCCTCCCTGAGCTGGATTTATTAATAGAAATGGACTCACTGACATACCAGCGCAGTAAACACACTCTCCTTCTGCCTAAAGCCTCTTTCGCGATTCAAAATGTTCACGTCTCTTTGTGTCACCAACTCCTATGCCGTCATCTGCTCCCATAAGCTTTTCTTCACTTGCGCTTCTCTTGCTTTGATTTAACATCCAGATTGATGGCTCATTTTGGTCCTCTGGATCGGATGCGGCCCTCTAATCAGCTCTCCTGCAGTTAAACTGAAATGGTCTGATTAGATCACACAGCTCTCACAGATCCCTCTGTGAAAATGAACTCATTCCATCTAATTTGTCCCCTGATTCCCTGCACGTACTGTAGATCTGTACACCAATCAGAATCCACTAGCACTGGCGTATAGACTGAATTGGGGCTAAAAAGCCAGGAAATGGCTATTTCTGACTTAAACAGGAAGGCATTTAAAGTCTGTAGGACAAGGAGAGTCTATATTATATATTCCCCTTTCAGAAGAGAGAAAATCATACAGCGTTTGTCCTTTCTTGCCTCTCCAGCATCCACCTCTGCTGCTTTCTGTTAGAGTCAACCTCCCAAAGGCTACCGTGCCGCTATCTGATAAGGCTGACCTACATGTTAGTGAGCCCCCTGAGGGAGGAGAGCTTAGCTAGCGCTAGTTGTGGAACAGCTAGCGCTGTATGATTGCTAATTTAGCACAGTGCTCAGGGAGAGGCGGTGCTGCAGAGCTACTGCAGCAGAGCGAGCAGGAAAAACAAAGCGGGGGCTATCGTCATACGGAGGCACACTAAGATCAGGGCAGGGCACATCCAGGCGGGCACGACGTGCCCATTGGCAGAAGCGAGACGACTACACTGATAGCTCTCTCTCTCTCTCTCTCTCTCTCTCTCTGCAGCAAGTATATTCTCTCTTTCTTCCTGCTTTTCTGCTTTCTATTAGCGTGCAGAAACTATGTGGATATCTGCTTCTCCTTTCTGGCTCCCTGGGATGATAAGCTTGAGGCTCTGAACCAATCTGAATGCTGTAATTCTTTTCTCCCTGAATTAGCTTATCAAAAACAAGCTTATTAAAACTGGAAAGATGTATTGTTTTATTTTCTATAGTCGTAGTCTAGTCTAGATAACTTGACTTGCTACTGTGTATCATTGTTTTATTGGTCTTTTGTTTTGCATAAAGTTTGATTTTATAACACTTTATTATTTCAAAACGATTCATTTTATACAGCCCCTATGTGGCCCACCCTACTGCTCACTGCATCATCACCCTCATCATCATGGTCACCACCACTCCCATCACGGTTAATAATATCAGCGGCATGATATCAGAGCATGTATACATGTCATGTGTAGCATTGCTGTTATGAGTTGCATCATCATGCATGCAAGAGCATTCCAAGGGGTCATGCTCGCCAGTCATTCCATGTCATTGTCACTCGTTGGTTTGGGGTGGGGGGTTGTGTTTGAGATGGGGGGGGGGACAGAAAAAGGTCTAGTCGCCCGCAAAATGTGAGGCTCTACGAGATGTTAGAGGGGTGTGGTGGCAGAAGAGCTCATGCAAATGAGGAGAAGTGTCAACAGTCCTGGGCCAGGCGTTCCCAGACGCATTTTAATCATTGGATTTCCATCATGAGTCACTCGTTTGAGCTGAGCAAAGTGGCAAGATGCTTCTGGAAAACTGGCCCCGCTCATTCAGTCATGTTTAATTGATCATACTAAAGATTATTCCTAGAGGTGTAGAGATCCATATCCTTCACATGACATTTATCCTGCCGTATTATTGCAGGATATTTATTTGAGATATTTGCACTTGTATTTATTAAACAACATTTCAATAACCGTGCTGCAGCTGTCTTCTCTGTTGAAAGTGGGGCGTCTATGACACTACATCTCTATGCAGATGACTCTCACTATAAAGCAGCACGAGTATAAGCCCAGAGAATAGGGCACTTGTATAAGGGTCCATGCTGGAAGGACTTTTAAACAGACACTTGATGAGCTATGACCTGGATTGAATGGAGAAGTGATTAAATCAAGGACTGGACCATTTGTGCTTAAATTTGGACTTTCCAGTCTATGTAACAGCAAAGGCAATAGGAAAAAAATCTTTAAACTTCAGTTCCAGCGATTAAGCAAAGGGCTTTACAAATGGACTTTGGAGTGCTAACCGTAATTAAACTAGGAACCGTGGGACACATCAGAAGGGCAGCCCATTGGAGTAAGCCTCATAACATCCAAGGGCTCAGTCAGGTTTTCTGTGTATGTCATTTTCTATATATAACTGCCCTACAGTACAATGTAAGGCACACATTGCTCCCTGTGGCAGGGTTGAGCCATCGCATGAATGAGTAAGGGGCGGAGCCAGAAGTCTAGTGAAAACTTGAGCCGAGTGGACTATAGAATCTATCAGCGAATTCGCTTTTTTGAGCCTTTGGTTCTCTGGTAAAAACTCCAATGATTTTGCTCACAGATCCGTAAATTAAGGCTTGTGGTTAAAACAGATTTTTTTAAAACAATTTTTTCAGTTGTTTAATGGGAAAAATGCATTGGATTTTTAGGCTAGAGAACCCGTATAGCGTGGTTAGCTTCGGGGTTGGCCTACAAAAAGTGTCAACGTTGATAGACTCTTTTGGCTAACAGCCAATGTGATGTCACTTCTACCTCCTTTTATTAATTTATTTTTTAAATAATCTTCAAGACTTATTTATTTTAGAAAATTTTAAATGGCAGGCAGGCAGGCAGGCAAGCAGCACCTACTTGTTACATGGACAGGAGCAAAGACCACAGAATTTCCCTAGATCGTTCAAATTCTTTTCCGCATCCTTCATGTCTTTATTGATTTGGTCCATTCCCTCCTCGATGCGCTCCAGTTGCTCTGATTAAACACAAGCCATTTATCCCCCACAGAACGAAGCACAGGAGAGAGAGGGAGGGAGGAAGAGAGAGAGAGAGAGAGAGAGAGAGAGAGGACAAAGGAGAGAAGACAACCACTTCAGACACTCACTGTGACGAAATAAAGTAAAACCAAAAATAAATAATCAAAAGGAAAAAAAACTGGACGCCACCACATATGCAAAGACTCTCCGGGGCACGTTGTCAGTACCTACTTGTTACATGGACATATGAAAAGCCCACAGCATTTCCCTAAATCTTTTAAATTTTTCTCGGCTTCCTTCATGTCTTGGTTGATATGGTTCATGCCATCTTCAACACGATCGAGTTGCTCTGGTCAGGACAAAGGAATGACAGTAGTGGAATGAATTTCATTGGCTGGTTGACAGAGGTATGAGTTGTGATGAGCAGCGGTTAGGCTGTGAGTGGTGTGTACATGCATGTCTGTGTGTGTGTGTGTGTGTGTGTGTGTGCGTGTGTGTGTAGTGAAGCGAGATTATTTTATGACTAGAATAAATCAATTTTCTATTGAGTGCATGCATGACTGGGTAAGCTGAAGTACAACTTTGTGCACTCCAGCATCTATCAGTGTATCGGCCTGAGAAAGGAAGAAATCACATTATAGAAAGGACAACGATGAATTCCTTTTTAACAGAGATTGAGAAAACGGTCTGTTATTGTTATATGATCTAAGCAACTCAGTGAGTTTAATCAAATTCTGTTGCACGGGAGATTTGTTGTTGAGTCTAACTCCCTCTATAGTATAATGCAATTTGAAATTGTGTCAGCATAATAAAATAGTCTATATAGTCTAAGTTTAGGAAATGGGACAGTGAAAGTTATATTGGTTTTACTGCCATGTCATTTAAAGATCTTTAGGAAGGGTAAGAGTAGGGAATTTTTTATGGGACTTGTTAAACCCTATTAAACAATAACCGCAAAGCAGATCTATTTTATCTCACATTAGGTATGCAGTACATTTGGACTGAGCAAGCAGAAATGCAACTCAATCAATAGTTTTACCAATTAGCAAACTGCATTGATCAGTGTACTAGTGTGTTAATGCTGCATTTAACAGCTACATTGTCAGACCATGGATAAAGGTTTGGGCGTGGCGGCTGTGCATTGTTTAAAGGCCACGGTATACCATGTGCTGTATACGGCAGGTGAAGCCAAATGTGTGCCTCGCATGGCAGTCAGACACCCGCTGGTTTTCTGGCCCAATTCGGGTTAGTCTGAAGTATACTGTGGCCCTGTGTCATAACTGTTAAAGACACTAAGATCATATTTTTAGATAGAAAACAACAAAAGTAACTGAATTTATTATTATATCCTGATTTACAGGTAAATTAACAGGGAATTTGACAAACATTTTTTGAGTGTAAGGGTTTTACAGTGTTTTACTGAATAAAGTATAAGAATTTCACTTGTTCTTTGTAGTGAAAGAAATATTGTGGAAGGACAGTGAAAGGGTGATGTACAGTAAAATATGGCTTAGTGCTGTTGACTGTGTCAGGTTTGTATAATCCCTGGTTAGCATGCATCGTTTGAAAATACATCCAACCAGGAAACCATCCTTGCTAAGTTAAAATTTGAGAATGTGGCCTTTGGAATTCAGCATAGTGTTTCAACACTGATCACTGAACACTGATAACCAGGGGTTTTCTACCCTCAGAGGAGTCAAAAGAGGGTTATAGGTAAGCTCAACCTTATAGGGGCCTTATTTGTCCTATTGCAATAGGCTTTAGAGGAGTAGTTTAAAGGGATGACGATAGTAAGGACTGAATGCTAGAGGGGTAGAGAAGGTAGACATTTTACCCCCCAGGGCCTAGAACACTGTTGGCGTCTCCTGCAGGCTGTGTCCTGCTGGATTGGTTGTTTGCTACTAGGCACTGGGGAAGCAGATTTTTGCATGGCTCTAGTGCTCTCTGTGGATTAACAGTATTCATTATACATTCATGGACCACTCGAAAGTGCAGGGCTCACCTGCAAACCAACTGCATCAAACCAGGGATTGTACAAAGGTAACTTATGGGTTGAGAAGTGAGTGAGTATTTTGTCATTACCAGCTAAATCGATCGTTGTTTGTTTTAGCCACAGCTTTCATCTTTATACCTTTGGCATGTCAGTTAGGCGAGGGGTACCCTGTGTAGCTGTTTTCAGACCTGTTTGGGCATTAAAGTTATCAGTTAAAGTTGCAATGTGTTAGACCAGGTTGCCCGCAATTTAGCCAAATTTTACTATAGATGATTTAATAGCCCTTTCTACACAAACCAATAGGAGGGTTGGGTGGAAAGAGAACAAACCTCCAAATTATTGCCAACAAACAGATCTAAGATCACACAAGGAATCCCCCTGCCACTGAGTTGCCATTGGTACGAACAAGTTATCCTGACCAGTTTCTGGACAAAACCATTTTCATTTTACATAATGCTGCAGGGATGTTGGCACTACAGTGGTTGGCGTTCATCATTTTGTTTGGCTCTTAAAGGTTCAAGCTTTCATTATTGTCTTCGGCAAAGGCAGCTGTTTGCAAATGAAAGTAAAAAGATGCACTGGCAAATAAGAGAAAAGAAAAAGCAGTTAGCCAAAATGTTAGCAAAGAATTAAAAGGAAGAGAAATAAAAGTTTGGCTGAAAGAAGGAATGAAAAGAAACACATTTTCTAAAGTTTCAGGTGATCTGGCTCTTGGGTAGAAGGTAAACAAAATAAACCATGCATTAAATGATGAATCAAAAATAAGGGTCAGGAACTACATTTTTTTGTTTGAAAATGCATTTAAATGAATACACCACAAAACAATACGTCCCTTAGAAAATGTTTTCTTATATTTCTCGACTCTAAAGCTATAATCTATAAATGACTAGACAGTGAAATGAATCAGACTTAAAATGCCTCTATATACAGTATGATTAGCTTTGTTATCGATATTTAACAGGTATCACTGTCCCCTGAAGACTTACCTCCTTGCTCATCCAGCATAACCAAAGTCCTAATACCGGCATCTTTGCTCTATTCACAAGAAAGAAAAACAAGACAGAGAAACAGAGAGATGAGTAATGAATATGACTAATAATATAATAATTGGTGTCTATACCGTTTTTGTACGACATACTCCTAAACTACTAACTAAATGTTATACTTTTTCTCTTTTGTGCCGTTTTATTTGGAAGAACTATGGTATAGGTAGCCCTGTGGTATAGAACTATGGTATAGGTAGATCACTGTAAACAGGTAACCCTGTTTACAGTAGAAGCTTAATAATCATACAACACACTCGCATTTTTGACCTTCCCCATGTGAGGATGGGGGCTGGTTATTGACTAGAAGGGCAAAGGTCACCTGGTCATAAAACATTACAAATAGCCCCCAAGGGGATTCACAATATTAAGGCTGACACCAATGAAGGGTTTCTCATTTAACTAAAAAGCACAATATTGGATTTCTTTGTACAAGTGACGCACACAGTAGAAGTAACCCATTATGGAATTGCTCAAAGTACAGTTTTTAACCGACCCATATACTGACATATTTGTAAATTGGATTTTGACATTTCCTCTTCTCAACATCTTGATATACACAAATTTAGTTTTTTGGAGCTGTTACTGTTGACTGACATGTTGAGAGGCAGAACGCAGTGAAACCAGTACTACACTATAATCTCCACCCGTTGTGCTTCTTGGAAATACAGCAACTAATATGTGTAGCACCTGGCGGTCCCCGATAGGCATAAATATCATAAATGCCGCGTCCGCATCAGTGCGTACACACAAACACACACACAATACAAGCGGACTATCCTAACTGCCTGCTCGGCACGTAGAGAGAGATGAAAGGACACATTGACGTCGGAGAGGCGAGAGATGAGCTATAAGCAGCTTGGGCGCTGTATAAATGACTCTGTAATTTAGCGTGGCTCATTCTGGGAGAAATCCTGGGAGAAATCGAATGGCTCTCCGGGGAACTCTCTCCTGGAAATAATCAACAACGTCACACCACGAGGGGCCCGGCCGAAGGTGGGTCTGCTCCGCTCGATACTCGCCTCCGAATGCAAAGAAAGCGCTCTGCTTTGTGATTTGGATGTCCCTGGTGTTCTGAAGGGCTGTCAGTTTCCCGGTTACGGTTTTATAAAAATCTCTCTCTCTCTCTCTCTCTCTCTCTCTCTCTCTCTCTCTCTCTCTCTCTCTCTCTCTCTCTCTCTCTCTCTCTCTTCTGATGGCAGGTTATTGTTACATGTTTACAGTCTGAGAGGGTGTGTCACAGTGTAGTATGAAACCAAATTGTAAAAGTGGTGAAACATAATCTCTCTGTCTGTCTCTATCTGTCTGTCTGTGTGTGTGTGTGTGTGTGTGTGCCCTGTTTCTAAGCCCCAACCTCCATATTTGCCTTCACATTTTCCCTTTTAGGCGGCTGCCGCGCCCTCCCTTCCTCTTGGGAGCTGTGTTTATTCCTATTTTCATACCTCCGCCTCTCTCTAGAGATAAAGAGAGCTCTTTCGCTTCTCTTCATCCCTCTCTCCTTGTATATTGCTACCCCTCTTTCTCCCCCCTCGCTCCTCCTTTGCCATGCGCTGTCGGCAGGGAGGTGCAGTGAGATAGGGTGACTGCCGATCAATATGACCTTGAGATCTATTCACCAGGAGCGTGTCAGCCCAGCCCAGCCCTGCCCAGACAACTGCAGGGGAGGGGACCGCCCTATTCATTATTTCTCTCCATTTCTGTCCTTCTCTAGGTCCTCACAGTAGTATCCCCCTCATCTGCATTTGTGTGAATTGCCATGTCTCTCCCTTTGTCTCCCTCTCTTAGAGACAGCCCAGTCCACTGGGCATCTGGTTATGTAGGTGAGTTTGAGAGTGTCCCAGTGTGAGTGGGTGACTACCGTATGTCTATCTTGCTCTCTCATTCCACCAACATGGACATCAGCGATGATGTCATTTGCTTACAGGACTCACACATGACTCATGATGATGCTTTACTTGGACGTACCAAGTTGGACTAATGGTTATTGAATGACTGATGTGTTTATTTTGCTCTTTACACCGGTTGCCTGAATGTCCTTAATGTATTTCTGTGAAAGCCGCACCCCGCATTCAGAGAAATTGCCCAGACGTTGAAACTATAAATGTCTCCGCGTGTTTTAACTAATCTTTGCGTGCTGTAAAGCTGGCGTCTGAGTGGTCCATCAGGGTTTTGTTTTTGTGTTCCAGTTAATAGCAGTTTTTTTTTAATACATAATGAAATAAAGGAATGTATTCAGTGACACTAGGGGATGTCTTCTCTGTAACCGGGCCAACATCAGTACTGTCTCTGTTCATTTCATGGATGTTGGGGTTGGATCGTGCTCTCCGCTCCATTATAAAGAGCTATTGTTGCACTGACCAGAATGTGTTGTCGTGGACCAGCAACATGTAATTGTTAATATTCCGGGGTTTAAAAAATACAGTCTGCTCTCTTATAGGAAAAAACATGTTGAAAAATATTTGGAGGAAAAAACACGATGTCTGAAATGTATTTCATGTTTTATCAGAAACTTTCTGGAGCAACAAGTGGGCCTAACAAATAATGATTCTTCCTATGAATTAATTCATTTGTGTTCGTATCTATTTTGAAACAAACAACATGAAATCCCTGTGTATCACAGACATCGGTTTCCCGGGTTACATCCATATTGTTTTCATTGCTCTCTGTGTGTCACTGTGTAATAAAGGACCTATAAAGGAGTTCCTCTTACCTCTTCCACCAACTGCAGCATACGACGAGTGCTTTCAAGCGACTGTGAAGGGAAAGGGGAAATAACGAGTTACTATTTGATGTTTACATATAGACATAAGAATGATTTCATATCCTCGCATTCAAATGTATTTATATCCATATCCTTTTCTATTTTCCTTTTTCTGAAGGTATTTGTAAAATGTTGTTTTCTTTGAAGCATGTAATTGCTAGGTCTATTTCTTATAAATATTCATTATAAGTAATTATTATTATTATTATTATTAAGATTAAGATTAAGATTAAGATTATTAATATTATATAAAGAAATGAATACATTGATAGTTGTGTACATGAAAGAAAAACACAACAAAACAAATGAATCAGTTGAAATGTATGCTCATTCACGTCCCCAATAAACAAAGCTGTGGTGACAGGTTTCCTCGTAAAAGAATGTATCGCAATTATAAATCAATCAATATTCAGTTTGGTGTGTACACTTGCTTATGTATGTGTGTAATGATGATTAGCAATACAAGCGAAGCTACTGTGAACATAAAGACACAGAGGGATCGATATGTATAACATGTCCAGCATTAACTCATAGGCCCAGACTGCCAGCACTGTAATACTCACATGTTGTTTTTAATGAATAAAACACCTTTAGTGCGGAAATGTTTTTCATCTAAACACATTTTAATTTAGTCATCTCATATAATATTCTCATATAATAATATTTCTATATGTTCTTATACTAAAATCTATCTTTCTTCACATCCCCACCCGTTTTCTTCCTCATTGCAGGGTGGTTATAGTCTGTGTAGTAACAGATACTGTACTGTATGTTCCCAGTTTCCCAACTAAAACCGCATTTGGGCCGCAGAGCTCAGCTTGCTAGCAAGAGACGCCAGTCGGAGAAAGCTTTCTGTGATATCTCGCCCTTTAGTGTGGACACTGAGCACTCCTGAGCCCCTGGAGGTATGGGGGGCTTGGGAGGGGATGAGGTATTCAGTTGGTAGTTGTTTGAGAAGGGAGAAACCCTATCTTCTTCGCCTATCTCTTCCTTTCAGTCCAGACAAGGTCCAAAAGTCCCGTGTCATCCTCAATCCACGCTTTACTGTTTCTGACTGCTGGTCCGAGGCAGCGCGGCACAGAGGAAGCTGTTATTCTGTTTACCACCATTTTGTGCCACGTCCCACATTTGCGTCTGTGTGTGTTTAATATTCTGCTCAGATGTGCCAGTGTGACTCATGTGTGAGGCTAGGTGGGGTGAGGGTGGGTGAGGGTCTATGAGGTCTGATCTGCTCCGGGCCAGGACACACTCTCTCGCTCTCTCTGTCACACACAATGCACTCGGAGACGCACATTAGAAAACACACTCGCATATCACAAACACACACACAGTCCTATATTCAGCTATCAGCCTATGGTAGCAGATACATGATTTGATATTGTGGGCATTTGGTGCTGAAAGTTGAGAGTATAGGACGAGAATGCTTTGTTTTTGTAGAAAACAGCTTTGTGACATCATAACTCCATACTGCTGCGCCCGCAGCCATGCATCGTTCTCACCTCGTCGGCTAGCTGGTCGGCACGTTGCTGCATGTCCGACAGCTCATTGCGCATGTCTGCGTCTTCTGCCATGGCTGCTGGGTGTGGGGGGGGGGGGGAGCTGGTCTCCAACCGGGAAGAAAAAAGCCTAGTGGGAATCCGGGATGACTGGAAAAGGAAGGGGAAGAGACAAAATAATATTTAAGGATGGATGAATGGTTCAAATAACCCTGGTGCAGACAACTGAAGAGCCAACAAAATGGAGCACAGAGTCAAAGACTCTGAGTTGATTTGTGTTGTTAAACTGGACCAGAGAGAACGTAAAGCATCATGTGATATCTGAATTCAAACCCCTTTAATTGTGTGGTATGTAATGACTGTAAATTACAATAGTGTTTGCAGCTGGTCTGTGTACATTTGTCTAACTATGAATCAGAATGGAACAACTTGCTGATGATGGCGGCAGAACCAATAAGCCATCCCACAGGATGGCTTATTGTGAGCCACACATTTTGTGTTCTATGTTCTTGAGTAAAACGTGGTACTCCTCTACTTCCCCCACCCAATAAATGTCCTCATAACAACCCAGGCTAAAGGCCTGAGATGCTGAATATATTTTCTGCCTCACCTGGCAGCACACCACAACAAACTGACAAAGGGACATTGTTGAAACTATGATTCATTATAATATAAATGCACTGTATATTTCCTTTTCTGGCCCATTGAGACATGGTGGTCCACAGAGAATCACTTTTAAGGGCTGTTGAGTTTCTGTATTGTAAAAATAGAGTGTGGCATAAGGAATAAAGCTCCCGAACGGGCGAGCCAATTGGGAGCTGCTGTCTTCACTCTTTCTACAGTTAGCAGAGTATAATGGAGGATTAAAAATGGTTTGTTTATCAGTGAATGGGAAGGGAACTGGCTGTCGAAACAGGGATTTCAAAAGGATTATAGAGAGACATACTGTAAATATCTGGTTAGCCGTGATTTTCCCTTTTTTAGTTTTATCTGTGGGTCAAGAGAGGTCGATTGGCTAAAAGAAATCCTTTTAAACCAGAGAAAAAAGTGCTGTCAATAAGATTAATCACGTTTATAATAGATTGAACCTGATTTGAGATTATTTTAGCTTCAAGTTCTACCTAACAAAAATAGTCTATAAGTGATTGGTTTCCATATGAATTACACATTACAAAAAGTCTTTCACAAAATTCAGCATAATCCACATTTGGCACATTTTTACATTGCAATAGAGTGCTACATCAAATGACGAAATATTTTTGCTGTCAGTAGGCTACAGATCAATGATGGTACATCACTGCGGTTAACTCCAACACGTGTTGAGCCTTTACAGTACCTTATAGCCAATGGTATATTTGTGTTAAAATGATGCAAATGTGTCTGAGTAAATAGCAAAAAATAGGTCACAATTCAATTAAAAAGGTGTTAGCTACTCTTTAATGATGTAATGTTATCCTATTTAAGTATCCTACTGTGTTTAGGTACTGACTCCCTTAGTAGAACCAAAAATGATCATATCATATTGCATACCTCATAAAACTATGAAACCTAAACTGAAGTATTGTCAAGCAACAATCATATGAATACTAAAAGAGTTACTGTGTACTGGGCTGTTATGTCACAGATTGCGTTTCGTCATCGGACAGACTTCGCCACCCACCAACTACGCATCCTCTCCAAACTGGCAGAGCCAGCTGGTTGATGTTCTTCCCTCAAGGTTATGCTGTGCCCTCTTCCTTTCCTTCGGCCCACACTTGTATCCAAAATAGGCCATAATAACACCTGGCGGCCGGCCAGGTAAACGTTGCATATAGTATATACAGGATATGAAGCTATTCTTTTACTGCCGAGGGAATATCACTATTGTGTCAAGGTTTGAATCCCTGAGCTCTATGTTAACACGGAACCATCTGCCTTTCTTGACTCAGAGCTGGACTCCTGTTATTTACTGTACAAGATATGGTGGTAAATTAAATTGTAGACTCACTTCTATACATAGAAGATAACACTATTTTATTTGCCACAGATACTATTGGAGGGTTAAATAGCTGTTCATCATTCAGGTTTATCTGGTAATATTTCTAAAATCACAAAGTTGCGCAAAAACTTAAAAAAAAGGTGTGACTCTAACAACACTTAGCTGCTGGCAGTAATTTACATTTTCACACAAAATGTTGAAATAAAAACTCTTGGTATTCAAGCATGACTAATCTAGTAACACCAACTGTCTCCTCTTCTTCTTGTATAACTGTTGGAGAGAGAACCGCCATGTTAATGCACATTGCGTACTCTGCTTGTCCGCAGCCCATTCTATGATATCTCCCACTCTCTCTATCTCTCTCTCTCTGTCTCTCTCCCTCTCTCTGTTGTGTTTCTCTGGCTTTCTATTTCTCTCACTCATCAGTGGCAGCCGTGTAGGGTTATATAAACCTACAATGCAGCACAGTGTGCCCATGAACTTTTGACTCAAGTCAAAAAAAGCAATGTGTGAGATCTAGTGTCATTGGATGATTTCAGTATTTTAACATTTTGAGCAGGGTATTTCCATACGTAATGTAAACACGCATAAACATGAGTACAATTAGCGTTTTGCCTCTAATTATCATAATATCCCTCTTTTAATAAGAACTACTTCCAAGTGAAGTACAGTATTGCTCTTGAATTCAAATGAAAACAAATGAAAACACACACACACACACACACACACACACATGCACGTACAGGACCCCCTTGGGCCTTGTGCACAGTCCCTCCTAGCGACCATAATCACACACTTCCTCCTCAGATGAAACAGGGCATCGCCCATATTCAGGGAAGGAAAAAGGGACATATTGACCGTTTATTTCACAGTGAATCTTTGCATGGAAATTTTGCCCTCAGCGTCTTTGTCTACACGTCACCAAACAGTGTTTGCACAGCCTGAGAGAGACAAAGAGACACGGTTCTAGAAAAAAAAGGACAGGAACAAGCACAGAGATTACACATGACCCGATTCTCATACTGTATAAATTCATAGGATAATGGCTGGCCGCATCAATATGTTGTCCTACTGTATGGGTCCTAAAATACATACAGTACTAAGCTAAATAATAAATGTGTTGGATTAGTCGGTGCCTCCTAATAACAGAGTTGGAGAGCAACCGATGACATTCGGGACTACAACATTGAAATTAAAATAAAGTGAATTACATGAGGTAATCAGAGGAAGCTTGAAAAAGGCATGGGTGGGCGTGGGTGGGCCAGGGCCCCCCCACAT
>JAODLI010000017.1:2270313-2289523 GCA_027575585.1 Percopsis omiscomaycus
CTTCTGTTGCAGATAAACATTTTCAAATCTATATATATATATATATTTATTTTTTATTTTATTTTTTTTCAATCAGGAAGGGGGTGGGGGGTTTAAATGGGGGTTCAAGGCGTTTTTTGGGAGGGTCTTGAGACCCCCCAAGACCCCCCCTGGCGCCGCCAGTGCACACATGATTCCACATACACATATGGAATCAGTTGTGTTACATAATCATGTTGTTGAAGTTAAAGTCCCCAAAATACTTACTAATAGTATTTTTTAAATCACATAAACCTCAAAGCAAAAAAATACTACAGCATAGTTAAGGACAACAGCATATTCACATTCATTTCTGCCATTACCGTTTTTATAGTAATAACTTTTTTAAATGATCCCTGAAAGAGAGATTGCATTGCACTGCTACAGTGACATAGGGTTAGTGTTTTAATGTAAATGTATAGTTCAAAATTACTATATAATAAATGAGAGTCGACAGAATGACAAGCCTGAAAACCCAAGTGTGCGTGTGTCCTCAGCCTACAAAGAGAAGATCAAAGAGCTCCCCCTAGTGTCTCTGTTCTGCACATGCCTGAACCCACAAACCGTGGACAAACCTACATACAAAGCAGAAGGTAAATACTGCCATTACTGCACTGCACCAGCATTAATGTGTTATGTAGGTTCACAACCTGTTGGCTGCTTTCGAAAGTTGTTAAATAACCGCGGAGCATGCACATGTACCACCAGATGCGGTGGACCTGGGCTGGTGCGTAATCAAAGACGTGGAGGTAATTGAGCTAAACAAGCGGGCGTCAGGCCAGGCCTTCGAGGTCATCCTCAAGCCGCCCTCCTTCGATGGAGTGCCGGAGCTCAACGCCTCCATGCCGCAGCGCCGCGACCCCTCCCTGGAGGAGATCCAGAAGAAACTGGAGGCCGCGGAGGAGAGGAGAAAGGTAAGGGTATAAAAGAAACAGAGGAATGTTGTTCTGAAAGTCTGCATGAGCATGATTCATATCGGTATTATATATTTCAACAGCCAACTGTTTACCTAGCCTACCTATTATAAGTGTCTGTATATTACACCTGAAAACACGGTCAACTGAACAACTTTGCCCACCTTTTACAGTGTTTCCTTCAAGCCCCTCGTGTAGCTCTGCTTTTCCAAATGATGTCACTGCATTTCTAAGTATTGGATTACACGATTGAATGGCCCCGATAGTTTACACAAAAGGAAACATTTCACTAATTCAATAATTATGTATGTATGAGCTGTCTCTATTGCCCCCTAGTGCCAGGAGGCGGAGCTGCTGAAGCATTTGGCAGAGAAGCGAGAGCACGAGCGTGAGGTGATCCAGAAGGCCTTCGAGGAGAACAACAACTTTATCAAGAACGCTAAGGAGAAGCTGGAGCAAAAGATGGAGGCCAACAAGGAGAACAGGGAGGCTCTGCTGGCCGCCATGCTGGAGAGGCTGCAGGAGAAGGTACCATTTTGTTAATGCCATGATTGTTCTTCACTATCAACTGCTGGACAGCATGAAAACTCTACTTAGTTTCTTTTGATGGTTGTAGCTTTGAAATTGTAGCTTTGAAGTCTTTAAGTCCGGCTGTTTTGGTACAGGCTGTACCATTTTGTTCAGACTGTCGTTATATGTTGAATGTTGGATCATTATGAGCATTTCCTTGATAAACTGAAATTTTCCTTTCTATTTTCACTTTGTACAGAAAGTGTGTAATCAAGTAGGCTAAAATTATGAATAACAGAGTAGAATAGGCTTAATTATAAGATTACAGTCTGCATAGCCTCTTGTTGTTTGTTGTTGAGGACTGGATGTAATCTCATTAATGCTAATGGATTCATGAATGCAAACTAAGATGATGCTTGCTGACATGTCTGTATTATTGCGGCAGGACAAACATGCGGAGGAAGTCAGGAAGAACAAGGAAATGAAGGAGGAAGCCTGCCGATAGAAGAGAATCTGTGAAGTCATCCAGAGCTGGACTGAGTTTTTTTGTGTATGTGTCAAAATGACAAATATTTGGAATTTAAAACAAAGCAAAAAAACAACCCTAACAAGGGTAAAAGGTGAGAGGTCGTATTTGATGTGCGCTTTAATGGTTATAAACAAGCTGTATACATTTTAGCCAACTGTTTATGGAGAGACTCCAAATCCTTGTTTTTTTCCTTTTCTATATTGAATGACGGGATTGGATAAAGAAGGGTTTTAGAAGTTATGTGTAGTGAAAAGTGCATTAATGCAGAAGGATGTAACGCTTTATGATGCAGTGTTTCCATATCTCTGATTTAAATACCGGTAGATTAAATCAATAAATAATTTATTCAGTATACATATTCAGTTACAATTACAGAAAACAGTAAAGTATAACATGTAACATATTGACAGGGACTATTATTAATACACCAATACTATGGCTTATTACCCATTGTAACAAACACATATGTTATAATTACACCTACAATTACAATATAACAAAACAATATAGAACAAAAAGGAGAACTGTAATCTGTTACCTAGAAAGTCAGGGTGTAATGGGAAGAATCATTAAAAAGGACAGATGTCTTTTGCATGCATGAGAAAGTAGTAGTGGTGTTTATTCAAGCTAAACAATAAGTAGGATTTACCGTTTGTAGGGTACTTTCCAGTACTCACATTCACACACTCACTTACAGTACATGCACAGAAAGACAGAGACATGTTTACAGGAACATAAATCATAATATACACACAGACAAGCAAAGAGGTACACCAGATTCTCCACTTTTATAGTTTCATTGTTTGCATGCTAATTTGCTGCTTCGCTATTTTTGGATTGCTTAACCAGGGGATAAGAAATCAGGTGTTTTCATCTGGAATCTCAGTTGTGGATTTCTGAATATCAAAATAAATCAAAGTGGCCCAGATTGACGAAACTTTTACTATAAGGTTAGCATAGCAGTTTATCAATAGCATACATTTAAGCACTCTTTAAGCACTCATTAAGCACAATTTGAAAGCACATGTACATTAATCCCAGTTAATAGACAACTTCAAGAAATCGACAAATGAAGACGAATATTAGCAAAGAAATTTGTCAGAGGTTTTCTGACAAGGCCATAGCAATTTAGTTTGTATGCTCTGATCTGATTTTTCACACAAGAAATAAATATGAAATTTGTTTTTGAGTCATACTGACTTGATGTTGATGTATAAAATGTTTGCACTGACTGGAGTGTAGCGCCGTTGGGATTGTAAGTGGTGTACATGTATGTTGCTTAAAGCTGGATTGATTGTATCTCAGTAGCATGGCGAGTAAAAACAAAAGAGCTTGATAGATACAGCTGCTTTAGTTGTCATAATTTCTCTGCTCATATTGTCTACCAACACTGGGCTTGCATCTACATGCTTACCACTTTCTTATTCAGAACAAATGTTCTTTTATTGGGTTATCCCAGCATATCCATGAAGCAGTATAGGGGGCAGGATAGTCTAGAGGTGTAGGTGTTGGACTCTTTGTTAGCCGGAAGGTCGTGGGTCTCTATGAGCCTCTGAGTTGGCTTACCTGTAAGCATCCTTGAGCAAGATGCCTAACCCCTATCTGCTCCATGTAGCACCATGTAATTGTAAGTCGCTTTGGATAAAAGCATCTGCTAAATGACCTAATTGAATTGAATTAAAATTGAAGCAGTACTGTTACACATTATTTACATTGGAAGCATGAAACAATTTAACAAATGATAGAATTCATAAACTGTAATATCCTGTGTCTTTGTGAAGTTACTGAAGGAGATAAAATATAATGCTAGTACAGATTTCTTAATCCAACATGGCATGAAAACATAAGTACAGTGTGTGTATATACTGTTTATTGATACAAAAATACATTGTTATTAATTGATGAAATTCTATCTGCAGCGCCAGGAGAATGCAGGTTTTTATTCAACCACTACACCAGAAAAACAATATATTAAAACAAGGAGTTAAAAAATGTATTAAATAAAAAATGAAAGCAAAAGCAAATTTGCAAACATACCATGACTTTCTGGCAACCCACACAGTAACAGTAACATAAATTCAAAGCTCTATAGTCCTAAAGGAATTACACGATGACTGAAGTGTATTAAATTACATTCTGTATATGTTTACAGAATGTTTGTTCCTACTGTACATTCGTTGAGCAGAGCACCACTGCAGCAAGCTTATGGCTGTCAAGATTTGCACAATTTTTATTTTTTATTTATTTTTTGCTGCTGGAGAGGCTGCAGGAGAAGGTACCATTTTGTTTATGCCATGATTGTTCTTCACTTTCAACTGCTGGACAGCATGAAAACTCTACTTACTTTATTTTGATGGAAAATCTGTTGCTGACACCGGAAAATAAAACTATCAAGATGATGGCTATCGAGTTTCACACAAATATTGATTAATTCTTTTTTAAAGCAAGCTCTTTGTGGTTCCTGAATTCAGAGCCTTAATCTTGCCTTAATCTATATAAATGTTGGGCCTTACACAGGTACAGCCTACAGGGATGACTTTCATCTCCAGTTTGAAGTGAAACTTGCTCCCCACATTCCTCCACTTCCGACCGTTCATCTTTTCTTTCCTCCCTTTCTTTAGGACCCTGTATTGGCAGCAGAAAGGATAGAATTATTTGTTTTTAATGCAGACAAACAGATGATAGGGGAAATAGGGGATAAGGGTAATGGCTGTGCTATTAGGTAGAGAGGTCACTACTACAGAGTTAGACCACTGTAGTATTGAGTGTGTCTTTATTCAAATGAAAAGCCTGTGGTATTATTAAGATGCCATTTTCTTACAGTACAGTGATAGTCCAAGATTTGTGTGTTGTTTTTTTTTAAACAAGAGGCAACAGTGTTTCTTGCATTTCTGAAAAGCATACACTGGCTACTGTATGTTGACACGCACAAACATTACAATTATATGCAATGTGTCAATAACCTGTATATTAATAGTTTGACTTTGGGATGTTCCTATGTTCTGTACTTATAAACCACATATAACAGTGAAACATAGTCCCTGGTGCACTTCCCAGTGAATCTCTCACCTGTGGAGGACCAGGACTTGGTTGTAGATGGGTTTGGCCTCCAAGGACAAGTCTTCTCCACCTCCCTCACGAGTCATGCAGTGAGAGTTCAGACAGCTGGCCTGAGAGATACGTCTGGGTAAGCGAGACTCATCGTAGTCATCTCTGGTGATAGAGAAAGAAAGATGTTAGTAAGGGGATCGATGTGTTTGCATGCAGTCCACTCATATTCCCCAATATGATAATCCAGTCATTTGATTCGGGTCATGTGAACACAATATTCCATTTGTATATTCTTGAAGAGGCTTTAATCCAAACCAAGGGCCTTTATCCAAAGCATGTTTCTGATGAAAATGCAGATTTTAATCAGATAGCTATCTTTTTGTTAGCCAGGTTAACATTTTAGTAGTAGCTTTGCGCTTTCTTTTTCAGAATAAGAGCAAAAACCAGAGCTAAGTGTTCATTAAATATCCAATGAACAACAGTCAGTAAACAATAATTAACAATGCTTCGCTTCACTTCAATATCTCATTTAAAAACTTGAGTAGAGCCCTCACATGTAAATCCACGGTGAAAGAGAGTGGCTGGAAATAGACGAGGATGATGGATAGACAGGAACCTGCGGTTCCAGGCTGGAATCCAGGGAAACCTTAATCCTTGGGAGTTTGGTTTGCGGTCCCCTGGTGTTTCCAGAACCCATCTTTCTGGCTCCATGCAATGGCAGTACCAGGCCCAGCACCAACAAAGTACTGAGAGTCTATAGATACAGGCAAAAAAACAGCAACACATACATCAAATATCAACACATCCACATATTTCTGCGATGCCCAGAATTTCACCTAAAATCTGTAACATATTCATGCCCTATGCCATATCATACTAAATGATCTTAACTTAATCACAGCCCAACTCACTGAAAACATGGTCCTGTACTTTTGTCTGCAGAGCGAATAGTGAGAGAGAAACTGTAGCCGTTTTCTCAAGCAGAGCTCTTCTATAGAAGCTTCGGTAGGGCCAGGGGTGGGGTTCCCCTCTCACTGCCACTGATTTTAAAGATTAGCATTTTAATTAGCAGACAGGATGACAATATAGAACACATCGGCTGTCATGTGTCATTCCCTACTGCCAGCTTTTTAAAAAATGGAGAGAAAAAACACACACACACAATTGGTAACACTTAAGATACACAAAAAGCACTGCTGTGAACAAGTAGTAAATAAGTAATTTCTATACAGGTGCTAATAGTAAATTACGGGCATAGGTAGACTATCATGGTAATGAACCACTAGTTAATGATATCCAATGAATGAATGAATCAGGTGCTAAATGGAACTTAATTAATAATTACTTCCTCATTACTTCGTTATTGGTTAAAGTATTTTGACTTTCAGAATGCGAGTGCATTTATTCTAAAGCAAATTATCTTGATGTCAATTAATTTCACATCCTGTGAAGCATTGTTGAAATGTTAAGCCCAGATGTATTTGACATAATTATTATACTATGCTTTTCGAGAGGAAGGGACAAATAGATTTGGCCCCATGTGACTTATGTGAAAACAATTCTGCCAAAATATAAACCCAAACAGGAGGATTTTATCTTCTGTATGAAAGTTCAAAGACAATGTCTACATACATCCTTCCACCCACTGATAGAAGTAGGTCAAAAGATGCGCTGACATGTTTCTGGTAATGAGCAAGCACATATTACTCTTCAAAGACCTCAATCTCAGCAGCATCTGTGCCAACAGTTTAAACAAACAATAAGATAGACTGCACACCCGCAATGTACTTTACACTTTAATTTTAAAGTGTAAAGTGATGAGGTTAAATATTTCATGGCACATACATTTATAAGTGCATATATTCACCGTAGCAATTCAAAGATTTTGACCCACAATCCTCAGACAGCAGTGTTTCATTACATACACACAGAGCACAAGATACCAAAAGAAACAACAGAGGTCCTTACAGCAGACCAAAGGACCAGTGGCCCAGCAAACAAGCAGAGACCAGTGAACTTTACAGGCAGTTCCGGAATAGTCAGCACTTCAGAAGCCTGATTCCCATAGGCAGACAGAACAGTAATTGACTACAGCTGTCTATAACAAAGAAACTGTGGGAGGAGTGACGACAGCGGGCGACTTCAGGTAGGGAGATGACACCATGAATCGCACAGTTTCATTTTTAGTTATCACACAGCTGGAGGGGGCATTGCAGTACAAATGTTCTCGGGTAAGAAAAGAATGAGGTTGTGAGATGGGGCAGTTTCCCCTAGACATGAGTCAGATGAGGATTGTTAAAAAGGTTGTGCTTGGACTAGATAACAGTAGCGGTGGTACCGGCTAATTTACAGGCTAATTTGCACGTCTATAAAATAAATTGCTGGTAGAAGAATAAGCCACCGAAATGCCTCTCACCTTCCATTCGGTGGCAGATATACTGTACCCAATAAAACCTTTTGCACTTTGATAAAGTCAATAGTATCACTGCATACAGAGAACATTTTATTTTATGTTGATGCACATTAAACCATTTGCATGCTTTTTAAACTATATACACAGAAGACTTCTTTAAATTCAATAAAATTGTTGGCAATGTTATAATTAAGAAAGAAACATATTGGACTTTAAGTCAATTGTGACTTAACAAAACACAATGAGGTAAAGTAAGAATTTACAAACAAGTGATTTCTTTTCTTTAAAGAAAAGTTTCATCCCTTCAGTGGTTTCAGGTATTCTATTCAAAAATAGCAAAGGGATTACTGGTATTTCAAACAGTTCTATACAACTGTTACATAAATCCAAACATTAAAAGCGCCCATTGACTGTTTTGCATCAGGAGACAAAAGCATATTTAAATTCAAAACAAGTCATGAATGTGGTTATTTAAAAAAAATAGCAACGTCTGGAAACTAGGTCTTTCATTTTCAAGAAATGAAAACAAATTGCATAAAAACAAACATTGTGTGTCTGGGGAAGAATAAACAAAATAAAAAGTAGGAATCACATCCCCTCTTTTTTCCAAGTCCACAATAATCCATCTTCAACATGAGTCCAACCCTTCTGTCCTTGTTTATTGAACACTCGCATCCTGGCCCCTCAGATGAGGAACACGATGTCATCTGCCACCATGACTTGATTGTCGTCCTGCATGCGGGCGAGCGCGGCTCGCACCTCGCCGGCGGTGAACGGCGCCTGCCGCTCCTTGTTGACGCCGGCCGTCAGCGTCTTCATACCCACCGACTGGGCGTGCGCGGACTGGAACACCGCAAACAGGGAAGACTTGAACTCCTTCAGCCTGGAGGAGGAGAGGAGAGAGAGCGGTCATAGACGTCTAGCATCGAGCCACTTAAACTATTTAGAGCAGTGGCTCTTAAATTTGGAGTCCCTTATTATTCACTATTATGAGAACCTACCTGTCTGTGGACAGATCAGCCTGTTCGCCCTGTGAGGGAGGAGTGGCCTTCTCCACTGGTTTCGGGGTGCCGGCCTGAACTGAGGGGGGCAAACCGAACACAGCCATGTGGTTACGCCTCCGTCAAGTACACTAGGCCGTCTACATCAGTGGTTCACAAACTGTTTCTGTCATGCCTCCCCCCCTTTGTTGGAAGAAACAGGTTCATGCCCCCCGCCCCAACAAAATGGGCAATTTCAATAAAGTTTATTGAAATAACATCGAGATCATGAACATTCCTTTCACCTTTCTTTCAGTAATTTCTGTTGAGCAAACAAAAAACTATCTTCAATTTTATTAAACCACTTTTTGTGATTAATGTCTGCAATCCCTTCCTTTTCCCTGCCGTGGCCTGGGCACCATCTGTGCCAACGCCCACACAGTTCTCCCATTTCAGCCCATGTTCTATCAGGTAACAGTCAAGAAGCTTAAAGAGCTCATCAGCTGTCGCTCTGCCTGGGATGTACTCGCAAAACCTCACACAGTGCCTCCGACGTGACAAAGGGAACATAAGCAATAAACCGTAGCCTCGTCCACTTGTAAGATGAAATGCTCGTCTTTCAGCGGGTTGTTCTTTAAGGTCGTGTGAAATGTCACATGTACGTCTTGCAACTGTCATTGGACAGAGGGAAAGCAATTTTGCGGCGCTTGTCTCATCAAGCATAGTTGACACCATAGCTAAAGCTGCCGGGCGTATGAGCGCCTCCGCTATTTTGTGTGGTTTCTTGCACTGGGCAATTCTGTATGCTGCGAGTAGTGCTTTGGTGTTCACTGATGCAGCTTTTACAAAGCGATGTTCCTGCTGACAGTATTCACCAAGTTTTCTCTGAAAGAACTTGAGTGGCTTATTGACGTGACTGGGGTGTAATGTCTTTAAGTGTCTTCTTAATTTGTTGGATCTCATACTCTCAGCTGGCAGAATTTGCCTCATCTCCCACAACATTCACTGTGAAACTAATAGCAAAAATTTGTTGTTTCATCATATTTTCTTTACTTTTTACCGTCACTTGTCTTTTTTGTCTCATTGCCTGCATTGCCCGTTTTTCTTTACGTCCCCGTCAAAGATCTCTCCGTTACAACAGAGTATACGGGTCACATTGTAGAATTTTTGTGGGAGATTGAGAATAAATTCGTAGCCTAATATTACGAGAATAAAGTCGTAATATTACGAGAACAAAGTCATAATTTTAGGCTACATGTTATTTTAGAGAGGAAATATCAGAAGAGCAGCCTGTCACCTGTGTCTTGTAGCCTACTTCATTGTAGCCTACTTCAGTAGGCTATAGGTTTCACAAATAGACCTACTTAGTCTTTTGGCACATCAGCACCACATCTTAAGTATTCGTAGGGCCTACTTTAAAAAGAACTGTCAGTATAAGAAGAGAAGCAGACTTACTCTCAGGGACCTCGTCATTCTCCCCGTCAAAGTCATACGGGCTGTAGGGCTGCTCACTGCTCTGAGAACCACCACGCCTCCTATAGGACATAAAGGGAATAGTTTGCTATAAGGTTGGTTAAACCCATTGTCTATTGTTATGCTTTTTTTTTTTCTTCCAGGTTATGCATGTCCTGCATTGATTCGCTGAGCCAAATGTACTTTGGTAAGTGGGCGATCCTAAACGCGATCATGGTTGATTGTGGCAGTTTATTTGCTATTAATATTAAACCGTCACAATATTAAGTACTTTGAGGTGTGTTGCTTCACTGAAAATTGTAAGTTTTAAAGTGTACAGGCTGAAGGCTCTTTAAATCTCTGTTCAGGCTGTTTACCTCTTCCTCTGAGAGCGAGGTGTTGGCTGTGTGGCTGTCACCTCCTCCTCTTCCTCTGAGCCAGAGTCCTGTCGGGAGCGTTTCTTCTCCTTCTCCAATACCTGAAAAAAGGCACACGGACACATTCCAGAATTAAAGAGATTGCTTGGCACACATTTCACTATTTTAGTTATTTCTTAATGGCAACTATTTTTTTTCTGCCAACCCAAGCTGTGGAATTTAGCTAAATTATATTTAACCATTGTGAAACACCTGGATTACAGTATTTGCACTTCCTTGATAGAAGGCCACACACTAGGTTGAAAAATTCCATTTGGTCACCATATCTTGGTGTGCCAGCTAAATTAACAGAATTATTTGTCAGCATATTGATCAGAAGCCCCACAGACCTTTTTGAAGTAGGCAAACTGGACCAGCTCCACAGCCACCTCAGAGTCTTCCAGCTCCACAGCTTTGCTCATGCGGCCCTTGGCGTGAGCCGTGGCCAGGCGAATGAGGGTCTCCAACGTACGGGCCGTCACCGGAGACGTCTGAAAGGGAGAGAGGCCTCGCAGAGTTAGCCACCAAGTCTACATTGGCTGTGTAAGAGTTCATGCTAGGTCTGTACATGCATGGAGCACACTGATGCAATACGCAGAGTATGTTATTTAACCAGCTATACACGTCTAGTGGGTATACTGACCCTTGCAATGTCAGCACCCATCTGCTCCTGACTTCTCAGCCTGGAGTACTCCTCTGCGATGTGATTGGCTGCTTCTTGAGTGAGCACCGGGGTCACGACCTTGGCGATATGGATGTATTTCCTCATGAACTCCTTGCTCACGATTCTGCCCCTGTAAGTAAACCAAAAAATTCTTAACATTTTCAATCTGCTATTAATTCAGAATTAGGAAGATTCTGTTTGGTTGTCCTACTCTAGCCGGCTAGTAGAGCAGGACAGAAATCATTAAACATTTAAATGGCAGCATTACCCTCCACATTTAAAGCAGCAATTTGGGCTTGATTTTATGTCCAATTATACAAACTGAGCATGTTGCTATTGACCCATTTTCTCAATTTGCAAACAAAATGGCTACCACTACGATTGATGTTCATTTAACAAAAAGGCATCATGGATTAATGAGGGATTGCAGATGTATTATAGCGACATATTAGCACCAATGACGACCACCACCAAAGGCGGGGAAGTGGCACACGCTTTACATCATTGGTTTGTAAAGTGAGCGAGTGAGGAATTGGTCAAATTTCTAGGAACTGCGATTATAATGCGGCCTCCAGTGTACGCACTTGCGCTTCTTGTTGCCATGCAGCAGGTGGTTGTGTTTCTCGTAGATCTGTAGCTCCTCCTGCACGTCCTGAACAGCGTCAGGGTCCTCTGTAGCCAGGACATCCACTGCCCCGCCGAACGCCAGAGCTAATACAAGAGAATTTTTGTTTTTATATTAAAAACGCCCACTTCCTTTGGACATTGTGTACAAAAGCCGCCATCTGGACAAATATCCCAGATGGCGGCCAAAGAAAGAAGGGACATCGTTCATGTTACTGCGTTTAACATAGACATGGCGGTCTAGACCCACGCAGGGCTTGGTGGAGTGTACCTGAGCCCTCCTGCTCGCGGGGGTCTCTGTAGCGGTGCATCCTTAGCACGTGGTCCGAGATCACGCGGTCCTGCTCCGGGTCCATCTGGTCCAGCACGATGAAGAGCAGGTCGAACCGCGACAGCAGCGAGTCCTGGAGGCCGATGTTCTCCATGGGGGTCTTGTACTGGTCGTACTGCAGAGAGGACAGACGGGAGGGGAGGGGAGGGGTGTTTTGGTTCAATCATCCAAAGCACTCATCAATTACATACATAAAAGATGATGCCTTTATTTTATATATTTATTTATACACTTATAATTTAAAAAAAAAACCTTGTCAGGACAGGAAAATTACTTGTCAGAGGTCAGGATAGTGTGCTGTATTTCCCTTTTTATTTCATGTGTGTATATATATTTTTTATTTGTATTTTTGTTGAAAGAGACGCCATTTATTTAAACATCAACCTTGACGATCTTTTGTTCAACTATCCAATCTAGAGTGTTCTAACGGCGGGGTCCCTGCCTCCCTCCCCTCCAACACACTCACCCTGCCATAAACAGGGTTGGCAGCAGCCAGCACGGAGCAGCGGGCGTTCAGCCTGGCGTGGATGCCCGCCTTGGCGATGGTGACGCGGCCTTGCTCCATGACCTCGTGGATGGCCGTGCGGTCCATGTCGGACATCTTGTCAAACTCGTCGATGCACACGACGCCGCGGTCGGCCAGCACCATAGCGCCCGCCTCCAGGCGACGTTCACCTGGGGGAAGGAATTGACCGTTGAGACATAGTTGTGTTCAGTCAGGTGATTTACAATGAGGAAAACATAACAGTAAAATAAAAATAAAATAAAAAGGAAATATAACATAACAGTGGTAATTTGAGTCACAAGTCAAAAGGGTTAAGTGTTAAAGGTGCAAAAAGCATATTGCCCCCATGGTAGACTCAACAGTGCCACCTAGTGGCATACATGCATGGCAACACAAACACTAAGCAGACCTAGCACCTTTGAGAGGAAGCTGAATAGCTTCAGAAAATAAGTTATCAAATAAGGTATTTCACGGCGATTAGAGATACTAATTCTGCACAGGTTTTATGCGTGTATACACCTACATAAAAAAAAAAGGTAAATATAGTTTTTATAACATTGTGTAATGGCACTGGACTGCACGCACCTAAGAAGCTTACTTCAGAGCACACAGCCCCCCCACCCGCCGTCTGTTGCAGAACGCAGCATGTCCCCTACCTGTCTCCTGGTCAGTTGTGACCGCAGCGGTGAGACCCACGCCGGAGGAGCCCCTCCCGGTGGTGGGGATGGCCCTGGGGGCAGTGTGCAGCACGTAGCGCAACAGCTGGGACTTGGCTACCGATGGGTCGCCTGGACACATACACAAGGGAATAAGAAGCAGGCCAACCAATACAATTATAAATCGTACATTAAAGTGACACCCCACCAGCTGTGGTTGAAGCCAGCTTTACAAAAATTCCTGAATTGAAAACTCTCCCGGACCGGAGAACCGAATGGCTGGCATTCCCCTGAACTCTTCCTACAGCTCTCATTAGGCTCACACAGCTCACTACATCCACCCCTCCCTTAGTGGCAGCTACTGTTTTGCCGACAGCGGCGTTTCAAAGATTAACGCTGAACTGGGGGGACATTTTGGGTTTTGGGAGGACTAAACAACAATGAAGGAGTGTACCTTTAAAATGCACACGTACACCACAAACTGAAAGGCTGAACATTTCTCACCATAGATTTCTCCGGTAAGAAATGTACAGTCATGCACCAAATCGAATGATCACATGACTGCAGAGGCTCCAGTACCTATCAGCAGGATGTTGATGTCCCCTCGAATGCGGGAGCCGTTTTCCAGGACCTTCTCCACGCCCCCTAGCAGCATGCAGAGGATGGCCTTCTTGATGTACTCGTGGCCGTGGATACTGGGAGCCAGCGACCGCGACAGCTCATCGAACACATCCTGGATAAACACGGCAAGAAAGAGGAGTTGGTGTTTAATTTCATTTACAGAATAATATTGTCATGGACTCCACTCATCTTCAAATATATAGCTATCATTTCCCCATGCTTTTCTACTAGTTTTACATGACTATTAATAAATGAGTAGTTAATTTATCATTCAAAACTGGACTGGAAAATGAAATCCATAAACACAGAAACTCTATTTGGTTATAAATCCGCTTTTCACCCGTGTTTTGAAGGAGGTTTTTCAAGCGTTAAATTAATGCGAAAAATATGATTTTACCGCGGAGTGAGATTTGCTGAAGGTTTTGATCTTGGCCACGTCGTCGGCTGAGAAGGCGGGAGAAACCTCCTTGCTCATCTGTTTGACCTGGCAGGCTATCATGATGGTCCTGGACAGGAAAGATGGACAGTACATACATGTTACAATATATGCAAGTGTGCATTTTGAAAAGACTTGTTTCAAAATGTTACATTTCATTTCCCTGTATACTAAATAAATAAATAAATAAATAAAGGGGCATGTAGGGGTTAGACATCTTGCTCAAGGATGCTGGCATCAAGGTAGACTGGGTATGTTGGAGCTCAAACCCACAACCTTTCGGCTGGGAGTTGACCACCCCAACTACTAACCTATCCTGGCCCATTTTAAAATAATACTTTCTAAGACACACCCAAAGCTACGTCCGTTCGACATGGACCCTACCTGAAGGTGCCGGAGGTGTAGCCCCCTTTCTTGCCCGGCAGGCAGCGGTAGGTCCCCACCGCCTGGACCCTGTCCCCGGGTTTGACCACGTCCACCAGGTCGTTGTCCAGGATGATGTCCACCGAGCGGGGCAGCTGCCCGGCCGGCGCCTTCTCCGGCATCTCCTGCACTGTGATGGTCTGGTGGTCCTTGTAGATGGACAGACCGAACTCCGTCTCCAGAGGATTGTTCTCCTCGTCCTGTGGAAGAGTTGAAGACGCTCAGTTTACTTATAGACAACACACATTGTATAATGCCTCCATATGAAGAGAAGCCTCGCTGGGATCATAGTAAGGTCAAATGGTGTTTGTGGAGCATAATTGGGGGGGGGGGGTAAAGTGGAAAGGTAACTATAGGCAACGTCTCCATGGTTACCTTGGTAGGGTAGATGGCGGAGGAGGGGAAAGCATCCAAGGACGTCATGTCCGTGTATTTCCTCTCCATGGTCTTCTTGGTGGCAGGACAGTAATGGACACTCCGCACCACCTTGGGACGCACCAGAGAACCTGCACAGAGGAGGAAAAAGATGGTAGAAACAGAATGAGACTACATGGTGAGATGTATGCCAACCTTTGAATTTAGTTATTTTAGTTTATTGCCTTTAAAAAGCAGGTTTATAGTTTAGTTTAACCCCAAAATCTATAGCTTCCTCACACCATTATTAATTGTTTCCTCCAACGCATCTACAAAGCTCATCTCCATCTCTACTGGTAGTTATGTATTCTCAAGTTACTCCAGTTTGTAGAGAAAATTATTTTATGATATATTTACAGTTTTAGTCCAAAAATTAAACATCTTATCACAAACAAAACAATTCTACTACCCTAAAGTGATACCAAGCGTCCTCCCTTCTAGGACACTCACATTTCGTGACGATGCCCTCCACACACACCAGGCTGCCCAGCAGGCGTGAGGTGAGGGTCCGGGGGCTGACGTGCTTGGAGCCGAAGCTACCCTCCAGACCGACGAAGAACTCTTCGTACTGCTTGGCGTAGGTGGCGTCCACAGAAGCCACCAGGTCTTTTAGAGCCCTCTGGAAGGCCAGCAGCTCCTCAAACGCATTGCTCATCAATCTAGCGGTCGTGTTAAAGATAAATGGCACTGCGTTAATGCTTCAAGTCAATACGTGATTGACGCTAATAACTTTGCAACGCACCGCTCCACTAAAACTGAATTTTAGAATACACTCTAACGTTAGCAACTTACTTTGCAGCCCGGGCCTCGTTGCGCCGCCTCAGGTCGTTGATATTGACGATGAGACGAGCCTTATTTTCGCTTATCATGTCCCGGACCTTACTCTGGTACACCCCTTGGTCTTGCTACAGTGTGGAAGGTATTGGTTAATGGTTGAATATAGGAAATACTTTACATTTTGGAAAAAATTAACGCATTTTCTGGGAAGCAAAATGGCTGTTGCGAGTCAACACTAATAATAGTTTACAAGACCAGTAGTGTATACTAAGATTGTGATTAAAAGTTTGTTAACACATCAAGTTCAAGATATAAAATCATTGCATTAGTTTCGTTGTGTTGTTATTAAAGGCTAACGTTAAAAACATGGTGCCTTTGTTCAAGTGGCATGGCTAGTCATTTCATCCCACTAAGTACCCGAGTTGAAAGACCTAAACTTACAACATCATCCAAGAAATCCAGATAATCTCTCTGGGCCTCTCTCATCTCCGCGTCATTAACGACGTCAGTTGCCATTTTGTTAAAATATTTGGTATTTTTTACCAAATTAAAAACTGCAAATAATGAACAGAGAAACAGTCCGCGGTTTCCTCACAGAACTGCACTTTCGCGCCACTTGGAACCGGGTAGTCATAGAACACAAGCCACGATTGGTCGGCACTGCATATCATATTTACATATTAGGCGGGTGTACCTGCATCTGTCCAATAGAATTTTGAATTGCGATGTTATGGGCCGGCCTACTAGGAACTCCCGCGAAAAACCAAGAGAGAAGGGCGGGGTGTAGGAAACATTGCCTCGGACTAACTCCCCCGTCTCTTCCCCCCAACAGCAGTTATTAAATTGTCAAGTAGATGGCGACATACACAATTAAGTTCACTTCACCAGAGACATCATCACGTGTAAAATATTTGTCCCCCATAAACAATTAAGGATTCTCAACATCTACCAGTTATTTCGGCAAAATCGTGAAAATATCCACTATCAGATCAATCAAATAATTGGATTTACATTCTCGTTCAATGGTTTTATAAGAAATTTGTCATTGTAGTGTTTTGTAGGCCTCTTAGATATCCATTATTTAGCTTTCTTTCCCTTATATTTCAAATGACTAAATGACCCTGATTCACATTTCATTTTGATATTAGGCCTATTCCATTTTTTTCTTTCAAAAGCCTGATTGAATATTTGTCAGTTATAAAAATCAAAAGTGAAAAATATACCGCTGTGTAGTTTTTACGTTTATAACACCCGTAAGACTAGAATGTCACGAACCAGTAGGCCTATAGGTTTAATGCATGCTTTTAGGGTTCAGTTAGCCTAATTGCATTTAATCTGATTTGTGGTCACTTTAACTCCGCCCACTCTTCGAAAGCTCTTCAAAACTAGGCAACTTGCTTTATGCAACTATCGCTCCCTGGCCGCTGGCTATTGACTTGTCAGAATGCTAGATGATTGTGGCCCTGCGGGGAAGAAACCCCTTAAACATTTCTGAATTTGTGATTCCTAACCCAAATGCAGCAACAGGTGTAGGCCGGTTGTCGAAACCAACAGGTAAGATAACCATCTAACCATCTTACTAGATCAATCGCTCGAAAGTTTTTTTTGCATGATCAGAAAGAACACTTTAATACTGTTGAACGTGAGTACATGCAGATTTAAGTCTATGTAGAGGGTAGAGCTGTAGTAGTTGATTTGAACTGTATTGTGAGTATCTGTAGTTAGTGTGTAGTTAGCCCTTTTCTCTAATGTAAATGATTACATAATTTTCTACTCATTGTCCCAGCAACAGCAAGGACAATTGATTGGACAGTGGAATTTACTGTTCTTGGTCCATGCTTTTACTGTAGGTGTCAAATTGCAAAGCCTGCTTTTCAGGTTCGATGTGAATGAATATACCAAACCTATGACACATTCAGAAGGATAATTAGGTTACAGGGTTAAATCGCAGAAATGTGTTATTGTTGGTGTGTTACTTTTGAAAAGTTTAGGCAGGGGTTTTGAATCTTGTTCAAAGACATACCTAGACTACTCGGCTATCCTGCCTAAACAAGCACAAATAAATATTTTCAATTCGTGTAATTAACTAATGACTTAATCTTTGGCTAATAGTTATAATGTCTTTGTAAATACTGAATTATATTAGTTAATTATCTAAACTCAAAATGAATGTATTTTCCTTTCCTTTCCTTTCCAAGGTAGGCCAACCTACCTTGGTTCCCCTATCTTGCCAGCGATCTACCCATTAGCCAGCCATGTCATCTACATCCGTGCAGCGCCTCATCAACTTGACTTTGAGTGTGAAGCAGTGCAGGAGGCTTCCCCGCATCTTTGACCTCCCTTGCTCCCTGCCCTCCCCCAAGCCCACGGTCCTGGCCGCCGACGTTCCCGCCCTGTTCCGAGAGCCCTACGTGTTATCGGGCTACCGCCCCGCGGGCCAACACTGGTGCTGCTACTTCGTCAGCATTTTTCAAAGGCACAACGAGTCCCTGAATGTCTGGAGCCACTTGCTAGCGGTCCTCGTCCTGTTGCTCCGATGGTGGGCCTATGTACGCACCCTGGAGCACGCCCTGGCCGCAACCTCCCTTCCTCTGTGCCTTTTCGTGGCCTCCTCCCTCACCTATTTGCTCTTCAGTGCAGCCGCCCACCTCCTGCAGTCGCACTCTGAACTGGCGCACTACTCCTTTTTCTTCCTGGACTACGTGGGCGTGGCCGTGTACCAGTATGGTTGTGCGTTGGGCCACTACTTCTACACCTCTGAGGCGGCGTGGAGGGAGAGCGTAGCTGGGCCATTCTTTTTACCTGGAGCCGTCTTCCTGGGGTGGCTGTCCTGCGCCAGTTGCTGCTTTGCCAAGTTCCATTTCCGGCGGCCGTACCCGCTGCGCCGCAAAGTCTTCCAGGTGGTGCCCTCCAGCCTGGCATACGCGTTGGGCATCAGCCCCGTGATCCACCGCCTGGCCACCGTTGCCTGGGAGGCCGCGCTGCCCTTTCACTTCCTCCAGGTGGTGTTCTTCCTGCTGTCGGCTTTCTTCTTCTCCTGCCCCGTCCCCGAGCGCTTCATTCCCGGTCGCTGTGACTTTGTGGGCCAGGGTCACCACATCTTCCACGTGCTGCTTGCCCTGTGCACCTTTTCCCAGCTGGAGGCCCTGTGCCAGGACCACACTAGGCGGAGGGATACGGTACTGGAAACATTTGGGGAGGGCCAGCTGTGGTGGGCCTGCATGGCCTTCCCCATGGTGGCCCTCTTTAGCATGCTGACTGCACTCCTCTGCCGGAGATACAAGCAGAAGGTACTGCACGAAAAACAACTAAAAGACAAGTGAGGTGGCAAGGAGAAAATAACATGCACATAAAAGAATAAGAATAATTATTGTAATTACTAAACTGCCAAGTTTTAGAAGTAAATGATAAACCTTCGAGTAATGTTGTGCAAATGCATAGGTAAAGTAACCTTGTTACATGATGCTGTCCTTATT
>JAODLI010000017.1:2292768-2321959 GCA_027575585.1 Percopsis omiscomaycus
TCTCTATCTCTGTGTCTCTCTCTCTCTCTCTCTCTCTCTCTTTGCTATCTTCATCCCTGCACGTGCCATCCTGCTTTTCGTCCCGTTTCCTCCACCTGTCCCATCTTTCACTCTCTCCCTCATTTTCTCCCCCTTTCCTCTTTTCTGACTCCTCTCTCCTCCCCGCTGCTGTTATTCTCCTTCCTCCCATCTACCTCCTGGAAAAACCCACTTTCACCTCCTTATCGGTTCCCCCGCTCCGTCCCTCTCTGTCATTTTGCTCCTCTCCCCCGTCTCCCCACCGTCTCCCCACCGCTCCTCCAGCAGGATGTCTGAGTTCAGCGAGGAGCCGCGCTTCACCATCGAGCAGATAGATCTGCTGCAGCGGCTGCGTCGCACGGGCATGGCCAAGCAGGAGATCCTGCACGCCCTCGACACCCTCGACCGGCTGGACCGGGAGCACGGTGACAAGTTCGGCCGCCGCGCCGCCGCCGCCTCCTCCTCTTCTTCTTCTTCCGCTCTGACCTCTTACGGAGGAGGCGGGGCCAGTAACTGCAGCAGCAGCAACAACAACAACAACCCCGCCTCCAACGCCAACACCACCTCAGCCTCCACCTCCTGCAACGGGAGCGGCGGGAACGAGAGCGCCAACGGCGTGGCCGACCGCTCCACGGCCACCGCCTCTTCCTCCACGGCCTCCAAAGTCTCCGCCTCCACCCAGACGCAGTTCCGCGGCACGGGTGCGCTCTCGCCGTCGCCCAGCAACAGCTATGACACCTCCCCGCCACCGGTGCCCCCGCCCCTGCCCACCGCCATCATGCCCTCGTCGGTGTCTCTCGTGGCGCTGTCGCAGAATGGCCGGGACAGCCTGGCCGCCACGCCCAACGGGAAGCTGTCCCCGCCCCGTTACCCGGTGAACAGTGCAGCGGCGGCGCGGGCCTTCGGGTTCGAGGCCACGGAGGAGGACCTGGACATTGACGACAAGGTGGAGGAACTCATGAGGTCAGTGCTTAGCTGTCTGGCAACAGGAAACTTCTTGAGGCTTGAGTTTGTGCTTGTTGGCCAAATGGAGGCCTTCCCTCTCCATGTGCTGGGTAAAAAAAAAACTGAAGCATGCATTAGCTTAATGCATTACATCAGCGCAGACCTGCCCTTGGGTTTTGTGTGTTTCTAATTAGGCGTGTGCGGCAGTTGTAATATTGTCTGACGTGGGGTTTCCGTATTGAGACTTCTTAAAATGTCTCTTCAAAAAGTAAAAGCATATTTAGGCCAGCCCACCCAGAGATTGTGTAGCCATTGTAAAGCCTGTCCATGTAACATAATCGCATCTGCTACGGCATGCGATTGCTCTACAGCAACAATAAATGTATTGTGCAGTAATATTCAAGGGCTTGACATCATACACTTTCAGTCAAATGAAGTGGTTTGGTGCGGTATTTCCATACCTGTGCAGTGAAACTGATTTTCAACTGAAAGGGAAGTTATGAGACAGAGCTAAGGACTAACACTGCTCAAACACCAAAGAGGTCTAGTCAAAAATGGCGATTATGTATGCGCATGCGAAAAATACTTAATCCTGCTCTGACAATATCACTATCACACAATCGGTCTGTTCCTTGTACTCCGGACATTGTGTATTGGGCTCCATTTCAGTGGCCCGGTACACACACTGTGAATATCTACCTTCAGCATTGCTCTTTCTGTCCCTTTTACTCATCCGCTCTGCCTTAAATTTTGAACAGCTTATACTTTTGTTAAACTCTCGACTCTGTAGCTTCCTTACCTCGATAATCAGTCCTCACATAGAATTACCCCCTCATTCACAGTCGGTGCTAGACTAGCAACTCGAGCGAGCTGGTGTGGAGTGGGTCACGGGCGTGTGCTTCGGCTCCGTCAAAAAGTCAAACTTTTTTAACATTTTTATTTTTATTTTACCGAACTTCTGATGGTGCGCTTTTATTTTGAAAGGTGCGTATAGACATTGTGGATTACTGCAGGGATTGTTTTATGAAATAAATTATAATAGGTCGTGACATAATGACCAAGGACAAATGTGGATCCTGAGGTTAAACCAATTGAGAACCGCTGCTTTAGGGAAACAAAATATACAAAATACTCCTCCAGTTACAATGGATTCATTTTGCTGAACGTCAGTTTGAAGACTATTCAAACGCCAATATTAATGCAAGGAATAAAAGTAATATTCCGCTTTAAGTTCTGGGCCATGAAAATAAAGGTTTGCATTTCCACCAAATGCTACACCAGGTAATATCTGCAATTAGCACATCTTCAACCCGGAGAAGAGAGTGAAATCAGATGATGTCGTGTTATTTGGGGAAAAGGAAAACAAAAATGTTTCACTTGATAAGCTGTTAACAACACGTGCTTGGGGACCAGTGCATTAGATCACATGTCCTTCCTTAGACGGAACCCAGAGTTGAGGGGGCCTCCGAAAGCCCTTCAACATCTCCCATTCGCAGGGCTGCGGGGGTGTGATGTGTCAACTCATCTTGTCGGCTATCCCACAATGCTCCTCTGATTTTCTTCCCCCCTCTTTAAGTACACATTTCCTTCTCTGCAGGGTTTCAGCAGAGGGTGTCGCTCCCTCAACCACCACTCCCCCTCCACCCCACCCCACCCCCCCTCCCCACAAGCCTTGTACAGCAGCTTGTGCTACATTGATTTAGTAGTGTCGATACAAGCAGCGTTTTTGAGGTCTAATTTTAGCCGCGCCTCGAGAGGCTGATGTGGAGGATATTGATGCCGGATGTCAAGAGTCGTGACGCATTTTCATCTCAGAAATATGCCAACAGTGTTCTCCATCTTAAGTGCCCATTTTGGAGCACTGACTGTTTACAGACCTCGAAGCACCCCCCAGGTTCAGTATGACAATAGCTGTGCCAAAATATACACGGATAGATCACCTATACTAAAATGGAATCATTTAATGCAAACGCAGTGTACAGAGGTCTCCCACTTCTTTTTTTTCTCCATCCAATCACTACACCATCTGACTTCATTAATTAGTACACCTTCAAATAGAGAGGGCGAAACTAATTAGTGAAACCAGCTGGTGAAGGTTTTTGTTGCAGTGGAAACCTGCATAGTCCTGGGCCTCAATGGCACACGCTTGAAGACGGATTAAAGATCCAAGATTCAAAGATTCAAAGCACCAGCCTTTCCTTGACAGGTGTTCCGATTCTCTCAGCTACAAGGAACTTATAGCCAAAGTAAGACTAAATGAGTAAATAATGTGAGTTGTATGGGTAACGTGTGTCTTTGTTCCAAGTGAGTTTTGGGTGTCAGTAGCATTGACCTTAGGGCAAGTAAAAATTTGCAAATTGCAAGAAATAATTTATTTAGTAATTAATGAATGTTTTTTTTCTGTTCTGTTATGGTTTACATGACCCACATTATCATTCCACACATTCTACACATTCTACACAGGGTTTGGTGCTCCTTTGGAGTCCACAGCAGTTGCCATAATACAAGCGTTGCTGTCTGTTTGTTTGCAGGAGGGACAGCAGCATGGTGAAGGAGGAGATCAAGGCCTTCCTGGGGAACAGGAGAATCTCCCAGGCAGTGGTGGCACAAGTCACTGGTTAGCAAACCGCACACAAACACACACTCGCACCCCTAGTCTGAAAGACTCTCATAGAATCATTCTAATGGATGGCTGTAATAGCTGGATCACCTGCATTTGAGATAGTAAAAAGGTACACAAGGCAGAGTCATGTTGCCATGACGATGTACTGTGACCGCTGGATGTTCATATGCCATCAAGCCCGTAAAATATGAAGGTGTTCATTTAGAGTAATTACACACCAGCTGATTTTACACTTTCCCACAACAGTGGAAGGTGTGGCCGTTCAAAGAATAAAAGTCTGTGATTTAAAGAAAGTATCTCACCGCTTAAAGGATTCTGTGTTTAGATATGGCTTGTACCGTTTAAGTGTGAATAAATAAGTAATTCATTACTGGTTGCCGTTTATTGATGACTACATATGGCTGACTTTTTATTGGCTGGGTGGTATATATGTATACACGCACATACATACACGCATACTTACACACAAGGTCACTTTCCTGTCTGGCTTGTTTACCGCCCTTGGCGGAGAATCAATACGATTGTCTTTTTTTCTGATTGGCTATCATTTCCAGGGATCAGCCAGAGCAGGATTTCTCATTGGCTGCTGCAGCATGGCTCTGACCTGAGCGAACAGAAAAAAAGGGCCTTCTACCGCTGGTACACACTGGAGAAGACCACCCCAGGTACCCCGCACCCCTCCCTGCTCTTAAACTCGTGTGCGTGTGTACTTTTATCCTTGGGAGGTCCAGACATGATAAGAAAATGAAGATTTCTATGACTACAAGGTGCAGCCATTACATTTACATTACATTTTAGCCCTCTAACATGAAAATAGAAAGTCAGTGGAATTCATCTGTAAGTATAATGCGCGTGTGCGTGCGTGCAAAGCGTATAGAGAAGAAATGTTCTGCTGCTGGCCTGTATACTATAATCTTTTATGATGGTGTTGTGGTTAGGAATGTTATTATCAACGAGCCTTTTGGTGGTTTTGTCATTTATACCAATGGCTTTACGCGGACGGCCCCGCTGCTAAACGCCTGCCATATAAATCCTTAAGCATTTCACTGTACGTAGTCAAGTACAGCATTGTAATGAAACCATCGCTAGTCAGAGAGCGTCCCTCTCCTTGTCCTCTGCGGCATGTTCCTCAGTGGAGCCCTGCCAACACAGTCAGCAGTGGAGATCACTCCGTGCTATTTATGGCCGGACGGTGCCAGGCCCGGGCCCAGGCCCCATCACATGGCTCCACCACTGCCGCAGAGATACTGGGTGCTTGTCCACACCGTTCTGAT
Organism: Percopsis omiscomaycus; assembly: GCA_027575585.1. Classification (NCBI taxonomy): domain Eukaryota; kingdom Metazoa; phylum Chordata; class Actinopteri; order Percopsiformes; family Percopsidae; genus Percopsis; species Percopsis omiscomaycus. The sequence goes on from JAODLI010000017.1 coordinate 2,297,629, forward strand.
AACCTGTACCAACGTAGGGTTGACCCAGTTGGGTCCTGGTTTCGCAGCGACTGTGGCCCTGGTTAGGTTCTAACAGCTAACTGCTGGGGAGCAGTGTTGAGGTCATTACTAAAAAGAAAAGTACTGTATTACACATTATTCGCTACTTTAAAAAAAAAAGTCATGCATTACTTTACTTATTTACTCCCCTGTGGAGTAAGTCATTTGTTACACTGCTCGTTACATTACTTTTGCGTTACTCCACAACATCGCCAGAGATGCATTGTCACGTAATTGCCAGTTAACAATTTCCTGCTAAATCTTGCATATTACCACATATTAGCACAAATCCCTATCCTAATAAGGAGGGCATACACAAGATCTTTTATTTTATGCTCTTTAATAAAATAGCACAAAGCCGGCAGCAAAGTTGGTAAAAACCAGCCCAAAGAGCACAAAAAAAGTACCGGTAATTGTTTTATTAGTAACTGTAATGTGATTACATTACTGCATTACAGACAAATGTAATGTGATTACAGTAATGCGTTACCCCCAACACTGCTGGGGAGTTCTTAATAAAATAATCCGATTGGTGTGGAATTTGATGGTGAGGTTGCATGTAGATTTTTATTTGAAATGCGCTCCTAAAGCTCAATATGGCTGCCATTAACCCGCCCGTACCATGACGTCGGATGTTGACAGTGCTCCATTAACCATGTGTGTCCCAGGTGCCACTCTAAACATGCGGCCCGCCCCATTGGCTCTGGAAGAGATGGAGTGGCGGCAAACTCCTCCCCCAATCAGCACCGCCCCCGGAACCTTCCGGCTGCGGCGGGGCAGTCGCTTCACCTGGAGGAAAGAGTGCCTGGCTGTGATGGAGAGGTGTGGACGAAGAAATATCTGAAGAATTAGATTATATGGAATGGGGTGTCAACGGGAATCTGTTTAATAAATTCTTCCTTATTTCCATGAGGAACTGATGGAAGATTGCACTGGGCGGCATAAAAATAAAATAACTTACGAACAAAGTCGCCGGCTGCACTTGGTAGATAACAATAACATTGATAGGAATTTGTTGACATTGTACTCCCATATCAAATTGAATTAAACCAACTCTTGCGCTATTTATAGTTACTTCAATGACAACCAGTATCCAGACGAGGCCAAGAGAGAGGAGATTGCAAACGCCTGCAATGCTGTTATTCAGAAACCAGGTAGGATGCGGAACTCGAGCACGGACACAATATCCAAGACAATAACCTCATGTCAGGATATTACTTGTTTGTATATGTACATTTATCTTTATATTCAATAGCATGTGGCTACACAAACAAACCAAATATTGCTTTTAGCAAAGGCAGATCCACGGCAGATCAACCAATACTTTTCCTACTTTTAAAAACTACGTAATTAAGTTGTCACAGATTCCTTTTATCATTTAGGGAAGAAGCTTTCCGATCTGGAGAGAGTCACCTCCCTAAAGGTTTACAACTGGTTTGCCAACCGACGCAAGGAAATCAAGAGGCGGGCTAACATTGGTAATGTGGGTTTAGGGGAAGGGAATGCAAGCTGTAACATCGTTTTTTTGTCTGCAGCACTTTAAAACAGTGGTTTTCAAACTTTTTGAGGCACAACCCCCGACAAACAAGTATGTATAAAGTAGTATGTATATACAAGTAGTATAAAAACCTAAATTTTTCTCCTTTTTTGTAATTATATTCGCGAGCCCATCATGGGCATCATGCAACATTAGTGAGTAGAAATTCTAAAATATATGATTTATTATAAATTCAACCTGTTGTTAAAGCATATTATTAGGTATTGTATCTTATAGGGTAAATAGGAAGAACCTTGTAACGGATGGTTGTCAAGTATTTCATCCTGGAGCCACCAGGGATTTTAACAGATCCTGACTAGCTGCTGTCTTGACTGTCTGTCTCTTCCTCCAAGAAGCCACAATCCTAGAGAGTCATGGAATAGATGTCCAGAGTCCCGGAGGCCACTCCAACAGTGACGACATCGACGGGAATGACTTCTCTGAGCAGGTGAGTAGGTCTGAGGTGGAGGTCAAAACACCTACTTCTTATCAACTGTGTGTTGATAAGACATTTAGAAGTGTCCATCAAGTAAGAGTAGTGATCTTAGATTAACCAATATTAATAATGGATAACGTATTTATTATAGGTGATGTTTTGCTGTAGCATCCACCCATTTAGAGAGGCATTTCAAGCAGCCGGATTACCCAGTTAGCCTGGTTTTAAATATGGAAAATAATAAGATGTTAAATGCTTTATTTTTTTCTTTGTTTTCTTTTTTAAGTAAACCTTACAAAGGTGCTCGAGGTATTTGCTAGGTAGGCCTTTTTTGCTTCTGTAGTGCTGGCTAACTGAGTAATCCCGCTTGTTGAAACATTCCACCAGGCGTGTGACCTTCCCTACTTTGACAAGAGACCTCTCAGCCGACCATTTGGCTTCTATCGACTGGAGCCCACCTCGCCAACACAGGTATCCCCACGCATGTAAACGTGACGAGGTGTTTAGAAGAATGGAAAATGTAAAGATTACCTAACATGCTTTATTCAATTTCTCAAAAAACAATATAGAGGTTCCTGTCGGTTTACATCATTTTTATACCGTCTTTTATAAAGTGGACTCATTCATTACCATTTATTAAAGCTGCTGTAGTTAGGATTTGGGAGTTGCAACGAGAGCTAGCTAAAAAATATCGAAAGAGAGTAGGATTTAGAAAATCATCAACCCCCCCTTCTCTGCTCCCTCCCTCTGGAGCCCGTTGGTCTGCCATTGCCAAGCGCCATTGACTCTTGTAGCTGTGTGTGCGCAATCCTATGATTGACAGGCAAGGTAGATTCGTAGCACCAATCAGGGAAAAGAGGCCCTGATTGAATTGATTCTCAAATTGTTCAGTCAAAACTCTAAATCAACTTATAGAGGCAGTGGCTATCACTGAAAGCTGATGGATGGCATTTCTAAGAAATTACACTAAATTTATAACTTTGTACCTAACTTATAATTAGGTACAGTCATTTAAATTGTATTTGTTACCCTATTTCATTGGCGTGTTGAATAACTACAGCTTTCTGCTGTAGAACACCGAATTTTGTGACCCCTAGTAGGCAATGTTTTACATATAGAGAAAATTAACTTTTGTCACGACTGTCTATGCTCGCTCACCAATGGAGTGTTTTTATTTTTTTAAAGCAACCTTACAGCCGTTTATCACAAAATTGGTAATGATTCTCTGTAACACCGGCATCAGTTCCATAGCATGTTTACAGATCTTGATGTCTTGCAATTGTGCTTCCATGTATGAAATAAATAAATAAAATATCTCCAGCAGAATTAAATTACTTAAAAAGTAAACCCACACAGGTGTTTTTAGTTAATTTGGCTGATCAGGTGTCTTAAGATTCTCTGGGCATCGCTATGCTTCAAGTTTGGCACGGTCAGTAAAGTGTTTATACTCAAAATAAGGTGTCAGTTGTATCGGCCTGTTGTGTACAACAACACTGAAAGAGCAGGGTCTGCAGACGCCCAGCCAGTCTGAGGACCCGTCCTCACGGAAACAATGCAAACTGAGTTTTTGTGAAAACTGAGATGCTTTGTCGTGTTTGGCCTTGTGTCCACAAGACATTTCCGGGGCCTGAAAATGCAGACTTTTGAAAACGGGTTCCAGAGTGGAGACTTTTGAAAATGTAACCCTTACGGCATGGCTATTTAAGTTTTTAACCCCCTTCAGAAGAAACAACAATAATGGTGGACTATCAAGCTGTGTTTATGCTGCAGGCTGTGCTTGGTTTATTAACGCTCTTGCAAAGAAATCTAGAATATTACTATCACTACGATGATCGGCAAGGCGCATTAATTACCATTAATGCGCATTAATGTGCCAAAATATATTGTATCCACCTCTCTGTCAGTAGGAAGGTCTTTAATTAAAGCACAATGGTGTGGCAAAGTGTCAGTAATCCTGCAGTTCCTGTCTTCTGCAGTGTTTTGTATATTTGAGTGGCAAAGTTACACTGCCACCTACTGGCCCTGGCATAAATACTACAGTGTTTTGACTAGTTTTTTTGTTTCCATGTGGAGGAGTTGTCAAAACATTGTCATGAGGATGCAAATCTTTTTGAAAATGCAACAAAACTCAGTTTTCATTGTTTCCGTGAGGACGGGTTCCGTGAGGACGGGTTCCATGAGAAGACGTCTAATCAGTTAGAGCAGGAGAAAAATACGACCTCCATCTTGAATCTTTCCTGACCTTTTTGTCTTTTAACATCCCCTCTCCTCCGTTCCAGGAGGACGGCACGGGGCACAGCGAGCATCAGGACCCCATCTCTCTGGCTGTGGAGATGGCAGCCGTCAACCACACCATCCTGGCCCTGTCCCGGACAGGAGCAGTCCCCGGGGACATTAAGACCGAGTCCCTGGAGGACGAGTGAACTCTGAACCAACTGGGACGGAGGAAGGAGATTTGGGAGGATGCAGAAGACTGCAGAGGACCATGAACGAAAATGGGGGGGGGGTGTTAGTGAGGAGAGAAGGAGGGGCAAGAGGAAGAGACTAAAACAACACAAATCATATGTGAATCCGTTACTTGCCCAGGCCACCTGCCCCCCCATACTGAAAGCCCCCCCCCCCTCTCCAAATGCCCCTAAAATACGTATTCATTGGAACCTGTCTCTCCTCATGTGGATCTCTGCTCAACTCTTCTCTCAAAGTGTTCTGTGGAAATACTACAAGAGGACGGTAAAGGCCCTCGAAACCCGGGCTTCACTTTGGGGACACCCCTCCTCCTCCTCTTACTCTTACTTCTACTACACTTTCTCCTACCGGGAACCCCCTGTCGTTCCTCCTCCTCAATATCTTCCTCCCTAACCGTGCGTCTCCTGCTCTCCTTCCTTCGTCAAAGCCTGGCCGTTCGAGCCAGACCTCAACCTCAACTCCAACCTCAGAAAAATAACGTGTACTGTGTGTATGTGTGTATATATAAATATAGATATGGTTCTTATGGTTCTCAAATCATGCTGTCCTCATGGTGTGCTAACCTACCTGCTTACCCAACCTCACCCTTCTCATTGTGCAATTCATAGGGCAGCGATGGCTCCCAGCCACCAACATGGATCGATGGGTGGATATAGGGGGAGAGAGACATGCAATGGATGGATGAATAGATTAAGAGATGCTTCCCTTTCACTACTGAGACAGTGGGGATAACGGACTGTTAAATACGGGGAAACCTTTGCTCAGTTAATGTCTCACAGAGCTCCCATCCTAACTTGGAACTGTTTTGTTCTTTTTGTTCGGTGTTATTTCCCGCTGTTGGATGAAAACCTAGTAGTTTCCGACCTGGGACCGCAGCCTTAATTTCATATTAATACCCATGCATTTTATTCAAAGGATCAGTTGCGAAACGTCAGTCACCGAGGACCATGTAACCTTTCAGTTGGAGGAAAAGTGAGAGATTTTGTTACAGGTTTACATCCGACAGCATCGGTTGTTTTAATACTGTCGTTTTCTTTCTTTTTTTTTTCCTCTTATGTTGCTGTGACTGTGAGAGCCCCGATGGCAAGTGGATATACAATCATTCTGCCTACTAAATTGGCTTCCCAGTGACTCTGCTAATAACTAATAGAAGCTAGTTAAATCTATTTAGATCAATGTTTTAATTGTTCAGACTTAAGCTAACTGAAATAGGGGAAACATGGTTTGTTTTTAATGTCGTCAATGCCAAAGGAAAAGTTGCTTGAAGTAAAAAAAAAAAAAACAGGATTGTCTGAGGGCTAATTCTAGGCTCCTCCACGTGTAAACTCGAGGGGATGCTTTCCGTCTAAACGCCACAGACTGAACTATGGGTGGTGGGGTTTTTTTTGGTTAGGTGCTTCGTTAGCAAAGGCAAGTTTTGCTAACTCTTTCTGTGTACATGTTTTTTAATCTGGTTTATACATGCCTCTTGACCCTACTATGGCATTATTGCTTGGCACTACAGCAGGCCTGTGTCTTTATGGGATAGGTTTAGCAAACGAGACATAATATTCCCCTTAATCTATTACTTGTTCTGTGATGCTGGCTCTTTATGGTAGCTTAAAGAATATGCTTTAATAAGAGTTGTTTTCATTTTCTTTACCAAAGTGGTATCTGAGTATGGGTATGACAAACAATCGGTTCAGGAAATTGTTTTATCATCAGGACTACTCTCGCAGTGCTCGTTTTTAAAAAGACCAGGACATCTAACCGGCCTCAAAGGTCAAAACAAAATGGGAAAGGGTAAATAATCAACGCCTCTCACATGTTGCTAGTGGTTATCATTTAACATTGCCCTAGGCAGGACATGTCAAGAACTGTCAAGCAGAGATAATCCTCGTCCTAAAGGGTCGAGGTCAATTGAGTGCATTGTCTCTTAAAAATAAGGGGTCACTTTTTAGCAGGTCACCTCAAGTATTGATACATTTTCAGGTGCCTTTCAAGGACCTGGCCATTCAAAAATTGTGCCACAGGCTAAGACTTTTAAAGAAACCCTTGCTTTAGTGATGGATTTTGGAGCATCAAGAATATATATATATATATAAAAAAGCAGGATTAACCAGTTGGCCCGTAATTCTGAACATTTGGTTCCATATTTTCAATACATCAAGACAAACTTGAGCATTGGTTCTTCAGTATGACTTGCCGCCAACTATTGCATCTTGCATTATGGATAACATTTGATGTTATTTTATGGTCATGTTAGGATAATTGCAGAGCTATGTGGCTAACTGGGTAATCTTCTTCCTAGAAATATCTCCCAGACCCATGCTGAGTATTATAACTCTATTTAGATTCTATTGCTTCAGTGTGCTCGAAGCTCTGATGCAGTGATTCAGTAATGGGATCTGTGTTTCTAAGAGAACAAGTTGATAGTTAAAACAACATATGTATTTATACTGTTATTTTTTTGTTTTTTTTTGTAATGTATAAAAAAATGACATGGATATGTTTGAAAATGAAACATTCTTTTATTGTTAATCATGCTTTATAATGGTTTCCCATTATATATTTTTTTTTTATTTCCATTTTTGTGATGTCCCTTATTTGACTGATCAACAGTCTCCCTGTTTGTCTGAGGAAGTAAGCTCACTAATGAAAGATGAATGATAATGCACCTTATTGAATTATGTTGTTTGATCTTGAAATGTAGCCACTCCAGCCCTCTATGCTTTCCTTGAAACAACCATTTTATATTCTATTATGAAGCGAACCATATGATGTTAAAATGGGGGTAAATGAAAGATGAGATGGTGGAGAGATTGCATTTTGAGAATGCAGGCACTATTTGCTCAATGCAAAGTGACACTTATAGGTATGCTACGCAAGACTCACTGAAGTCAATATCACTTGATATCAGAATACAAACTTACTCCACCTAATCCCAGTTTGATTTCACCCCTACTTCTCCAGTTTTTTGGCCAACATTTAAAACCGAGAGCCCGACAGACTGCAATAACAAAGCAAATGGGGAGTGAATTGTATAGAAGTCTTCAAACATATCTTTACATCTATTGAGTCACCCGTAGGGCTAAATTAAAAAATACGTATTTAATATACCTTAAGTATAAAGTTGCCTTTAAAACTAATACAACGGCCCCGTCAGTGAGCTTTGCTCTAGCAGTATTTCGCCGTGGGCTTTTAACAGTAACATTCATCTTGGATGGTGGAGATAAAAAGGTACTACAAGAAGCAAAATGAGATTATGTAATTTTCCAGGGAAAAGTATATATGGAATGATCTGTATGACAGACTAAAACCACACGATGAAAGGTTGAATATAAGAAAAGCTTTTTTTCTTTCCTCCAGCAGACAAGCTTACTCCAATGTTAGTGCTTATTCAGAGGGGTTGACCTCTTGTGTTGTCAGGGCAACACGTCGACATGACCCCAGTGAAACACCATCCACTTCATCCCAGTATAGCTCAGAATAAAAGACTGAATGCTGTTGTATCAATCTCAGATCTAGTTTTGTTCCAAATTACTGTATTGCCCATTTCAGAATTTAGTGCCTTTTTTGGACAGTAGACTGTTCTGTAATTAAGATGTAGTATATATACATTTTTTTTGTACAGTTTCTTTGGTCATTTTTTTAACTTGTGTTTATTTTAGTATGATATATATATAATGTACAAGAGAATAAAGATATATCAATGAACCTGTGAGTATTTTTATGAACTTGTGGGATACATACATTATATCTCCCAAATAGCAACAGTTTCTAAATGTTAGTCCTATTTGGTTTGAGATAATGATATGCTAGAGAGAGAAACAAAACATTAAATCTGACATCTGTGATAACTGACATGTTGACAACTTGGATGACAAGCATAATGTTTATTAAACAACATTAATATAAAAAGTTACATTTGATTCCTGTATAATTGACAATATCCTCTTCATTCTAAAATAAATAAGCATTAAGGCAGTCAAACCAACCTGAAATCACAAGTATAAAACATAAATTAACTTCTAATACCCTCTATTTACATTTATTATCCTAATCAGAAACAAATCAATACACATTAGATGCAGCAATGTCTGATACTAATCATACTGTAGGTACCTCAAATACATCCATGAGCTAAATCTGCTATTGGAAAAGCCTATGAAGACATTTTCCAAATCTAGAATATTGTTCTTATTAAAAAGGCACATCTGTAGAATATCCATATTTTAAACTGGAATTGTTCTTTTGTTAAACCTTGAGAATACATACTATTAGAGAGAAAGAACGGCTTTGGAGACGCAATTGTTTTTGAGAAATAATGTCTGAATATGGGAAATATAGGTGAATACAACAGAGTTGGACCTACCATGAAGGTGGTGGTGGGGGTAATGAATGGCAAATGCCATTGTGTGGACTTAATATTGAGGAAAGGAAGCTACAGAGTCAAGAGTTAAACAGAAGTTAAATTCTTCTTCAAGGCATCAGCTTCAGCAACAGTAAAATAGAAGGCTAGGTGGAGTTCTTGGTCAATTTCAGTTGTATTTAAAGACTGATCTTCACTACTTGCAGACAAACAGTCAAAGCAACATGTTATTTGCTAGGGTATAAAGAATTACAAAACCAGTTATAATTGGTTGCAAAATCAATGTAACTAAGGTAACATTACAAGTCACACAGATTTTTTTTGAAAGATTCAGTATTAAATCATTTAAAATTTTAAATAAAACCAGGACCACTTCATTTTCATTTCTTAAAATAGATCTACATGTATGATGTTATGGAAGAACAAATCCAGATTATGTCTGCTAAATCTCGTGTCCCCCAAATGCATCCTATACAAGTGAATGTGCCTTTCTTCAGAGGGAGTAACTAGCCTGAACCCATAAACCATTCTGTTTGCACTATCAGTACTGAAATAAGGCCCTGGCTTTATTTCATGTCACAATTTTGGAGAATCAGAAAAAGACAAGGCAGTACATTGGTACTCTGAAAGTACTATAGAAATCACAGCAGCCAGCTGATGAGCACTGAAACCTATACCGAGTCTGCCATGTCTCAACTGTTCCAAGACTTGCGGTTTTCTCCCGTACTGCGGCCACCCCCTTCTCCTTTGGCCAGTGCCGTCAGGGCTGCCAGGTTTGGGCTGGACCCTGATAGGTTTACACTGCGGCGCTTCTGCTGTTGCTGTTGGCGACGGCGCTTGGCCCCGCCCTGGCTCACCCTATCAGGTCTCACCAGCACCCCGTAACCAGGGTTACAGTGGAAGTAGTGCTTGCCGGCCACTGACCCATCGTTCTTTCCTGGAGAGAGAGACGTTGTGTGGAGACATTTTCTGGTCATTTGTTTTCTTTAAATAACAAAAGCTTTCATTTTAATCTTTGTTAAGAGGTTCATAGTCTGATTTAATGAGACACAAAGGTGGGAAGAAACATATAAATAATATTAAATAATAAGGAAAAAAGATCCATATCCCAGTTTGAAGGTGCTGTTTGAAGGTGCAATTTGTTACAAATGCCATAGACATCCGTCAGCTATCAGTGAGTCAAATGCTCTGTGAGAATATCTGCTCTGGTTGATAGCTTCTGCCTCTATATAAGTACATTTTGCCAAGCGCCCGGAGATGTCTAACCAATCAGGGCCTCTTTTCCCTGATTGGTCTGGCAAATCTACCTTGTCCGTCAATCACATGAATGTGCACAGACAGCTATAGCAGACCAACGGGCTCCAGAGGGAGGGATTAGAGGAGGAGGGGGTGGGCTTTTTGTTTGTTAATTTTCAAAATCGTCCTCAATTTCATTCTTTTTTAGCTAACTCTCGTTGGAACTCTCAAATCCTAACTACAGCAGCTTTAATAAATGGTAATGAATGAGTCTACTTTATATAAGACAGTATAAAAATTATGTAAACTTTTACCGACAGGAACCTCTATATTGTTAGGAGATTGAATAAAGCATGTTAGGTCATCTTTACATTTTCCATTACGTGTTTTTTAATCTATTTTTAAACTTTAATCTATTAATATGTTGCTTATGTTTCTGACAGAAAGACAGGACCAGTTAAAATGCTGCATGCAAGTACGCTATTTTGCTCACCTGCTGGCATCTCGAGCTCCACTCCTACCCAGATGCCCTCTGCAAAGTCTGTAGGTCCCACGTAACGCACTGTGCCGCTTTTATTGGCTCCCACAGTCACAAACTCCCCTTCCTTTATCCAATCAGGAACCGCTGTGGAGGACCTGTCTCCTTCCTCAGAATCAGAGATGATTTCCAGCATCTCCATTGGCTCGGGAAGGCTGAGTTCAGCCCCTAAGCTGCCGGCCCTGCCAGTATGTAGGAGGGGTCCCTCCTCTGCGAGAACCCGCTGAAAGGACTTGAGGTCGGATGTCTTTACTCTCTGGATCTTAAAGGGGTTGGCTGCTGAGATACCAACCGGGGCAGGTTTGGTGGGCAGTGTTGGGACTTGAGGCGAGACTGTAACTGTGGCGGAGGATGAATGTGGAACAGAGGTGGCCTGTGGGTCAGAGGTTTTCGCTGTGGACTCTTCTTGTAGTGACATACAACTTGGGTCGGTCTCTACCTGGGCTGACTGGACTTGTTCTGTTGCCAACCGCCTCGAACCTGCTTCAGAAGGAGCTTGGCCTACCGTGACATCTGGTTCTTCCCTTGGCTGTTCTTTGACTTTTAAATGTTCTGCTGATGAGGATTCTAATAGTAATGATTGTTCTGGTTTACTCTCTAGTACCAATAATGTCTCTTTATGTTTATCTGACTTGTCTGATTGTTCAGATTCTAGGAGCTCAAGTGCCGACTTCAACTGTTGTTCAATCTGGCCTGGTAAACTTGTCACGGTTACCTGGCCAAAGTGTTCTACAAGCTCCTTGGAATGGTTTGTTCCCGATTGAGCTTGGTCCTTTTTACTCGAAGTCAACTGACTCAACTCACTGTTCATGGTGTGCGTTTTTCGGTTTGATTTTGATTGTTGTTCTGCTTTTATGGAAGGCTGGCCCCAAGGGTTGCTTGTTGTCTCTGAATCCGAAAGAAAAAGGAATGGGTCTTCATAGTATTCTTCTGACGGAGGAGTGTCTGTTAAGGGCAGCTCAAACACCTCTGCAGCGTCATTGTCCTTGTTCAAGGCCTGCGATATCTCCAGATGTCCTAATTGGTCAGAGGGAATAGTTGCATCACTGCCATTTGCTGTGACGGCGACAGTCGGGACATTTTGTGTCTCTTTAATTTCCCACCCCCCTTCGTAGGCCACTTCCTCATAGCTTTCCGTTTGGTTGTAGCATGAAGGAGGGAGGTCCCAGCTGAGCATGTAGACGTCTGATAGAGTCGCCATAGATAAGCTAGTGGATATGTATCCACTGGACACCTCGCTCACTGGGCTGGTGGCGGAGGCGTCATTCTCGGGGATGATTGGCGGTGGGAGGGGCACGGTTCTGGGACTTGCTGATTGCGTCTCTGGGAATACGTCCTCATTGGGAACCTGCGGGTGAAACCATAGCAACGCGTGTGAGGGGAAGTGCTGCCAAGCACTGAATCTCAGCAAAATGTTAGGTACGGAGGTGTGTCATCTTATTTAATCAACATGAAATTATACAGTTTTTAACAACTCTGGCGAGTTAGAAATAGGAAAAGACATCAAACATGTTAACTATCCCTTTCATTCTGTACATAAAATGGGTAGTATTTGTCACAAAACATACTGTATCCATTCTCATTATTTTTCCTTATTATCTCCTTATTATTTAAGTTAGTTAATAAAGAAACTTACTGTCTGCTTTTTGGTGTTCATGTCCTCTTCAACACTGGCAGATTGCACCACGATGCGAGGCAAACCCTGGGGAAGGGGAAGAAGAATAGCCAGGGTTCAGTTTTTTTCTTGCAGTTTGAAGCCAATCAAGGAAGTCTCATTTCAGCTGAAAGAGGCTTGACACGATCTCGTCAATCAGCATGGAGATGGCGTGTCAAGCAGATTTATTGACGACTTGTCATCATGACTGATTCAGTGTTGGTCTCAACCAGGAGATTAACTATTGATTTAAGACTGTAGATTTCCAACCTAATTTATTATATACGGTGAGGTGAGGATTCGATGTATGTGATTCAAGTAAAGCTAGAGAATTGTGAATTTCCGACTTCAGGGCGATACTGAATAGACAACTGAGCCATTAATCAAAATGCCAAATTAAGGCCCCGGATAGCTAAAAACGATGCACATCAGGATATGATGAGGATAAATACAAGAGTCATTGCATTTTACTAACCTCTTCCTACCAGTGCTAAGCCAGGGTGACTAACCATACTGTACCTCTGGCCATCTGTTAAAACATTAAAGCTGTTTAATTATTATACAGGGACTGCAGATGCAAATTAGCCTGTGGGCTATAATCTGACTCGGTCATACACTGTGCATTGTCCCTGTAAAATAAATGGATAAATAAAATTAAAATACTGGGATTGTAATTTCCCCAAATTAAAAATCATCAGAGGTGCCACTATTAGCAACAATGAAAGGTTGAATGTATTATTATTATTATTATATAAATTACAAATTCATTTCTGTTAATGACATAGGGTAGCTGGGAGACTATAAACATATATTCACTCAGACAGTGAGATGAATACTATGTAAATAAAGACATATGATTTGTTGTTTAACAGCTGCACTAGCAGTAGAAACATGAATCGGTGCGATTGGTTTGGATGCCATAGAAACCTGTCATCGCATGTATGAGAAGATGTTTTGAAATTGATGAAGAAATTTTAAATAATCACTGTTTTATTGAATCATAGTGTAGTTCTTTTAACCACCAACCTACATGGACAGTTGGACTATCCATAGACAGAAAGTCAAACAGAGCTACTCTTTCTTCCACAGAGCGATTGACCTAGAAATCAACACATCAGACCAAGATGGCTATAAAAGGTAGTCATAACCTGTTAATGCTAACAACCAGCATTAAAATATATGCCATTAGGAGTAATTGTAAATTGATTATAGGGGTACAAAACAACAACAACAACATTTAAAAACACCAACTGTTTTATGAGTTCAGCAATAAAAACAATTGTGGAAAGTGTTTGCGGTTTTTGGGGGGGTGGGGGGCTTATTAGGACATTGGGAGGGTTGCCAGAGTATCAGGGGTATCAGATTTTGATTAAAACCCAAACACTAAACCAGCTTGTTCACTAATTAGTCCTGTCCTCCACGGCTGAGTGTGCATTAGTGAGCTCGGCTGGTGTAGCATTTGGTCAAAATAAAAACCGGCATGGCTTTGTTGGAGACTGCCGGGTTAATTATAGGAAGGATTCTAGAGGGCCGCAAATATTGCTAATGGTATTTGTGCTATTAACGCCACCCAAGAGCAGGAGGTACCGTACATAGTCCGAGGTTGTATGAAAAGCTTGCATCTCTAAAATGAATCTGACTTCGCAGGAATGAAACCCCTAATTTTAAGAAGAATCTAGGTGCATTTAAATATAAAAAGTGTTTGAACGTATTTCCCCAAACGTAAAATTGGTTTAAATTGCTAAAACTTTTAATCTCAGAGTACACAATATACAATATATATCCATAAACCAACGTGTCATTTTGGCCCTAGAGGTTTTCTGGGTTTACCTGCTGTTGGCCGGGCGCGCCCTCCTTCCTCTCCTCCCTCCCCGCGGGGAACAGGGACTTGAGCAGCCTAGGTACGGCCTTCACTGGAGAAAGATAAGATGTGGCAGCGTCTGAGTGAACCGTGGGGGTCGGCGTGGGCGAGGATAGAGACAGGCGGGGTGAAAGAAGAGCATGTTTGAGAAGGAGAGGAGAAAGAGTGCAAAAGACAGCAGGTGTTTCAGGGCAGTGAGGAAGAAGGGAAGGAAGAGGGAAAGGAGAAAAGAAAAGAAACGTAGAGCGATACAGAAGGCCTTTTTGAGAAGTTAAGCTAGCACTGGAGGAAGCAAAACGAAATAAATAATTGATGTTGCGACGTCTTTGTTTGCCCTACCTGTTTCTGGGTGCATGTTTTGGGACACAGAGCTGGGCAGTGTACGCCTGGAAACGGGAGACACCATAGAAAGGTTCTGGTGGCTGTCCCAGCCCTGCAAGGAGAGGAGACCACCATCTCATGTCTAGTTTTGCTGCACTTACCGTATAAACACCAACAACACATCAAAAGTACAATGACTATGACTATCATCGCAGCCAAAATAGGAAAAACATGCAGATGTGTTGTCCCGAGCAAAGTCTAATGCGCATATGCCTCTATACCTGAAGCCATATTAAGCATACACAGTATTTACCACGCCATATTACCTGCAAGCATACTGAATGACAAGAACACTAACATTGGCATAGGTGAGTGAATGATAAAAATATCTAATAATAAAAGGACAAAGAAAGAAGCAATTCGACACATAATATACAGATATAAGTTTGAAATGTAGATGACAACAAAAGCAGGGGAGAGACATGCTTGGGGCTTCCGTGTCTCACCTTTAAATCGGTGAGCTTGTGAGTAGAAGAGGAAAGCTCCCAGCTGCAGCCTGACAGACGCTGGTGGAGGGGTTAGGGGAGGGAGAGCAGACAATTGCAGGGGGATTGTGCGACAGTTTACCATTAGTAAGAGAAGTTAATAGCAAGGACAAGGAACAGCCTCAAGGAAGCTAACATACAAACAGAAAAATAACTGTAATGCCTTCTGTTTCCTGGTTATTGTAATGAATGGTTAACCCGACCTCCAGGGTTACAATTCCCCTTACCGTTGTTACTAAAGCCAGGGTTAAACATCTGGTGAAAACAAGCTAATCTGCAGTGCAACTGACACCAACTGAGATTTGATTTTGTCCGCTGTTTATATTAGTCACATTTTAGCATTTTGTGAGAAAAAAAATGTTGCAGGGACCAACAGGCAACATTTCGTTCTAAACACTGGACCACCTTAGCTTAAATAACAAAATGGAAAAAAAAATAAACCTAAAGTTTCACTACTGCCATGTTGGTTTATGAAAACAACAAGAAAGAACTTCAGAGCTTTTGAACACTGGCAGGTCAGCTGTACTATAAATAACTTTGTAAAGCCATTGATGCTGTGGTTAGCGGCGCAGCAAGACCAAACATGCGCTGCTCATATTCCCCCTCGACTCACCCGGTTGATGTTAGGAGAGCTGAGGCAACGTCGTCGGATCTTCCCTTTAACCGCCAGCTGTTCCTTTACCGCTACCTCCTGCACACACACACACACACAAAATAATAAATGCATCTGTAATGCAGTGAATCTTAACCCAGATGGTTGTGGGGAAAGAAATAAAAACATATTTTAGACTGGAAACTGTTTTACATTCTACCATCTGTACCATTGATATAATTTGTCTTGGCATAGATTTTATTTAATGTGTGAGAGTCAAAGTGTGCAAGCGTATTTTAAATTGGACACAGACACACACACACACACACACACACACACACACACACACACAAAACGTTGGTGCTCTGTGCCTCAATACATGCTTAAGACCAGGTTCTAAGCCAATCAGAGCTAGAGCGCTTTGCCTATGGTCTTACAACTAGAGATACTGTATGTATCAGTGCGTGCGTGCGTGCGTTGCCCCGGGACCTGTCTGAGCCGGTCCAGTGTGAGGACGTTCTCCACAGCCAGGACACTGCGGAGGTACTTCTCTATGGCCGCTTCGCTGTCCTCCGATTGGCTGTCCCCTGCGCTGGCCGCCAGCCTGGCCAACATCTCCCTGTCCTCTGGACCCTGGATGTCCTGGGGACAGGAGACATCCACGTTTGGTTGCATGAGTAATTGGAAGATACTCAAAAGGAACTAAGGGTGTCATGGTCATTTATGAGTAAGTGGATTTCTATGTTTTATGTTTATGTTGGCTATATATGTATGTATTTATTGTAGTCGTGTTAAATTGTGCCTTTTTAACTGGCAAGTTTCCCAAGGATAAATAAAGATTGCTTGATAATTAAAGTAAACTATTACCAAGCAATGTAGATTACTATGAACTATGCCGCCTGTATTTTGTCCTAATGATGAATGTGGAATGTTTCAAATCCTGCAGGGCAGCTAATGGTCTAAGGGAAGTAGAGGCCACATATTCTGTGCTCCGAAGAAGGATTCTGTGGTCCGGTAAGAGCTTAAGTTATCCTCGATTTGCCCCTGTGGGGAACTATGGCCTCTGTGCTCCTCCCATCCAGCTGGAGAGCAGTGGGCAGCCAGTGGTGGGCAGTGTCCCGGGGACCAACTCCTGCTCTAATGACTGTGGGCCTCTCTCGAGGGGCGACCTCCACGAGTCCCGGCCTTACCCCGGGGATGTTGGAGACAATCTCGAAGGTCACTCCGGAGCCGGGTATCGTGCTGCGCTGGGACATCCGCTTCAGCAGGCTCTGGGCAAATCCCTGTCAAGCCAGGTCCAGCATTAGCAGTGCCACCACTTATGCCCGGCTCCAATCCCAAAGGCTTAGACAAGACCACATTGCACACCGGAAATAAACGGCAGCCTCCCCCCACACCCAACATGAACCCCCCCCCCAAAAAAAAAAAAACATTTGAAAAATTAAGAAAAACATCGAATGAAGCCATGGGGTCCAAAGGAGGCATTTTGTTTGAGTATCCTAAAAGAAAAGGTCTAAAGGTTTGTGGTCTGGGTCTGGGTCTCGGTCACCCACCTGCCTGCCGGTGAGGCAGACGCAGATCCGCTTCCTGAGCACCAGCTGCATCTGGGCCGGGTGGCTGAGCAGGACCACGGTGCGGACCGTCAGGTACACCCGTTGGTCAGCCGGCCCCGCCCCGCGGCTCAGCTGGGCACAGACGTGGACCGTGGAGTCCCAGGACGCCTCCGCCTTCACCTGGGAGAGCGGGAGGGAGGGGGAGGGAGAGAGGGAGGGAGGGAGGGAGGTTAATGCAGGTGCCATTAAATAGATCTCCTTATGACAAATGGTTTGTCATAAGGGGTTTGACACAGACAGAAAAAGCTCGGCTGCATTATGCGTGGCCGACGGTAGAAAGGTTCTCCTCACCTCAGCGTCAGAGTGCTTAACTATGTGAAGGTCAAAGAACTCATCCTCATCCTCCTCATTCAGCAGTGCATCGGAACCCCCCGCCAAGGGAGCTGAAAGGTGTTCCTGGAAATCATCCGCTGGACGGTAGGAAGGAAGGAAGGAAGGAAGGAAGGAAGGAAGGCAGGCAGAAAAAGGGTGGGGGTGGTGCATCAGTTAGATACTGTAGCACTGTATACTAGGGAGATTATTGGCACAACAGGACACAGGAGGGCAATGACAGCATACCGGTGAGGTCCAGGAACAAGACAGGAATGTGTGTTTCCATTCCAGAGACAGGGGCCCTGTGGGGGAAAGGAACAAATGAGCCCACAGAGCCATTTCACATAATAGTTAGGGTCACTGTGGAAGCAGGGTCTCAAAGGAATTGTGGCTGAAACCAACGCTGCTTTGGTTTGAAACTCAGAGCACATACTGTACACCCTCCTGAGTGCTGAGTGGCTCACATTGCTCTCTACTGCTCCCCTGAAAACACACTAGGCTTGCACCCTTCTCTACCCCCCTTACGCCTGTCCACTCTTTCGGACATTTCTCGTTCAAACAAACTGCGAGCTTCGGCAGGAACTTGGGGTTCTGGAGGTGCTATAACACAACTAAGCGGACCTTTCTCCTACAAATATATGTCCGCTTTCCTGCCTTTTTTTTTTTTTTACAGATTGAAATAATACAATAATGATTCAAGCTACTGTCCATTCATGAAAAGCCTTTCCAGTGAAGACAGTAACATGCTAAATGTTTTGGTAAAGCACCATAGGTACTCACCCCTCCACCGGAGCTCCGGGGATGCCACTACCAGCTGAGGGCACCAGGACAGCGTTGCGTTCTTCTGTGAGGGTCAACCGACACTCTAGCAGTTGAGACTCCCTCTCAACGTCATCCTCCGATTTATCTACATGTGTGTGCGCACAAAAAGCAACCACACACACACACAGATGCACACAGTCGGACATTCAGAGTTGGGGAGATTACTATGAAAGATACGACTGAATAATGTTAGAAATTAAGCACATCAGTGCTTAATCACAGCATAACATGTGACTCTTAGACACCATCCATTTTGTACAATGTATTGTGTCTATTTATTGTACATGAGTGTTTTCAGAAATCTAAACAGAGTCTAAACTGATCATTTACTCTTTTTCGAAGAGCTGTCTGCTATTGTTAATAATCCTAAAGAGTAGACCGTGTTTTAAAAAAAGGTAAAAAAAATGCAGGTGCTTTATTATGCAGCTCAGGGCGTCTTTTTCAATTGAAAAAATGTCAGCTTCTCTGAAAGAAAACGCCCTACCTCGACATTTCTCATAACCATCAAAAATGGAGAATGTAGCGGTAGCGCCCTCCCCCGTACAATGTCATGAACCCACAAAAACGTCGGAACAAACTGACATCCTCATCCCTTTTAGCTTCAACAGCCTTAATAGCTTCGACATTTTGTAGCCGTTATCGCAAAAATGTTGCAGTAGCTGTTATGGCAACAAAATATGCTCTCAGCTGCTTTTTGGAACAAGCGCTCAGCGTTTTTTCTACATGGAAAAGCACCCTGGCCAGCGCTTTTCATTAAAAAAAATTTACGTTACGTGTGAGCGCAGCCTTAGTTGTGATGTGAACCATTGTCAGCATTGACTTATACTGTACATTTGTGATCAAATACAGAAAAATATAAATTACAGTACATATAAATATATATAGTATATAAAATAATTAAAGCCATCTTAAGGTAGTATAAAAGAGGAGACACATATCTAGTATCTAGATACTTCTGGAGTATCTAGAAGCCCACTGTGACCCTGACATACAGTTGTACCTGGTTTGGTGACAATCTTCTGTAATTGCTGATCCAGGTACTCCTGTCTTCTAGAGAGGGTGGCTAGCCACTGTGCCCGCATCCTCTCTAGGTCCACCTCCTACACACACACACACACACTTATTTATACTACGCTAGGCTAAGGCTATGTAGTGCCCATGTTGTTTATAAGTCAGGCATGAACAATCCAAAAAGGGACACTAAGTAAGATTCTCACCTCAATCTAGCCTATACTGTATGTGACCCCATTAGTGTAAACGTATGTTTGGAGTCAATGTCTGTCCACTTCACTCCCTATTTACTTTTGTTATTGTTGTCTCTGTTGGTGGAGTCGCACTGTTTTGCTTTTTGATTCAGATCTCTTGCTCGTCCATCTTACTTAGTATACCTTTAGTCTTCGGCACTGTCCACTTACCTGGTAGCTATCGACTTCTTCATCTCCACCCTGAAATATTAAAAGTGAAAAAGTGAATTCTTATGTAACATTTTTAAAACATAATCAAATATATACAGTATATATGTAAATTTATTAGAATAATTTTATATTCATAATGTAAAAAATACATTAATATTTATAAAGTTCTACTTGCAACCTTTAAATTGTTTAAATATGTTACAAAATATGTCCAAATACAGGTGATACAAACCTCACATAAACAATTAGAACAAATTGGCAGATTTTCCTCACCCAATGTGATTGGCTGCTTCTTTGGGGTTGTGCCTGGCGGACCTTGACGTCGCCGATGGATACGGAGAGGATGGACGTGGCAATGAGAGGCATGGTGCCAGAGTCGTGCACGGACCGCACCTCCACCTCAATACGCCGCGACTGGCCCTGTAGATGAAGGCCCAAGTTGTACACCTGCATATTTACATACTATACAAACACAATGGTGCTGCAGCATTTGGCAAAAGTAGTTAGTCTCAACAGAGCGTTTTCAAGGACAGGACTCTTAATTCTGCTATATTATGTATGTTTACACTACATTTGGAAGTCCAAAATATAAATAGGTTGAATGATGTTCATGTGCTGTAATATCATTCTGGAAGTTTGACCAAACAAGCCAAAAAGTTGTAGTCTAATAAGGAACATTCATCCATACACACAGTGCAATAACTTACCTGTCTGAGTTGGTAAATGCCCCCTGTTCGTACGTCTTTGGCAGGGAGTACTTCTACGGGGGTGAACTCCCCCACGTCGTTGAGCTCCATCACCTTCACCCACAGCTCCAGCCTGCGAGTCACCTCGCTCCACCTGTCCAGAAACACCCACAGCTGTACAGCTAAAAACAGCCGATTTGAGGACCTTGATTATCAGTGTAAACATTTTCAGTGGATTCACCCTTAGAAGGTTTAAGCTCTTTTATGTAAGCTTTTTTTGAGGACTGAATGGTATGTTGATATGTAATGCATGTTGTGAAATGTACTGTATAACTAAGTTAGCCCAGATGACTGCTGATGTCATTCTAACAGAATGTGTTTACTTACGATGACGATGGTGTATGACCTATTCAGCTTGTGACAAATGTACTAATTGTAAGCCGCTATGGACCTGTCTGCTAAATGCTGTAAATGTAAATATAAATCTAAATGTAATGTGATCAGTGTGATGTGTACTGTAATGTGATTATAAATGTATCCCATTTACAGTATATTCATTTAGCAGTGACTTACAGTAAGTCCAAATATTTAGAAGCAGCTTGGAGTTCCAGTAAGTCCAAGTCAGGGTTTCCACTCTTTTCTCGAGATCATTTTCCAGGACTTTTCCTGGACATTTTCAGTGATTTTCTAGCAGGTATGACAGATCGCGCCATACACTAATATGTTCCTCTCTAGGGTTAGGGTTAGGAAAGTCTGATTTAAAAGGCTGGCTTCGTGTTTGTTTCAGGATTTTAAGATTCTAGTGTTTGCTTTTAAAGTTTTAAATGGCCTGGTGCCACCATATCTGGCTCAACACCTACATCACCATAAAACCAGAGGCTCTTGGATGTTCCGAGATCCAGGCACAAAAATATGGGAGACCGAACTTTTACAGTGGCTGCCCCCAATCTTTGGAATAACTTACCTTTGCACAATAGAGTTGCACAGACCCTGCAAACATTTAAGTTGTTGTTAAAGACGCACCTTTTTACACTGGCCTTTAGCGGTAGTTAACTTTTAATCTTGTTTTCTTTTATTGTGTCATTGTCCTCTTGTTTTTGTGTTATTGGTGTTGTTATTCTCTAAGGTCTCTATTTCTTTTGTAAATTATTACTGACCTGTATTTGCTCAGTTCTTTTCTTTTGTAAATTCCTACTGATCTTTTATTTGCTCATCCATGTATTTGTTCAGCACTTTGGTCAACTGTGGTGGCTTTAAATGTGTTATATGTATACATTTGACATTGACAAAAGATGTCTGACAGAATGTCAGGAGGACAGAGCAAGTTTAAGAATGAGTGGAAAGACCCGCTGGCTAGGGGAAGTTTAAAGAGATGTGCATACAGCAATACAGCATATTATTATTATTATTATTAAGTATTGAGAGAAGTCTACGTGACTTGGGCGTGTGTTCACAGCGTTTCCACAACATAACTGAGAGCAGCCCATTTAAAATACTCTTGTCCATGAACTACCATTTGAACGTTGACAAGATCCTGAACATAACTAATATCTCTAACACACAGCCCCATGCATACACATGAATAAGTATCATTATTCATTTCCAGGCTAATACTTAAGTGAGTTCACTGTACCTCTCCCTGAGGGAGCGGGTCTTGGCCTGGATGACCCCTAGGTCCCACAGAGCGAGGTTCCTGCGATGGTTGGCCTGTTTGTGGCCGTACACCTCGATGGCCACTGCCCCCTCAGACAAAAACTCGAGTAAGTCCTCTGACACTGTCACAGACAGCTCCTAATGGGGTTCACAAGAAGCCATAACATGTTCTGAGACCAGAGCTAGATTTTAAACACCACACTGTTCATGGTGAATTAATTTAGAGGTTAATTGTAAGATAAATTACATTGTGAAAATACCATACAATACACAACACATTTTTTAGCGACCTTTCATTTTTTAAAATTTAATAATGGGTTTTACACACTTTTTACACACATTTTTAACTTTATGACTTTGTATTTGGTATATACAGTACTAGTGTATAATATCCAAGTGTAGTAGTTGTTTACATCTTTCCATCTTCTCCAACATGACCTTATCTTACCTTGGAGTTATCAAAGACCACGGTGCATTGTGGGTCTGTGGAGGCAGAGGGGCCGGGGGACTCCATCTCCGGGGCGATGAACACTGGCTCGTCCTGCCCCGGGAAATGGTACTGGCAGAAGACAAAGTTGGACAGGGGTCGGGGCAGGCCAGTGGCCTGGAGGATCTTTATCTGAGGGAGGAAGAGGAGCGAGCACACTCAGATTCCCTTTCTGGAAAAACTTCAAGGTTCATGGTTCCTTAATAGTGATTTTCTTTTTAACTGTTTCCAAATAAACTGGTTTTATCTGGTTAGTTTAGGTTCACATCACACATAGCTGCAACAGGTAACAGGTTCATAACTGCGCTAGCAGAGCCTCAGTGAGGTATTCTTACCACACAATCTAGTTTGCGCTCATGACTCTCCCCATCCGGGCCGCTCCGTTGCTGTGGGGGACTCCCCTCCTCTAAACTATCCTTACCGCGCCACACCTCCACATGAAGCCGACCTGCCACCTGGAAAACACACACGCACAGGCAACTGAAATGTTTTGTTTTAAATTCATCAATTGAATAGGCAATTTACTAGGAAACCTAGTAAAGCACTAGCAGCAAGTAAGCACATTTCAGTTATATGATTCCGTTATCAAGTTATTTAAGTTATCCAAGTTCCAAGTGTCCTGGACAAATACGCCAAAGGCTTTCTTTGGGAAAAAATTACCCCTTTTCACAAAGAGAGAGAAAACTGTTGAGTGGACACTTACCTCCCCGTTCTGGTTGATGATGGGTACTGCATACTGCAGCTTGACGTCGTAGAACAGACAGGCCAAGAAGACGTTGGCCACACCGATCAGACTGTGGTTCTCCTGCTCGTCAAAGAACGGGTCGGCGCGCTTGAAGTAGGATCGCATCATCTGTGGGGTCAGTATATATATTTATACAGCAGGCTAGGTTTGAATGTGGCGGTTTACTAGTTTTGTCTCTGCAAATAAGTATTTCATTCAATAAGTCAAGAACAAACTATCTAATTTTGTTGTGGAACAATGCATTTTTTGCCATTAGCTACAGTATATCACAGTAATATCTCTTTATTCAAAACTGTCATGACATTAGGGTTTGCAAAATATATTTTTGTATATCATTT
The DNA here is from genome assembly GCA_027575585.1 of Percopsis omiscomaycus. Classification (NCBI taxonomy): domain Eukaryota; kingdom Metazoa; phylum Chordata; class Actinopteri; order Percopsiformes; family Percopsidae; genus Percopsis; species Percopsis omiscomaycus. The sequence continues at coordinate 2,321,276 of JAODLI010000017.1, forward strand.
TGATTAAAACATTTTATTCTCAAAAGACTTCTAAATGTTTTTTATTTATTAAGTTGGCTTTTTGAGATGCAGGGTGTTTCCGAGGCATGTCCGTCCACTTACGGAGTTGTCTTCGTCACAGTCCTTCCACTCCTGGTACAGTTCCCTCATGTCCACCAGCCTGTTCTCCATCTTCTCCAGGGCCCAGATCTGCTTCCCTTTCCCCTTACGGCGGACCTGAACCGCAGGCTCGCTCAACACCACGTCACGCTGCCGAGGAACAGAAGGACAATGCATGATGGAGAGTGCAGGGAGGGCGTTTCCATGAAGGCGCAGATTTAACCAATCAGATGGAAGAAGACTCTCCTTACCTGTCCCTACCTATCACAATCATACCGAGAGATTTAAACATGAGGATGCGAGCAACCCCTTCCGCACCTGAAAACACGACGATGGTGAAAACACTCCCCCGCAGTTTTCAAACCGTTTTCGAACAAAGCAAGTCAGTTTGGAGTAGCAAATCAGGACGACTTTCGTGTTTTGGTGGGCGCTATGTTTTATTAAAGGATTGTGCCTTTAATAAAACAGCTTTGCGTAGAGCAGTGCACTCGCAAAATTGCAACGTGAAACCAGACCTAACCAGATCAAATGTAACAAACGCCCTAAATAACCATTAAATCTGCAAAATACCGGCAGAAAAAGATA
>JAODLI010000017.1:2322059-2355704 GCA_027575585.1 Percopsis omiscomaycus
CTCTCTCTCTCTCTCTCTCTCTCTCTCTCTCTCTCTCTCTCTCTCTCTCTCTCTCTCTCTCTCTCTCTCTCATAGATGAACTGAGTTTGCATTGCAATCACTGACTGGTCATGTTTAATACATTTCAAGGCATGGAGGCACTATATTATTAGAAAACTATTGTTAAAGCAGTTTGGACACAATTAATTTTTTTTACAATTATGTCATTTAGCAGACGCTTTTATCCAAAGCGACATACAATTACATGGTGCTATTACATGGAGCAGATAGGGGTTAGCCATATTGCTCAAGGATGGATACCAATATGATGACTGTAATAGACATTAATGTCTATTTGTCTTTAGATTGGAAGACCACAGGGCTTGGCATTGTGTGAGTTAGTTCATTGAAAAATAAGACATAGAAAGAAATGTGCCACTGTGATAACAGGGTCCTAATACTACATGTTTACCGTTAGCCGTGCATGTTGGCCGTAGTGGTTCATTAGGGAGATAGGCTCAACACTAACCTTGACCTGAGAAAAACACGGCTTGTTGTTTACCTACAATTTTGCCGGTAAACATAAAGACCTCTCTGTCACTTGTGTCTACAAGTTAATGATGGAGCCAGATGTTAATTTAGCAAGCACCATTGACTTGCACTAGAGAGCAGCCGTTGTAGTGGTAATTGCCATCTGCTGAAGATCATACTGGCGTATTGGCGTTTTTATAAAAGCACCATACGGCATTACTATTGCATATGTATGTTGACCTATGGTCAATAACAAGACTTAACTTGAACATTTTTAACACAATGAGTTTCATATTTAAGGTTTTTGAGTTGTTTATATAGTTTTTAGGAAATGTTGTCCAATGAAACTAAGTTGAGTCAGTTGATTTATGCTACATGTAGTAAAATACATTAAAATGAGGGTATGACATTGGATAAGAAGTTAGAATGCCCGGCATTGGAAGTGTTATTCCAACTGCGTTTGAAATCTGGGGCTGCACACCTGGCTCATAGACAAAACAATGAAGACAATGGCAACAGTCAAACTGATTGTCACCTCGTCCTTTTCATCCCACACACAAATGAAATGATCTGAATGAGATTCTTGTCTAAAACTAGGACACATTATGTACACACACTGCTCCTGAGACATCTGTCGTGCACACACACTTGCCAATCCCAAAAAAATTTGGGAATGTAAAATAGGCCTATTTGTGGAAAAAATAGTAGAGGAGAGGAAGAGCAGAGGAGAGGAAGAGCAAGGGAAAAGGATAGATCTGGGCGCGGGGGGGCCCATCTAAGATTATCTCGTCCCGGGCCCAGGCTGGCCTGCACACACGCGTCACCGACTTTTGCCAAATTTGCTTTCATCCATCAAATAATGTGTCCCTGGATTAAATGGGACAGGCCTTGTGATTGGTATAGCCAAGGCCGGCCTTCCTGCTTTGACTTTCACTGCAGTGAAAGTCTGTTTTCGCATTTTGGATACATGAATCATATGCTCTTTGTTTCAGTCATCACTACTACTACAAAACAATACCAACATACTATAATAAAAGCAATATAGTAATATGAAGAATGCAGAGTCCTTATCATTGAGTGATATATCAGATACTAGAATTGCAATTGACTACAATAAAAATGTGGTCAAACATTCATGGGACCTAACTACAGGTGCAACTACAGGTGAAATAAATAATTTTGAGCAAGCCCCATTATGACTATAGAGCTTACTTACAGCCCTATGTTAGATCTACAGTATGTTTTGGGTATGTGTTTACTTTATATTGGACACACTCATTGGTATATGAGAGAAGTTCATGTTCTGCAGATACAGTATGCAGCTGACTTTGATGTTGAAATAATGGCCCAGTGTGTCATCTGTAAAGACATTCTAAGCAGAGTACCATCTAACCAGATCAAATATCACTGTGAAAACTTGTGCCAAGTCTTATTATGTAGTTATGAGTCACGTAGAATGGCAAGGATACTACTATGACGTAATTTGATAATGTGTTCCTCTCGCAGTACAAAACATATCCATTGTATTTTTGCTTTTCAATTGGATCTGAAAGAAGTTACCGCATAATTTGTTGTTCGAAACTTAACAACTAATCATATTTGAGGTGAATTTCACATATCGAGCAATATGCATTGAAGCAAACATGATAAAATGTAGGGAAATATAAGGTGAAACATAGACTCTGTGTTCGCTTACTACTAATTGTATTGTGATGTGCACAGGGAGCAGAACACAATCAGTTACCATAAATTATAGTTTCTGTGTGAAGAACCATGCTGCTTTTCCACCTTCATAACAGCACACTCGTATAGCCTTGGGGTGGACCCTTTGGTCAGCAAAGTCATACAATGTACAAAATCCCTCATAGAGACCATCTGTGAGTGATAGATAGATCAGGCCGGCACAATAAGCCTCAGCATGTTTATCAGAGGGGTTGTTTGGATCAATGGCATTTCAAAGCAGCTTTAGCATGCCCCCACCGGGATGCTGAGAGGAATTAGATGTCATTCTTTTTCTCAGAAATAAAAAAGGCCTTTTTCAGAGTTAAAGCTTTTGATGTCAAGTAGCAAGGGGGCAGTGGCCTTGGTTTTCCACAGCGGGGATTACGGTGTGATAAAGCTGCACTAACACACTGGGCACCCTTGATGTTGTGACGGTGTGGGTGCAGTTGAAATTACGATCTACTGCTAGTTAATATGACATTCCTTGATGTCAGCCAGAAGTTTAAAAAAAATAAAAAATAAAACACGCGATTCATACATGTTTCTAGAAAACATGTTTAACATGCACTTATTTCTGTGAGGGGATGTATGAACAAGAGCGATGAACAAGAACATGATTAAACTCATTAATATAATAACTCACCCACAATGTTCATTCTGCAGTGATTAACAGACATTTCCCTGAAGGCAGAAAACCAGTGCTTTCTTTCAGGTACCCTGTCATTTGCCCTCTGACTACTGTTCTTAGACAAGACAAATGCATGATGTAAAGGTGAATTGGGTCTATTAATATGCAAAAAAGATCTTTCAAAAAGGATAATTGGGCAAATCATTGTGCAGATTAGTGCACAGAAAGTATTAAGCTATGTATGTGATCAACAACGAACAAAAAACAACCAAACAATGACAGTAATTAGGTGCTTAAGGAATGCATGGAAGACTTTACATATAATTGCCATTAATCAACAGATGTAGCCTATTTCAGAGTGGTGGCGTAAATGAAATACCTGAGTCGTAGAAGCGTAGCTCTCTGTTGTTGTGTGTTAGTGTTGTCAGGACGGTTTGGGTGCATGAGCGCAGGTGCAGACGGAACCGAGAACACAAACGCACGGAAGCACAAAGACGAGCGTTTACTTAATAGAACTTTCACAAAGCAAGCTACTGCCAGCATTCAGTAGCAACGAAACAATCACCGACAAAGAAGAGAACGTAATCCCTTAACGTTAATCCCCCCACAGACAATGACAGGTGCACGTAATGGGGATTGGTGATACGAGTCCGGTGTGTGGCTGCAGTGCGTCGGGGGTACGGACGGCTGGAGGCCGGTGGTTGGCTAATACACCTGCGAGGATGACCGGAGGGGGGGCAGCGCCTCTCCCAGGTGCAGCTCCGGATGTCACAGGTGTTTAGTAAACAATGACAACAAGGGTTGTTTGTTCATTTGAAGCAGCTGACATGTAGGCTACTGTACTGTAAATTTGTTATATAGACATTGGTAATCATTTCACAATTCTGCAATTGTGGAGTCCGACTTAAAATCCCATTCTTGAAGCGCTCACATTCATTTATGGAGCGAAATTGCTTTGTCTGACAATGAGTGACCACAGCAGCAGAAAGCAGATTGTTTATAGCCATCCTCAGCATTTACCACTGCCAATTTCCTCTCCACTTGACACACCTAACCTCACTTGACCCAAATATTCCGGGCCTCTGGTTTATTTAATTTATTCTCTTAAACCTAACGTCCAACTTGCTTATTTATCCTTTGAGAAAGCACTTCTGGGAATGAACTGTGTAACGAAGGGAACATTGTTACTAGTGACTGACAGCTTTGGCCTGGTAAATTTTGTACATGTGGATTGTGTAGTAATTGCACATTATTTGCACATTTATTGAGAGTGAGTATTCACTCTATTTGAGGAATATTGACGGTGTGGTCTTCTGGAAGGTGCTGGGGTGGATACTCGGCTTCCCCTGAAAGAGAGTGGAGGTAGATCAGACTCTGACGATACTGTTGATGCATACGTCTGTTAAAATTAAGTTCTGTTGAGTGTGAAGCAACATTTATGTATGTGCTATAAAAATGTGTGCTGGGGCCGTGGTTAGCAAACCTTGTTGGAGATGTTTGTGTAAACACTTAACCTGACCTGTTGTGTCTGCTTCATGGTGTTCGGACAAAAGAGTCCCCGGCGTAAGAACACCAACATAAACGTTCCGGGAGGGACCAAGTGGTAGGAGAAGAGTGGGAGAGTCTGGTAGTTTGGGTATATGTATATTTATTGTAATTATATTTTATGTATGTATTTTGGTGGGGTAAAACATTATAAACTAGTAGTATATTGTTATAGTATAAATTATATTAAATATACTGTTTTGTCTATGATAATTTAGTCATGTGAACACCTGTTAATAGAGGCATCCAAGGTAGTAGACCAAGACACAGTATAAAAGGCGCCAGTTTCTATCTGTCTGTGTTGGTGGTTAGGCCTCATTACTTATGGTGCTGCCATGCTTGTACTGCTGTAGCTGGGTTTTGGTAATAAACACCACATGGCTTGTTACATTGACATTTTTTTTTAATAAATTACACTAAGGTTCTCAAATTGGTTTTGAGAAAATTAGCGTAGCGCCCCCTGAACGCGAGCAGAACATGTTCAACTCCACTCCAGCTGAAATTAACCCAGGGTCCTGCAACTGTGAGCTCTAACTGAGCCACCGGGACTTTAAAGGGACACTCCTTGATTGCGTTATAGCAGCCCCAGAAGCCAGTACATTTCCACCCCACTTCACTGTTTATATGGCTGCAAATGGGAAGGGTAGGGAACGGTGTGAGCCTATGAGTGCTCCAGGGGGAGGATTAGAGAGGAGTGGCCCTTTTTAAGAAACACTGTGAAAACTAGAAAGGCACTCAGAGAGATGTTATACCCATGTGTGCAGTTGTCTAAAACAATTTGTGCACACAATATTCAATAACATGTTTCCTTGCAACAAACATTTGATCCACATTTGATGGGAACCTTTAAGTTATATTGCAGAATGACTGACAGACACACACAGTCAGTCACATTACCTGGCAACAGTATATTATTTGAAGCTGTATCTATATCCAATTCATGAACCGATCAAATTATTCAATGATAAATGCTAGGCGATAGTCCATGAATAATGCCGACACCGAGGGCTGCTGTTACAGATGTTTCTTACTGACCTGGACATGTACTGGTGGGATGAGTGATTGGGGGTGTGCGTAACAGATGTAGTCACACAGGAATTGTGGAAATATTTTCACGGATCAAACGAAGCTTTGATGCTACATCGTATAAGCATATGTTTGACGCAAATTAGACATATTATGCTGTTATGGTCTGGTTAAGAAAGACTGCTTAAGGCAGAAAGTGAAGTATTTTCTTTAATAAACAACCATTTTGAGTGAAATTAGTAAAAAATAAAAGGGTTTTATGTAGTAAAATGTCATCCAGCAGTTAAAGTACGGTACTTCACTAAAATTTTACTTTCAAGAGCCGATTAAACAAGACTAGGTAAACATTGAGGTATTCTTGAGATATTCTTTAATGCTCCAGTACTATACTTCTGTGACAGAGTTTAATTTTGGGGAACCAAATGCAACAATACTATGCCACCGCAAGTACGCAGGCTCCAATGCAATTATCTCCACTTCAATTGTAGGTGTACAAGTTATGAGTTATTTTAAATAATTCAGATAAACTAGGTTTTTAATTATCTTTTCATATGAATGTTATGCATTATTTATCATAAATATATTATTAGGTTGTCTTGTGCCAAGATTCGTTGTTTGTTGTATTATGAAGAAAAAAAAACTAGGACCAGCAGGCATACAGTTCCTGAACAGCAAAATGTTGAATAAGTGTGTTTAATCACAATATTAAAGAAAGTCTGCCATTACTATGCTATCATAGCAATACACAAGATAGTACTGCAAGCCCATGGCTATTGTGAGGGGGAAAACATTTCCATTTTCAAGACTAGACATGTAGAAACTAGACATCTAATTTGATTTCCAGTATCACACTGAGCGCTGTTAATACATTTGGACCCTGTAATTACAGTGTCCACGGGCAATTAAATCAATTTTGTAATCTCTTTAAGACCTTATAGTTTCAGTCCTGACTTAATCAACTGTTTCATCGAAGCCTTTCTGGCAATATAAACAGAACAGATAAAGGAAAATGAGCAGCCAGCCAAACTCTCCTGATTTGCTATATTCCTACGAAGGCATGCCTCAGTTTAGCAGTTTAGCTAACCCTAACCCTATTTTTTTTGATAATTTAGTCCACGAAAAAATGTATCCTTCATTGATATGCTTTTCATATCTCCCCCTCACCTGCCCATGCCCCTGAGCAGATACGGTTTTAACAAGAGATAATTACTGGATTCATACCCTTCAGTTAACCCTGCGGTGCAGTGACAGCCCCCCTCCATCCAGCAGCTTGAGAGGGAAGAGGTTTGCAGAGAGGGAGTGGGGCGCTATCCGTGATGCATGGGTTTCCACTACAAGTCATGCCTCGTCCCTCTTATCAGCGACGTGAATCTGGATGTGTCTGTTACATTTCGTCGCTCCAGGTGACATTTATAGTCATTCAGCGTTGTCAGATGGGCAACACCTGGGGCTCACCAGAGTGCCCTTCACAGAGAGCAGTTTGGGGGTTGGGTGTGCCAGTATTTTCTCTAATCTCGCCTGTCACACTGAGGGATATGGATAACGGTAACACACAAGATTAAGCGACTGGTGTATACAAATGACTTTTTATGTGCTTTTGGAATGTCATAATGGATTTATAAAATAGTTATACAGGTCTCTGATATTCCCACCAGCGTATGTAATGTAATATTGTACATCATGTTGATGGATGGATGGCACTGGTTTGCAGTTAGTATTACTGGCAGTACAACTGCCATAGCTTTCTAGGTGCTATACATTTTGAACGTGGGGGAAAAAAAAGGCTCCTGCCTCTTGCCTGGCCTCCAATTTATGACCATAACATATTTCCACTCAAGAGGAAACTGAATGCACCCTTGGTAAAAAATACTGCATTTAAATCTCCTGACTTGTTGTTGACGTGTGTGCCGGGTAATGTCTGGATTTCGCACCTTAGCAGCCACTTGTGAATATCTCCAGCCAAAAAAGAGATCCAGTAGTATTGCTATGTACATTTCCTGCTACATATTACTGTTAAAAAGCAAATGGAACAAATGGAATTAGCTTTTATTCAAGGTCATTGAACATTCCAATGCAGATCCTTGTAGTGTTGATTATGAAACACAGCAGTAGTTAGACGTTTCAACAATAAACAGCAAGGGTATCAAAGTTGTCAATATTAATCAGGAAAATATAGGGTTGCCAGTGAATTTTGATCCCCTCCTATATTCTCTCACTTCCGCATTGGAATGTTCTATGAACATCTGAGATCTATGAAGGGATTTCAAGAAACAATTGTTGTTCCAGTGAGATGATATTAAGGCTAAAGAAGAGTATCTTTCAACCAATCATGAAAGATCACATGCCCCTCGAAACTAAGAGAGGGTATATCGCACATCTGTCTCTAAAACTGAAACCGAAACTTAAAACTCCCACTCGTGTCAAACTCCCATAAGTCCTTCACAAACTTATGTGTGATGTCACATACTACAGTAGAAGTCTATATTTCTATGCAGTCTATGGCCTATATGACAGCTGAATAAAATCTATCTAAAGGGGCATCTTTAGATAAAAGGGCAGCAAGATGTCTAACCCCTACCTGCTCGTAATTGTTCTGACTGTAAGTCGCTTTGGATAAAAGCATCTGCTAAATGAAATAATTGTAATTAAAAAGGAAAATCTAATTTGAAGGCCCCTCTGTATTGTCCAGAGGTAGCCCACTGTACCCATTTGGGTCAATAAAAAGTTGGAGATAAAAAATAGTGTGGCTGAGAAAATCGATTTATACTGTGGCTACAAAGGTAATTACACCTCTCTTTTGCAGACAGGCATGGTTAATTGAGCTCCATCACCTCATGGCCCTATTGCCCATGCCTTATCCTATTATCCACCTTGCGTGGGTTTAATTGACCCACACCAAGCGATTGTTTATAGATTTGCGTGTAAATGAGTTATATTTTACAAATCACGTGACGACATTAGACGTTCATTCGTGTCAAAGGCAGATGAACCTTGGTCTTTTTATATAGCCTGGTAATTGTGAGTTAGAAGTTCATTATTAGTGTTTAGTATTAAAGTTTGTGAAGAATTGCCAGCTACAGTATTTGCCATGTTTGTCGGTTCAGATATTGTATTCAGTTCTTTACAGGAAGGTATAGAAATTCCACTCTTTCACCAAACAGATATGTGTTGATGCAGGAACATTAGCATGCAATTAAATCACTAATCTGTATATAATGGGGATATAATGAGAACATAATTTAAATTCCACAAGGGCCCATTTAGAAATGTCCCCATGACAATCCACAGAATAGGATATGAGAAGGGCCCAGGCACAACACTATGAATTAGCACAAAGTGCCAGTGGCATGGGAACGATCTTATTGAAATATTGCAATAGACAATTTGATCTACCTGCGACAATTTGTGTTGCTGTGGTAAAAGCAACGTACCTCTGAGAGTAGGAGTTTTATGTAATGCTGAAGATTAAACGCCTAAGATGAAAATTCACTCTCACTTAACTGTCGCCAGTATATAGCCCTGCTTCAGGGCTATATGACTGAAAATGATGAAAAGTAGAATTGCGGATTTACAGTATATCTAATTGAAGATTTGACAAGCAATAAAATTGGAGTCTTGACCTCCCGTGGACGTGGGGAGATAGAGGGGATAGAAAAGGCCATGCCATTCATCAGTAACACTGTACCTGATGTGTGAAGGCCCTCTATTGTCTGTTTTATGGTCAGTTTTCTTTTATAGTGGTGATTCTAGATCATTCCAACTGTCAAGGTATGAATGCTTTTAGCCCCTCTCAAAGTCAGTGTACCTCTTCTATGTTGTTTAATTTTCACCATTTAATCAAATATTAAATTAGATTGGTTTTGTTTGGGTAATTCAATCATCTGCAGTGCTATGCAACATAATTGACGAGTGTGAAATTAAATAAAGTTGGAAAGTTGTTTGCAAGTTGCATCGATGCATCAGGTTGTAGTGGGATTTCATTCGAATCCAAATCTTTAAACGAGGGCCAGATTCTTGACTATTTGGTCATGTCCTCAAATGGATTACTCTGCTGACGTGTTCCAAAAAGTTAAGCATTTGGCTTTCCGGTGTCCTTTGTAAGCTATCATTAGGGTTGACTGTCTCAAATGACTTGCCGTTTAGTAAAAAAAAAAAAAAACGCCATTAAAATGGCAACAAATGTGCCGACACATCTTGGCACAGCGAAGAAAAGCACTGCCGCTGTACCTTGGTTAATTGCTGAAAATGGCCGCACTTGGCTCCTGTACCACAGTAAGCCACAGCCAAGACAAGTTGAATTGATTTATGCACGCCCAAGTGCTTTCCCTCCAGTTTTACGGTCCAAGGAAATCCGAAGTGTGGTCCTGTCTCCCTTGCCAGTTTTGGCGGCCATTAAGAAGGTATTGATGATGATGGAAAGAATGTCACGAATGACAGAGGCTTATGGGAGTAATGAATGTGAACTAGCACTGATTTACACATTGTGCTTTCCACGTTGTGGTTCCGTAAAGTGGTAGAGTGTTTAAGGGCAGCGTGACTCCATATTTACAGTACAGCCTGTTATAGCTCCTCATGCTATATCACTACATATTGTGTGGTTGTCCCTATCGGCAAGTTGGGACTGTCTGTAGGGACTGAAGTGCTCTCCCTTTAATCATAATAACCCATTCAGAATAAATAGAAACAGAAACTCGCCGTGGCCTGTCTTCTGCTGTACCTCCCCACATTTTCGTAGTGTACCACCCTTCCTATAACTCTCTCTAGTGGTTCTCTGTCACTAAAACCAAATAAAACTCCATCTTGACCATAATAAGGAACCAAGAATGAGTTTCTACCCTGTTTAATGCTTTTTCAATACCTTCTTGGCTACTGGCACCTAGGAATTAAAAGAAAAAATCCAAAATAGCAACAAGATAGAATATATTTGTGTCAGTATACTAGCAGACACTTTATCCAAAGCGACTTATTATATGCTGCTATTTCATGGAGCAGATAAGGGTTAGGCATCTTGCTCAATGATGCTTACTGGTAGGCCTCCTGCGGGGCTCAAACCCATAACCTTCCAACTGGGAGTCCAACACCTAGACCACTAGACTATCCCGCCCTTATTTATTACTTTGTAATATCTGCCTTGTGGGTTATATAATATAACATGTTTGCTGTAAATAATATTGAATAAGAGTGCTAGTAAAGTCTGAGTCCTATACTACAGTATCTTAACACAACTATAGTTTTTATCACATAATCTTTAATTTAACATTGAACAAAATTAATATTCCTCTAGATTAATATTCCTCTACCTATAAAATGTAGTGCTGTGCTGATTATTGAATCAACTGACCGGAAGCTTTATGAGGAGTTTTTATTGAAACAAAAGAGGGGTCCATCAAATGTAAAAACATAACTTTTTATTTTTAAGAATGACCTGCTGACATTATCCGTAAAAGTGTTTTTACAACTTAGCAAAGTACCATAAATCTGATTCCAAAAGCTTGTGGCATCATATCAACTAATACTGTAAAGCCAGTTGCCAAAAAGCAATAATCTCTGATGTTTGGTAAAGAGGGTGCATAGCCTTGCCCTGAGATTTAAGAACAATCTACAATTAGCTAATGAAACTGTTTTCACTGTTAAACAATTTGATAACATTCCTTCCTACTTTATGTCTACTTACCTATAATGGTCTTGTTCGGGCCAAAAGTGCTCCAATTTCTCTAGTGTGCAGTAGCTAGGATTTTAACTGCCGAATATAAAAAAAATCTCATCAATACACTGGCCACTGGCACCTGAGATGACCTGACTTTTGTGACATATCCAACACATGTTTTACTATTATGAGCCAGCCTTATATCACTAGGCACAGCTTGTCAGTACGTTATTAGACATACTGTATGGGGGTTGAGGTTCTGAGGCTGGGAGAATTATATCTTTTAGGTTTTTTACATTATATCTTAAAGATACACTCCTCAATTTTGCTATTGCAGAATGCCAGATTTCTTCTCAGCTCAATGATTATGTTTGAAACACAGCTGTGCATGAGAACATGCGTGTAAGGAGAGGAGCCCTTTGTGTATGAATGCTGTAGGGGGAGGAGTAGAGAGGAGTGTGAGCCATTCCTCTCATGTTCACAGTGATTTTGTAATGCTGGTTTCGGCCACAAGTTGCTGAACAATGTTTTTTCCACGTTTTCTACTGTATTTATGGGAAAGCCTTAGACAATTCCTTTTTTTTTTTACATGATTTGTTATGAGAGTAGAGAAATAGCATCTCAATACAATGCTACCATTGTATTCAGATGCTATTTACCGCTTGTAATCATTAGAAAAGGCGAGTGACATTATCATCTATGAAAGAAATGCGATTAATATTTTCACTGACTTTTTCTATTTCTTAAGGTGACTGAATAACTAAGCACGATTAAATAGTGTTAGTTATGCAGTCACACTAATAGTTTACTGTTAATGGAAGACAGTTCAAATTAAAATGATTTGAACAGTGTTTATTGATTCATAAAGCTGTAAATTCAAGATAAATTGGAACATCAGAGTACTATTTTAGCAATTCAAGATTGAACTTTAATGAGTGGGAAAATTTTTATAAAAGTGTTTATTATCACTGCCTCAGTGTCACTTTGAGCATTTGAATTAACTTTAACCGACTTTGGTGTGGAGAGTAAGTTCTGCGTGCTTTGCCCCCTTTAGTGTAACATTCCTACTAAACTGAAACTCCTTTCTAATTGGATCCTTCTCAATTGCCCCCTACTGCAGTAAAATGTGCACACTTGAGTGCCGGCCTCATGTTGCGCTGGTATATAGACAATTTGTGATTCAAGGCAAGGTCTAGGTAAACTCATACATATGGTTGCATCCATAATGCAATAGCAAGTCTCCGCTAGCTTTTACTGCAGCCAATCACTACGCCGGGTGATCTCACCAAGAGAGAGGAGCTAATTAGTGAAATCACCCGGTGTTGTTTTATGCGCCTGCAAAATGCCAGTGACGCTGATAACAGTACAAGCAGTGCTAGCAGTGTAACGCATTAAAAAGTAACGCATTACTGCAATGCAGTAATGTAAAGCATTACTTTCCTAAATCCAGTAATCCCATTACAGTTACTAATTATGTAGTTACTTGCAATTCAGCCTTGTTCTCGCCACAACAATCTTCTGTGAAGGGCTCTTTGGGCTGGTTGTCACCAACTTTGCTGTTGGCTTTGTGGTATTATTTTATTAAAGAGCATAAAAGAAAACTCTTGTGTACGTCCTCCTTATTAGGATAGGGATTTGTGCCGATATGGGGGCATATGTAAGGTTTAACATTATATTGTTAACTGGCAATTACATGACAATGCATCCAAGGCGATGTTGCAGAATAACGGAAAAGCAATGTAATGAATAGTGTAATAAATTACTTTATACAGGGAGTAAATAATTAAAGTAATGCATTACTTTTTTACTTTAAGTAAGGTGTAATACATTACTTTTTTGAGTAATAACCCCAACACTGATTACAAGTGTGGGAAATGCAGTGCAATAACACCACACCTATGAGCACTTCTCACAATAGGGCTTCGCTGAAGTACGTTTAAAAAGAGGACTAATAGCTACAGTATTTGTGTTCACGCTTTCGTTTGAGGTTTTCGCTGGTTGAAGGTAACGGGTAAAGTCACCAGCCACTGCAAAGGAATATAAAAGCAATATATTTAGTCCAGTGACCCAAGGGCATGACGCTTCTCTAATTTTATCAGTTTTATTTCTCATGGTCTAAAATTCTATAGTAAAAGCCCCTCCTCACTTTTTTATCTCTTCTGCAATCCCTGCCATATCATCCAGATTTACTGCGCTGACCGGCTTTAAACTCTAACAAGAGGCACCCTTTGGAATATGAAATGTATAATGTTGTTAAAGTGAGCATCTTCTGTACCGTGTGTGATTAATTTGGTTTCTTCATGGCCATTTAACCCAGGAAATCATAAAGTTCGTATTTTTTAAGTTTTAGTTCATCCCTAATGTGGTAATGTGGGGGCAGGATAGTCTAGTGGTCTAGGTGTTGGACTACCAGCCAGAAGGTCATGTGTTCAAACCCTAAAATTGGCCTACCTGTAAGGATCCTTGAGCAAGATGCCTAACCCCTTCCTGCTCCATGTAATAGCAGCATGTAATTGTAAGTCGCTTTGGATAAAAGCATCTGCTAAATGACCTTGTTGTAATTGTAATGCAGAAGTGCTGGAAGACATTTTTTGTAACCTAGCAACAAGAAGCGCTCTGAAAATGAGGTTGTGGCATTTGGTGGACACGGGACCTAAATGAGGGATTCATTTGGAAGTAAATTCTTAATTAATTCATGATTGATAACCTACCATTTGGGGAAATGCTTCACACATCTGAGTGCTCCTCCTGCCCCTAATGCTACACTACTCCTCTACATATAGCTCGCCTAGGATCGCAGCACTCTCTACCCCTCCCCCTACAGCCACACACAGATGTGTTTTAAAATATATACAGATAGCTGGGGATTTTGGGGGGTGCTATAATGCAGAGTGTTCCTCTAATGCCGATTGAGAGGCAGTATCTCAACTGCTTTCAAATACTTTACTGCCTATTTTCTAATTATTGGATCAAACTGTTTTGGTTTTTTTCTTGGTCATATAAACACATAAAATTACCTATTTCCAAATGGGCTTAGACTATTCTATTCTACACTACAGTATATTGTACTACTATATCTTTGACGTATTTAGGCTTAGTACTGTACATCCTCTTAACTCTGATAAGCAATTGGCTTCATAAAGTTTCTCACATCTGGTGACCTTAAAGTGAAATTATAACTGTCAGTACTTGAATGAAGAAAGAAGGCTGTATTACCAATCCTCTCCTTACCCAACTCTTGTCCTGTTTTGGCTAAAAAAACAGTTTGTTGTTCACTGTTGCTGTCAATGCCTTTGTGTCCAAATAACCTTAACTCCATTTAATATAAAGAGTATTGTTTAGTACCACTAGTAGCTTCTTAGACAAAATATAAATAGTACAGTATAGGGGATGTTTCCTTATTGCTTTAAATATCTGTTTTAGTTTTTAGTGAACTCATTTTTTTCATATAGACCTAATTGTGAATTTCCCAGGTAGAAAGCAACGGTATGAATACAGGATAAAAGAATACTTGTGTCACAATATCCCAGTCTAACTGACTACAAGACAGTATTATCAGTAATGAACACAAAAGCATCGAGCCCAAAACGTATTGTTTCAAGTTCAAATCTCAATTTCACACTTGAATTTTCAAAAAATTCTAAAAAATTGGATTTTTTTGAGACTAGTGACATGAAGACCTGCAATAACTAATTTACTTTTTTCCATTCCTGTCCACCTCAAATAAACTGTCCGTATATTCATATGCACGACCCACCGCCTGAACCCAGAGCCATCTGGGGTCCATTAGTGAGATGAGGTGGGTTGAGGGAGAGACACAAAGAGAAGGGGAGAACAGTGGGGAGAACAGCCAAGTTTACCTAAGACTGCGAAATGCTATTCACATACATACAAATATGCGAAAAGATGTAACGATATGATAAAAACAACTTCAGCAATTCCATGAAATCCATGAAAATAATCCATTGCACACCCGATAATAATGCTGTTTTTGTTTTTTTTACAGCTTTTTGAGGCATCAGAGTTTTTGAGTCCACCCTGTGAATCGTTGCCATGGTATTTAGGGGTGTGATGGACATGTAGGCTTTGATTCTGGGTTAAAGGTTGGCCTCAACTGTCCTTGCCTCTCAGATCCCGGTGCACATTAATCACACCTTTCCTTCCTGTTATGGAAAGGCTACGACCTCTCACCCTTCCCTGGATCCTGTAAACTGCCTCGTGAATCTCGGGGTAATTAGCAGGCAAACTGGTGATTCTGTCGAGGAACACCTCAGATCCAGCAATCGTCTGCTTCAGTCTGAGGTCAGCTCAAGGTTAAGACACCAGGTGTTATTAAAAAAATGAAATAAAAAACTGCCACCACAAAAATTCCCTGCCATGGTTTGGCCTGCGTAAAGCCTTCAGCATCAATCAGTATTGCTATTTGTACTATACGGTACATATTTTATATGCATGAGATCACTTTCCTGTTATTGTGGTGTGTATCCAATTCTCTACTTTTGTCAGCTAAATGAATGGGAGGTAGATGAATCAGCAGTAATGTCTGCCAAAATAACAAAGTCATTCAATAACAAAGCTATACTGTATAGTGCAGGCTGACATGAGCGTCGCATTAGACGGCTTTCGGGGTGTGAAGTAAGATCGTGCAACCAGCTGAGTTTAAGATTAAGCTGGCATCAAAACTCACTTAGAACCACAAATGTACCCACTTAACGGCTGTGATCGGATGTGCGGAGAGCATGGAGAATTGGGTGTTCCGCACACAAGTCTGGCATTATCAAACACTTGGGGACACTCTTAAGTGCTGTGGTGGATGATGAAGTGTGGGGCCTCTTAAATCAGACAGCGAGCCATTCGAAAGTTAATACATGCCACTGTTCTTTAAGCCAGTGCTCTCTCAAATAATAAGGACGCATTTAAAGCCGCATTCAAAGAATTGCCAAACAGAAGTTCTGGAGAGGCCCTTCAATATCTCAAGATATTGTGACTAGGATATGAAAATCCTTCACATGAAAGGTATAGGCTATTCTGGGAAGAGTAAATGGAAATGACTTCCAACCAACATTATAGAAACAGTAACGGTGTTTACAACTGCCTTGAGAATTGACACTAAATAAAATGAGCCATTTAGAATCACCAGGCCTTTAGATCCTGCAGCATTTTAAATGGTTATGTCCTGGTAGTGTTATCACATAGGATGTCAACACCATCCAGCATTTGGATACACTCGCTGTTCCTCGCTTTAGTTAACCTTACAAGTGTTAGCTAAAGTGTTTATTTTTGTATCAGAAATTTGTTTCCTGTTTTGTGAAATGTTCCAAAAAATAGGCTATATACAGTACATCGATTTGAAACCACCACTTTACAAAAACATTTTAAACCTTGGTTAATAAGAGGAAACTGACTGCGAGGTGAATTTTAGAATTTAGCAGTTTACAATAAATGACAATTATATGGTAATACCATGGTATTTGCTTGTTATAACTCTGCTGTAATGTTTGATGCTGATTAAACTTGGGACAAGCATGTTATGGTAGCGTGCTTGTTATTCGCGAGAGCTTGTAATACCGATCTGGCTATGTCTTGCAAATGGTGTGTTCTTCTGCACTGTCTGTCTGTTCTAGTTGTGAGAAGCATATATCAGGCTATGAGCAGAGATGTTTACCTTTTCCATTTCAGTGGCTCAGTAGTGTATGAAATAGTCCCATCTGCTCAGCTGCCTGGCTATTTTCTTTATTGTTATACATACTTCTGGCACTTTAATATGGATTCATTTTGCGCTGTATTGATCCTGTATCAAACATGGAACTAATGGTCAGCAGTGTTTCTAGATAATAAACGAAAAAGTTTAAGAACTAAGATTGAAATATTTTTACACTCAACACTCATTTTTACATTATTCAAATGACAAGAGGGGTACTGTCCCCACTTTATACCAAACAATATTTCCACTTAGCTGCTTGATCGGCACTTCTCTCTTCCTTGCTCTTTCTATTATTTCTCACTATAAAAAAGTGTCATTCCATTGTCCGTTAGCCACTCAGCCATCTCTTGCCATCGTTACCTAGCAACAACACTGGTGTTGATGTAAATATGAAAAGTGTATTTTACTGCCTGTGGTTTTGTCTCACACACTACGGATTAACATAATCTATTTTTGAATATTTGTCAATTTATCTTTTTTTTCCATATTTATCACTGAGATGGTTCAGTACAGTTGCTGTAATGTGCATTCAGTTTTTGTTATTGGTCATTCAATTTAACTTTTGCAGCGCATGTTTATGGCAGTATTGCACATAAATAGTAGACCTAAAATCAACCGTATGAGAAGGAAGGCTATGTTATATCTAATGTACATTATTATCTTCTCAATCCATTATCATGCACAACTTAGGGCTTATCAGCGTAGGGCGATATACAGTATATTACTGTATAGCCTACTGTAAATAGCAATGACCAGTAACCCTGTGTAGCGGGCTTACTGGTGGCCTAAACCTGATCTTGACAAGACAGTGTTGACCTTTGTCAAATCTAGTGCAAGCATTACTGTATCTAGCTAACAAGGTTGACCTTAATAAACATTATGCATTGTTATGGAAGGTGAAATAATATATGTATGTATGCTAAATGTATGTTAAGAATGTGAGGTCAGCATTGAAGGTTTTAAAAAAATATTATATAAGTAATCACACAGGCACACACCAAATGGCAGTTGAAAAGCACACATTGACTGCACTAAGGATTCCCTGCTCCATCCAGCAGCCCAAAGCTTCCTGTTTGACTGCCTGCTCACATGGATGACGGCTAGGTTAGTTCTATCAGTGCTTCCCGTGATAATTTCTCTCAAGAAGCGCCCGTCCCAAGAATTTCCATGAATACTAATGCTCCCTCTCGCATCATAAGCCCGCACTAATGCCCATTCTGGAACATTCTCTGCCCTTTGATAGGATTAGACTTGTGTGTTTAGCGGGATAAAATGAATGGAGCATATAAAGTGCAAAGGTTGCATTTATTGGCCAGTCTAAAGCAGAATTAAAAAGGCGGACATGTCAATTGAGACCAGGGGAGTAGATTGATTCATAATTTTACTTGATAATGTAAATGGCATAAAAGAAAATGAATTAACCCATCAAGGACAATGCTTTGATTATTATGGTAATTATATTTTTGCTAAACACATTTATTGTCTTGCTCAGCAGTATTGGCTAGTACTTCTCAGTGTCCTCTCTATCTGTGACATAGAATTTGATGAGTTTTTATAATGCATTATATTAAGAAACCTAATTAAAATATTACTTTACTCCTCCCCTGTACAACGCTAATAGGCTTACATCTTCTCTACCCCTCCCCTTATGTCCACATGAACTTTGGTGTGCATTTGTGTGTCAAAACATGAACAGTGAGCTAGGGAATAATTTGGGGGTTCTGGTGGGGGCAATCTAGAAACCCCACGTTTGAGACCCAATTGTGTTCGATCTGCCCACCTATTTTGGGCAGCATCCTCTGAAGCAATTTGCACTAATGAAAAGGTGTCATGTCAGCTCAGACTTTGATGGATGGAAAGTGCATAACCTTCTGGAAGGGTCTCTGGCACAGTTACTTAGGAGAGAGGGTGAGATTGTCACTGCCAGTCTAAGGAAACCATGTCCTTGCCAAGAAAAATACCCGACTTGATTGATGCAGCTCATGCTGGTAGCAGCTACAAAGTCCACAATTTGCTGATGGAATCAAAAATGTTTAGTATTTATATAAACATTTAGTATTATGTTTATCTATTAAAACTCTGTTTGACCATCAAAACCATTGCTGAAGACATACATTACTAATACAGTAAGTGGAAAAATGGTAAAATTATAACATCTTTTCTAATACCATGTCTATGAAGAGAGATCACAAATTTGTTTTATATGAAAATGATACATAATCACACTTGTGTTTTTCAGAGGCAATATCTCATCAATTTACATAAGACAATCAACAAAGCACTGAAGCTTCTTGGTAGGGAACAACTTTTCTCATAAAAGCCAGTTTACTTTCCATTGCTATAATTCACTGCCTTGTTTAACTGAAATCCCAGTTTAGAGTTGGCTTCCTCTCCAGTGTGCTTTGGCTCACTCACTCCTTTCCGACAGTTTGTTCCAGAAAATATATTTTTTCCTTCCTTAAAATGTCATGAATCAATGGAGAATGCATATTTTATACTATCATCCTCTACAAGCTGTTTATATTATGCAGAAATTGTGAATTCTAAAGCCAAGTGAAAAATAAACACAGAACACATACATATACACTACCCATAGTTGAAAGGGAATAACTACCAATGGGTTCACGCAAACATCAAGTCTAACCCTACAGCGAAAATACAAGCCAAGACTGGTGATGTAATCAAACAATAGAAGCTGAAGCTATACTAGAAATATAAGAAACGACACACTGAATTAACGACATGGCAGTAAACCAGTATGAGTAAACTGATTTTAGTTAGTTCTTCCCTCCTTAAATAATTTGTAAGATTGACCTTGTGAAAAAATAATGTTTTTTAAATGTATAGGACAGCCTTTCTAAATAAAAATAGGAATGTACGTTTGAGAAAGATTGCTAATGAATTGGTAAAATACTTTATAGGGGGTTATTTTGATTTTTTCCCCTCCCTGCCTTTGGTTTAATTTCCACTCATTCTAATCTGAGACACTGCTGAAAGCTCCACCATGGTCAGTCCTATTTAGTGTTTGGCAGTGTGCCACACTATTTGCCAAGATAGACAGACAGGCCTATTGACCAGCAGTCCAGAGGACAGGGGGGCAGGACATACAAATCAAAGCCATCCAGCCCCATATTGACTAGGCTGTCAATAATCAGTGAGATTTATTAGCAGGTTGACATGGGGATGAGGCGAGGGACGGTCTTAGGAAGATGTGGTGATTTGATATAGTTTAAAACGTGTCAGACATGGACAAGATAGTGTCTGGGTCATAGGCAATTTTTCAACACTAACTGAGATAGCATTTTAGCTAGGACACGAAATGCTAGCCCACAGGGCATTTCAGTCATGCAGCAGTCTGACATATATGGTGAGGGCCTAGGATATTATGAAATCATCTTAATTCAATATAAGATTTACTGTCTTGGAGGTTAGAGATTGGACTACAAAAATGTGCATATAGCCGAAAAGAACTGTTTTACACCTTATCTTCAAATGCTGTGTGTATTTGTGTATGTCTATTGTCTTTTTTGTGTGCGTGTCAAACTCTTCCAAATGTAAAAGCTTCAATCCATTTTAAATTGATTTACATTTTATTCAGGAGTCCACATTAAGTTCACCACTGTGCATGTTTTATCTGCTTAAGAAACAAATCCTAAATAAAAGCTAAAAAGGGAATTTGGCTATTTTTGGGTTTCTTTTTTTAACTGGGCAACTGGGCCAGTTCCGGACTAATTCAATTAAATAAATGTAATCTAAATAGTTTTACATGAGAATCTAAAGTGCCCTGTGTGTCCACTGCCCTCTTGTGGACAGAAATGGAGAATATTAATTTTTTTTCTTCACAGATCAGTTGAACCGTTACGTTCGGTGATTTGGGCGATTAAAATTGTAATCAACAGTTGAATTGTGTTGATAACAATGACGGCAATGATGATGTTGCCATATATGAAGTCCCTAGTGCCTTTGGCTGCCCATATATTTATGGGTAGCCTATGGTATGGCCCTTTTGTGATTTGTTTGCAAAGTTCATTAGCCTTTGCATGCAAGGTGAGACACAATTTCTCAAAATGTAGTATAACTAACTAAAATGTGTATATTTAGTTTTACTAGTCACAATAGTGAATGATCGATAGTTGTTTCAACCGGTTTCAACACGGCAGGATACACTGTGATGCGTATCGGTCAGAATAGAGAAAACACACTGGCAGCTGGCGTAATTTGGCGTGCTGTCACGTGGTTACTAGGGACAGAGGGAGTGACATTATTGACAATGTTACATTTTTTGCAGAAGACACTAAGGGAGAGCGAAACGAGCAAAGGGGAATTATCAGTAAGCATATACCATTATCAGTAAGCATATAACGTCTTTTGTTTTAGTGCGAAATTGTTGCTTACGTTACGTCGATCCTTTGAATGAGAACCATCCATAGTTTACTACATTTCATCCAGAGGAAATTATTATCTACGTGCACTATTGTTTGAATGTATGCTAGCAGGACGGGGAAGATGGGAAAATGTAATCGTTTAAATACTCAGTATGCCTGGCTTTTGCTGTGGTCGATTCATTGGCATGGGGAAAGATTGCTGTCGCGACAAAAAAGCAACTTAGAATTCATACCTAAACATAATAATGGAGGGATGAGGCTAAAAACATTGAAGAAGTTAATTATCAATTATCATGCTGTTGATCCATGTATCTTACATACTTCCAATACATCAATTATAATAGACTAATAGCTAATATTATTATTATTATTATTAACAATAATAATAACCTAAATTGACATTTGACTAAACTCACATGTACTGTAGTGGAAAAGCATATAGGTTAGTTGTGGTCTACCTAACACCTGAATTTGTATAGCTATTGAATTAATGTATTGCAAATGATAATAGAGCCAGCAAACTAGCTCAGCCTGCTAATAAACACATCTTGATCACACTACCATGACATTTGCTCAAATGCATAGAGGTTCTTTTAGACAAAAAGCATTGCCTTGCCCTGTCTTGATGAATTGCAACTACTGTAGTCTTGACAGCTCTTTAATTAATTTCTCTCCATCTTCTTCTCCTCCCTGTTATAGGTGGTAAAATATGACTGCTTCCAATGTCACACTGCAAGATTTGTGGTCCGTTGTCCCTCTGGCTTAGGGTCAGGAAGAGTGCTTCAGACATAATGTAAATGGAAAATTATGATTTGAATACAAATTATTTGCTTTAACCATCCTTTATTGTGATAAATGGAAGTACATTTTAGACTACTGCAAAGAGACTGGATGAAAGGTCTTTAAGCACCAAAATATATGGTAAGTTGGTGTCAATATTTGTACTAATGTCCATATATAATTGACATTTTAACCTTCAGACACTGTTGTGTCATTTCAGATGTTGTGTGACCTGCTTTTACAAGCGTGCATTTCATACAAAGTTGTGCTTGGGAAACAATTCCATACATTGCTATTGACATTTTGTAGGCTACACATCTTTTTCATTAATTAGTTAATTAATTAGAGTTCAATAAAAGCAACTGGTGTCCTCATCTGATAGGCTGATGAGGAATGTAAAGAAGAATCCACACAAATTGAATGGAGGGAGGGTACTTAACATTTAACATTGTTGGTTGCCGGACTTACCTAAATCACAAACCCAGTTAATTTACGTTTGCTTCATCAGTTTATGTCATTGCTTTTCCTTTTTATCCTCCACAAGGTGTTCAGGGCTATCTTGCCCCTGGCCTGGTGAACGTAGAGTCAATTGCGGCTCTACGAAGGCAGAGCTATGGGCTGTGGCGGCAGCAGGACAGACGCTCTGGAGCCCCGCTATCTGGAGAGCTGGACCAAGGAGACGGAGTCCACGTGGCTGACCAGCACGGACAGTGACATTCCCCTGTCGGCCATCCAGAACATCCCTTCAGAGAACTCCTCTGAGGCTGGCTTTGCGTCAGAGAAAACGATCAGCCCTGGTGAGGCACAGTGAATGACTGAATTGATGAGTGATGAACAAATACTATGTTCTACTGGTTCTACTTGCTACAAATTGTAAGGACAACGAATAGGCCTCCTTGATCACAAAAGGGAATTTTGATTATGTATAATCTGATGACAATCATACTACTACATACTACTATTCCTCTGTATTTTACTGGCAAATCTATCTGGACCTCTGTGTTTACATTGCATTAGAGTACTGTAATCATTGGACTGGCCTATTTCCCTCAGCTTGATTATATCCAACTAAAGCTAATGCTCTCGCACGTCAGGAGGCCAGCAAGACATGGACAAATCAGTAGGTCAGTCAGTAGAATATAACGGGCCTCATCAAAACCCACGTTACACAAACACGGGCTGGTTCACATGGCAACAAACATCCTTTAGTTTTTGCTATGAGATGAACCTTGATCTAATTTTGAAAAAGATAATTACCTTCTTGGGATATAACACAAATAGTACACTCAAAATGGTCCGATTTAGAAAGTGGGAGCTAGGGAAAACGTCTACTGTAAGCAATGCACATCTGTTGCTGTCGGTTTTATATATGTAAATGTCAATTAGCTTGCAGACGATCACTATGAGAATGACCCTTGTGTGCTAGTTGGATAAACAAAATGTAAAATCTGCTAGCAACCCTGCTGAGTTCATCTGTACAGACACTTGACAAGTGAGTCCTTGATAATGTTAAATCATTGGGAATTAGCATAAAAACAAATTGTTTAGAAGGCATACTTTTTATGCACAGAACCAGTGCCAATTCCAAGAACACAGAAATTATTATTTATTAATATATCAGTTGCCATAAAGTATCCTCTAATGTTCGCACTACAGCTGACATACAGTAAGGGATCAGGATATGGTTTTGCAAGAGGGACCATTTTCTTTGTTCTAGTTCCAGATTTTTTTGAAGATGCCCTTCCCCATCCTGCCCAGGCCTACCTGAAGGTTTGCTCAGCCCTGACGGAGGCCAGTCTGAATGATGTGAAACCTAGCAGCCCCCCGGCTATGCTGCCCTCTCTACACCAGGAGTCGGTGCTACCTTCATCTAGCACCACAGTACAGAGCAGGAATGTGCTACGCAAGGAAAAGATTGTGAGTTGTTTTGATATTTCCAAAATCTAGCTCTGGGAAAGTTTCAGTTCACAGAAACTGAAGAAAATTTAGCTTTAGCTAATATAGTAATTAGCTTTTAACCTTTACAGACAAAGTGGCAGGACAACCGGATGTCTACCAAACAGGTGACCATCACAGTGACCCAGAGTGTCCGTCAGGTGGACAAGAGTGGAAAGATAAAGAAGTCGTCTCTCACTACATACGATGTAATGAAGCCTGTCAAAAGTCTCAAACAAGTGGCCACACGAACCGCTTAACTGTGGCTAGGACTGGCAGGAGACCCAATGATGACTGTGATGGCTGGTTGGTTATAGAATATTTTATTTATTTTTTTAGAGGATTGTATTGCATGGGAATACAAAACTATGATGAAAGGACAAAGGATGTCTGTATGAAACTTTTGAGAGTTAGATATTCAGTTGCAATGTTGATTGTTGAGTTAGTATTGTATTTTATAGTTTAAGAGATGTTTGTCTTTCATGGCAACGTTGTTTTATCTTGAAAGATAGATGTGTTATAGATGTTTAAATGTCAACATTTTAGCTAAACCAAACAGTATTGACAACAAAAGGGCAATATTATTAGTAGTAAACCTTTTGAGAGGCTTCTGGGAGTAAAACTATTATTACCAAAAACATTCATGTCATAATGTAATATAAACCGGTTTGTAACTTTGATATTAAAAAAAAGAAGCTGAATGCAAACAATTGGATTGAATGTGAATGGCTCATTGTGGTGATTGCACTAGTGCTGATCATGTAGAAAGTGTACATTACTCCCACATTTATATCTTTTTACTGTTGCAGAACAACGTGGTGTATCACTTTGGTCGTTCATTTTACTTGCAATAAATTGTATCAAGTTGTTTATGATACAGATTATTTTAAACTACTCCACAGTTGTATATTTAGTAATATGGTAAAGTGATATTTCAAAGCACATTTTTGCTTTGTTTGAAACTAAATCAAATCTTATGGAAAACATCTAAATGTAGTTAACAAATCAATTTTATTGTAGCTGATCGATAAAAGCATATGTTAGCTGTGTTTTAAAAAAAATTGTTTTTATTGCCAATCGTTGAAAACCATCACAAAATTTCTAATGACTACTAATCTACTCTAGGGGTGATTCGACCCAGGTAAACTGCCTGAGTGATTCAGTCTAAACAGTGATAGCATCCTAATCATCATCTATTGACACAATTTTGTCTGTAGTTGCTTTATTGACACAATCAAGGGATAACTATTTGAACAACACTACTGCTTTGACAGTAAAGGTAATGGGTTGATATGGTGCCATACTGACGAAGCCTACCTGCCTGGGTATAAAACCGATGCGATTTTTATTGATTAATATACAACATTGTGGCACTTTCTGTAAAAACAACAGCAGCAACAAAAACTGGCATATTTTAGGTAGTTTGGCCATGCATGAAGCAGTACCTATGTCCACAGGAGAACAAAGGCTTTCATCTTCTCCTCAACCAGTAACTGCCCAATGGGTCATCTTTTTGTTTGAAGCACGTGGATCTGTTTTTGCTGGTCATATTTCATCTCTCCAGTTCTGAATGACGGCTCCTCATTTTCCATCCACCCGTCCACACTAAACTCTGGGAAAAAGAAGTTGATCTCCCTCAGCGCTGACTCAAAAGAATCTAACCAGAAACACAGGAGATTACAGGGTAACTATATTACTAGGAACATACTAAAGACTAGATACATGTGTGTGTTACACAACCATTAGATGATTGGGAAGCCTGTGGCTTATTATTCTCCAATTAATCCATTTACCTGAGCCATGAGTAGTGTTCCTTGTGTCTGTGAGTCCAAACTGGGCCCTGATGGTGTCAGGGGAGGTATATCTGGCCCTGAACACTTTGGTCGGTCCCATGAGTTCCCTCCAATGACTTATGGCATCCTCCCTGGCTAGAATATACGCACGCATGGGACCACTAGGAAAAGAATGCTATATCAGACCATGCTAAAATGTGACCACATTTGGATAAGGTGTACACAAAATGTAAATGCAGTCTTTGTGTGTTAAATCTCTTATAGCCCTTCACTTTTTCATTTGGGATGTGTACATGTGCTTTCTCTCCATAACTCGCAGTAATATGAGGATAGCTGAGCTACGACTGCGCATATTAAATAATCATTTTATGCTAAACGATGCAAACGGGACACTCCAAGCTAGGCTTGCTGAAGATCTTTTCTAGCCCATCAACAGTAACCGCAATCGAATGGTTGCTGTGGTAACCACAGCAACCATTCAATTGCGGTTACTGCTGTGCTTCACTGCTGTGACTGTACAATGATGACAATGCGATTACCAGTACCTTTAGTATTTCAGCAGGGGGTCTCTGCGTGAAGGCACATGCAAACTATGTACATTCCTATTTTCTTTACAATGGCCCCAGGTGTTTGCTAAACATAACAGTCTACTGATAATTCAAGTCTCTGTTGTCCTATAACCCAGAGACGGGGAATACAGGCAATATCACCCAGTGGTCTATATAAATGTATTAGTTTGTAAAAAAAAAAAAAGAACTTGTCTGTGTAAAAATAGGACCATTAGCATGGGTTGCAAAATGTGCTAAGGCTTACCTGGACATGAATTCTACAAGTCTTTGATAGAAGAATTTTCCTGAGAGGCAAAAGATTCAGATTGAAACACCCACCCTAACACTTAGCTATACAATTAAACAGGTTAGTTTAATTTAGCAAATACAGAGTGGAAAGCTCCATAACGGTAAAGAGATTAAAAGGATTAACTGGAATGCATGTAATATACAGATAGAGGTCTGCAGAAAAAAAGCACTTTCCTCCAGATCGAATAACAGGTACAACTGATGACAAAGGCATGCCAGAAGAATTAGCCTTAAAATGTTGTTCACTGTGTAATGGGAACACACTTTAGAAAATAATAATTGTGCAACCATTCAGGGCCGGTGTTTTTCTCAAGAAGCAGGCACTCAATTAGCACAGGAAAGAATGAATCACACTTGATAAAAATGGAAAATCCATCAACACAACGCATTAGTTAATGTTCGTTAATTCTTGCCTCGTTGGGAAACTATTTATATAGAGCACTTGTTCTGTAGTCTGTCAGCCAGGGGTGCTGGTTATTAGGTATGCCCAAGTCAAACCTTTTAAAGAAACAATTTTCCAGACCTGTGTGTTCAGCATAAAACCGTTCAGAGTCCTGTCTTCTCCAAACAAGATCTTTGTATTTGACAATGACAAAGTTGTGCTCTAGGATTTTCTGGTGAAGAGCCTATAAAGAGACGCATGTATTCTCTAGTTAACATGTAAACTAGGTCTAGGCATGTTTGGAAAAACTATACATATAGTTTGTATGCTGTTAACTCCCAGATTTCTCACTTGGATGTCACATTTGGAATGTTATTAGAATACACCCACCCACTAAACAGAAAAGCAAAAGACGGGCACTCACCTCTAAAATTAAAGGATGTGCAACTGCATCTGGCTTAATGACCGCCAGGGTGAGCTGCAGTGCTTTTGACAAGCGAGTAGTCAGTAACATTGCCTAGAAAGAGACCATAATTATAACATGCAAAACCAAATACATTTAAAATGCAGAATTATATACATGTGGAAGGCAGTTTTCACATGTAAAGATCCAATGGTACTATACCTCAGAATTAAAATGATCATTCGTGTCCTGTCCTGCGAGTCAGCATATCGAGTCACTTTAACTCATACATATATTACCGGATGTAAATCATTTTCATTTTCTGTGTATAATTAGTGAGATAATATTTATTTTAACCACCAAAATTCCGCGGCGTGAAAAAGCCTCTTTCAATTTAGTCCGTGTACAAACAATGTCCGGAAAAAATACCGTACCACTGCATTTAGTTCCGCACAAAACTATTTGTAAAGAGATTGTAGTGATTTGTTTTATGAATATTTATTTAAATACAAAAGGAAAACTAATACTAAAATGAATTAATTTATGTGAAGCTATGGTTTCTGGTATCCATGTTCATGTTGTATTGTATGAATAGCAGTCTAACTAATGTTTGTGCTTTAATTCTATTATTATTGTACTTCTATTTTAAATAAGTAGCCTAATTATACTGACAATATGCAATAGTAAAAATCTAAACTAATGTAATACTGTGTACAAAACAGTAGGTCCTTATAGTATACACTTTGTTCTAAGCCACCAAGGAAAGGACAATGGCATAACAGCGACACAGACTCCATAAAGAGACATTTTTGTCTGTAGAATCCCATGTGGGAGGTCAGACATATGAGTTACAAACAACGGGTACATTCCAGCAAGGCAAAAATGCCACACCCATGAAATGGGGAGGTTTCTCCCACCTGCCAAAGTCATGTGACCCAGGGGGGGGAAACCACAGCTGTCACCTCCTGTGAGGGAATGAAGAGGAGGTGACAGGAGAAGGAGGGAGGATGGTCATGTTGGCTGGGGCAGGATCAGCAACTAAGCAGGTATGATCATTGTTCAGGTTTGAAACGAAACACATAAATGATTAAGATGCAGTGCTTGTATAGGCCACCAGGCCCGTGAGTCCAAAACGGAGCAAACAATTGTCCAAATGAATGGAAGTCAATGAGACAAATGTCTCTTGAGTTAATTAGATACGGATATGTGCATACAGTATAGTAAAAACACTGGCTAACACAAAAATACATCAAATATCTCGTAGTAGGAGCCCTACCACAGGGACTGCTCCTACATTGGTTCCCCTTGGAATAATACACAAGATCTGCTTTACGTGAGAGGCCATGCTGGTTGTGAAAGTAATATATTAAATATATGGCAGGCTTTAAGCCATTCCACCCCTTCCTTAAAAATCCTTAACTCATTTGTCAGTTAATCATTATTTATTTTCTAAAATGTAAAACTAAACTATAAAAATGCTGTTAAATGTTTGGGAGCATTACAAGTGAGTTTGTTGTTGTTGTTGTAAGACGTTCTGGTATCAAAATCTAGTCCAACAATACAGTACAACACACTCAAATCTAAATCAAGACATCTATAATTTATAGAATAATACCCGAAAACACTATTAATTCACCTATACTTATTTTCACTTTGTTTGACCTGTACCAATTCAACCAATTCAACCCATTCAACCAGACACCATATCCATCTAAAGGATTGTCCTTCAGTCATACTCATACATTAAACATGGGTTCTCTCTCTCTCTCTCTCTATTAACAGATATTGATGATGTCAGCGTTCGTGCACATCTACATTTTGACCTGTCAACTAAGGCCAACTTGTAAGCTACATCATTTTCAACATCAGACAGAAAGTAGTCGTTAACCAGTTCATTCCAAGCCTACCTCACTTCATTATGGCACATGAAGAATGTGACATTGAAAAATAACCACAACCAGCCGTCAATAACCTGAACCGTAACGGTGCCACTGCTACCGCTGACTTGTGCCGGCTTTCTACAGTTGTCACCCCCCTTTTGCTGGGAGCGAGACAGCTGACTGATGACCCCCACTGGACCTTGGGGGGTCCACAGGCGATGTTACAGCTCCTTCAGCCGACGAGAGCCACAGCATGCGGGAGTACAGTACTGTCGCACTGCCCTATACGCTTTGGTGGTTTTATACTGAATTTTGGGAAAGTGATTGACGTTGTCTTGTCCCAAAACAAATTAGTTTGTCATTAGTTCGACTCTGGGCTCTATTCAAATGAGATGAGTTGCAGTATGTTCCAAATTCTGTGCTTAATATATCCATTACTGACAATATCTCTGTACAAGATGATTAGTTTGCTGTGTGCCTTTTTGTGTAGTGATTCTAAATGTTTGCATGTGACTAAATACATTTAGTCTCAACGTAGTCTTTAGACTGACTAACCTTCACAACAGACACAGTTCTAGCAATAGTTCTGTCACTGACGCCCAAAATAAGTTGTTAGTTTTAACACTACACAACCTGAGACGACACTAACCAGTATGGGCATTAAGTCAACTTTTAACCTGTATACCCTAGTGATGTATCTTGGTTTACCCTGTTGGGACCCACCTGTCAGTCAGAGGCCATGTGACTATTACAAAAGGGTCAGTGACATGGTTTAAAGGGGATACATGTCCCCCATCTAACACCCAGAGCCCTTTTATCCTTGTCCTAGTGGTTGAATAAAGAAGAACTGGGTGAGAAATCCAGGTCAGGGGTGTCTTTCCTGTTCTGTCACCTTCTGGGAGGCAGAGTCTTTATAATCTTTGTTTTGTAAAAACCCTGTTCCTGTTTTGAGCAAAGAATAAGTGCATACAACTCTGTGTACATTAGTATCATTGATGAATAAAAAATCACATAGTATGTTGTGTCTGTGTGTATTTTCAAATGTTCTAAATGAATGCAAAATAACCAACATATATATATATATAGACTAGTAGAAATAATTTATTATGAGCTTATTAAATATCAACAGGATTAATCCGTAATTGTACTAATTTGGAAGAGTCGTGCGATGCTTTTTGTGGGTTGTGAAATTAGTTTTTATAGGATGATAGCTGTTCCACCACTGTCTGTATATTTAAATTAACACTTTATTGACCTTTTTTCAACATAAAATCAGTAAGCAATACCTATCAAAATGTTTGAATTGAGCTGTGATTCCTTTTTGTAACCGCTTTTGGCTTTGAAGCTGCTATCAAAATGGCTTTGTTTCCCTCCTTACCCATGGGAGCAGCTCACCTACACCTCTCCATCACCTGTTCTCCTAGAGCCTAAATGCTGGTGCCCTTTGACCTTTCTACTCCATTGCTTCACCACGCAGGACCAAGCTCCCTGCAACAGCTGTGTCAACCTCAGCCTTGGCAACTGGTGTGCCCAGTAAAGGACAGACAGTGGCATTAATGGCATACCATCTAATGAGTCAGCAGCATGATGCAAAAGCTCTCTGTTAAGCTTTGGTAGGATAAAGCTTTTTACTTTTACTCATAGACATGTCAGTCTTGTTTATTGTGATTAACCGCTGAAGTTCCCATGTTACTTAGCTTAGTTAGCTTCAGTTACCCCTTTAATTTTTACATATTGCTGAAAAGTTTTTCAAATGCAGTTTCCCAACCGCCTCAACCAATATATAATTATCACTAAAATTAACATATTAACATGAATCATTTCCCAAGGGAAATTATATCCTCATGGTAGGAAAGTGTGTTTTGACCTCCCCAAAAAGCAGCGGGAGATTGGCAAGCGGGCAAAAGTGTATTAGAGAGGGGAACAAAGTGATTAGCAAACGGAGGCCCCAGTAGTGAACACGGGATAAAAATAACCTCGCTGACCCAATTTGGAGCTAGCACGCCACTCAAACGCTTAAATCTCTGTCTTTCTCCCTCTGCGGCCTGTATCTTTATAATCTCAATGAGTTTCGGGAGCAGTAAAGATACCTAATGACAGATTTATCAGTTCCCAGCTAAGATTATGGGGATGTTAGTAACGGAAAACAATGGAGCGGAGGGGCATTTGGAACATATATACTTGGGGGATGTTTTGCGTGCATGTTTTAACAGTAGCAGAAGACACGTGCGAGGCAATAAAACAACAAAGGAAAAATTCCTAATGTAAGAATGTCCACAGCGAAGATACCAGCCATGCCAGCGTGTGACAGTGTTCAGCTGTCACATCAAGGAGAAAAGTAGGATTAACGTTTGTGTCTTAACCGTAGTGTCCGGTGTAAATGAGAATGTAATCACAAAAGACATTTTATCTCCCTAGCACCCCAGATATATTTGGCAGGGCTATGCCACATAGTTGACATTAGTGGAAATGTTGCATTTGTGATACACCCTGGCTAATTGCCATGGGAAATATTGAACAACTGTTGAATTTAGACAACATCCTGTGGAGGGGGAAAATGGGAAGCTACAAAGATGCTCCGGGTGCTATTTGTGGACGATGAGTGCCTCTAAAATAGCGAGAGCATTGGGTTTCAATATAAGCTCCCCTCACTGAGCTTGGTCTTTCTGTGAATGAGGCCTGGGTTCCTATCGCACCCAACCCTAGGGCTGATTTTAGAACACAGGTGTTGACCTTAGTGGAGCAGTTTGTGCTTGCTGCAGAGGAAAATGAACCCCTGAGATGGGTCCGTACGCCTCTACAGCTGGAGCTGATGGTATGGCCGTCCGGTCACTGTATGGCCACACAGATGCTTCAACAAAGTCATATATGGAACTGAGGATGATCAGTAAATTAAGCTATGCTACGTATCCTATGGGTCATGCAACCTTTCTGTGTCAAACCGACAAAATGTTTGAGGAATTGTAGCTATGTTGTAAGTTCCATTCTCATTCATACTAACTCAATCCTTATTTTTCTACTTGTTGAATGCTCATAATAGGTTCCATAGGTGTTGGGTGAGGCATTTGGTAGACATTTTACTTATTATATTGATGTAAACATTTTGTTATCATGTTAGAGGACAGAGGGGCTGATATCCTGTGGTTTTTATGTCTGGAAAGAGCCAATTGAAATTCAGTTTTCCATTTACAAGTTGTTCAGACATGAGTAAAAGCGAGCATTTCCATCTATACATTAGAACATCTGTGGAACCACAAGTGAAGCCCGTGGAACCAAAACGGGAGGAAATTCAACCTTGGCTTCAGCTGTGACCCGGGGGGCTGCTCTCACTGCTGTTCTGACCGTACCCCAAACCAATAAAACAGCCCACAGTGCAGTTGTTCCCCCCTCCCCCTTAACCCATTCTACCCTAATATCTGTCTTTCTCTCCGTCCGTTTTTTCTTAAAAGAAGCCATTGACATTCAGCATAAAGGCGGGAGGGTGCGGGGCATGGGGGCCCGAACAGAGAAACGGCAGGGGTGTAGGGTGTCTCGAGCCCAGTGTGAACAGCTGAGAGGTGTGATTTCACAGGCTGGCTCCCCCCCTGTCAGGGCCCTGATTGGGCTGGACAGGAGGCGCAGGAGAGGCCCGGGGCTTCTAAAGGACACCAACAGGTGGGAGGCCGCTTCAGAGGGGAGGCGAGGGGAGTGGGGGGGGGGGGGGGGCACGCCTGACGGGATAGAAAAGGCCGGTGTCCAAGGCCTGTTCTGGGCACAGTTCATCGGGGCCAGATATGGAAGAGGATGGTTTCCCCCCCCACGTCAGGGGAGATTGGAGGGATAGCTTGAGGAGTCTAGCTGGCAGGAGTTTAGACGGCGGCGGCGGCCTGCTTTAGTCACTGCTTGTAAGATCCTGTCAGTTCTGGCAGCACTTTAGTAGGAAAGTTGTTCAGAGTATGGTAAGGTGTGGCTATGTAGCTGACGTATTTGGTATTGTTGAGATGTGTGTAGAAAACGTTACAATGCTACTTATTGTCAATATATTTAGTCATATAGCTAATACAATGTTGTATATGATATTTGTAACTGTACAGATAGAGGTAATTTAAACAGTTCAAATGCGACAGAGAAATGTCTTTTCCGTTTAGGCTAAAGTCTTCTATATACGGTGCTTGATTTTGTACTCTGTGATCATGTATTTATTAGAACCCGTTCCTTTGACACGTAAGTTAAATCAGGCGTCACCAAAGTTGTAAGTTGGTGCCTTTGTGTTTTATGATGGTAACCACATGCTCGGGCAGAGCATGACACCTCTGTCAAGTGGGGGAAAGTTTAGGTGTTGCGCAGCAGGAAATGTGTATCCTTGAGGTTATGTGATCAGAGGAGGCCCAACAGTTTATAATCAACATATATGTGTTACGTGGATGTAGTTGTAGAAAACGGAGGATTCCTAGCTATATATATATATA
>JAODLI010000017.1:2369360-2423807 GCA_027575585.1 Percopsis omiscomaycus
GGTAGGGGTTACATGGTGCTATTACATGGAGCAGGTAGGGGTTACATGGTGCTGTTACATAGAGCAGGTAGGGGTTAGGCATCTTGCTCAAGGATGCTTACAGGTAGGCCACCTCTGGGCCTACCTGTAAGGTGTACTCTTCTGGTGGTAGTGCGCACGTGTCAATGGAATTCACTTTCAAGATGGCGCAGCACCTAACCTCGATTGACGTGGCTCGCTACGCCAATGAGCAAAGCCCTTTGGGAGTACGAGCTGCCATTTTTTTCTACTGTATTTGTCTATCTATTGTTATGATTTATTTCATATTCCTAAAGACTTGCACTTACGTGATGCAGTACACTACACATTTTAAATGCATTACAATTTAAGATATGTGGCAGACAAATATGTTTATACATTTTATGCATTTACTGTGATTGACGCTAGGGCAGTCTTTTTATTGGTGTCTTGCTTAAAAGATGGTGGCTATCCCGACCTCAGGAAACGTGTGCATTGAAACCAGCATAACGCATAATGTGAGAGAGCCATGCCACAATGTCTGAGCCGATGCCAAGCAAATGTATCCCTTTCCTATAAACTAGGTGTTGAGCACACAGCCTGTTCAGTGTTGGGTTTAATATCACAACAGACATTGTCTCATAGGGATCTAGAGCCCCCTAGCACTTTTGTGCTAGGGGCTGCTACAATATGATTGTGTTTGACTTGTATGATGGCTGTGATTGTCAGTGAACATTAGTACAACCTCTATTCCATTTACATAACATGCTGTTTCTCTTTTTTATCATTAAATTGGGGCTTATATTTCCCTATATTCCCTGTTAAAATAGGCACATATCAACATGCAACAGCAATACTGTTATGCATTAGCCTAGCACTCAGTACATTCAATTGATTATATGCTTGCATTTTATTTTATTTTGTTTTACTTTGTGTAGTGCTATGGAGACTGCACTGTCTCTTCACAATTTGTTGTGGTATTTTGACTACATATATATATATATATATATATATATATATACAGTATATATGCACGTGCTTTTCCCTCCATGTTTTTGTTGGTTTATATTATGCGATGGGGATGTATGCATTCACGTGTGTTTGTGCAGCCTAGATTCTTCTCTAGCAGAGAGTTTATTTATAGAACCGTAGCTAACGTGTCTTGGCACGCACATGCTACACACACGCTGTTTATTTCCCAATCATTTTCCTCTGTGACATACTATAGTGTAGTATACTATACTATAGTATGCTATACCAGTAGTTCTCAACTGGTCTAACCTCAGGA
This sequence comes from Percopsis omiscomaycus, assembly GCA_027575585.1. Lineage (NCBI taxonomy): Eukaryota > Metazoa > Chordata > Actinopteri > Percopsiformes > Percopsidae > Percopsis > Percopsis omiscomaycus. Next base: position 2,370,646 of record JAODLI010000017.1, read on the forward strand.
CCCACATTTGGTCCTTGGTCATTAAGTCACAAACCAAAAATATTTTCATTTCCGAACCATTATAATTTACTATAATTTGCTAAAACACTGCAGTAATCCACATTGTCTATATGCACTGTTCAAAACACCTACGCACCTTATAAAATATAAGCGCACCATCAGAAGTTCTGTAAACTTGAGAAACACTGTACTATACTGTAGTATACTATAGTATAGTGTAGTATAGCATAGTATTTGTGGTAATTATGTAACATTTTGGAGCAAATTATTTTTTTTATGTAAGACTATGTTGTGGAGTTAAAAGAGCCTGAATTCAGTTCCATGTTGATAGTTGTCATACTCATTAAATCTTTGGATGTTCATTTTCCAGATGTTGTCTGCCATCTTAAGACAAAGAATTGCACTCAGTACTACTGTGGAATGGCTTCTATAAATTATGTAATGTCAAAGGGGGGGAAATATACATTGATTAAAAGCTTGAGAGATCAAATGTGATTCACAATATACATAACCTGATTATTTCCTCTACACCAGACCACCTATATTTAATAATCACAAACATGGTCCTATCAGTCGCCCAGTGCTCCTTGCTGAGCCTGGCCGAGGGGCTAGAGTGTAATCGGTGTAGAAGAAAACCTCTTCTTTCTCTCCTGCTGAGCTTCTTATATAATGCATGCCCCCCCACCCTCCCCTCCCCCTGGGCCTGCCACTGCCAACACATTGGGTGGGTACATGCATGTGATCTTTGAGAGACTCGAGGCGGTGTGATTCCCTTCACCCTTGGGAAGCCTTGTGAAGCCACAGGATGAATAGACTGAAGGAATCACATACGTTAGCAGATAAGATGCAGTGGAGAGTGTTATTTCATGTTCTTTTTATATTCATGCCAGTTATATGCTCATGTATAGATTATCACTATTCACAGGCTTTTCCATCATAGCAACCTCTATTTGTTGCCATGTGCGATCGCCATTTTCCGCGGATTGAATATGAGGACAGAATATTAATGAGCTCTTCTGCCTCCACACAACCCGAGACTTGTTATTTATAAAATAAGTGTTTTTTCAATTTGGACTGCTCTGATGCAATCTACCGTTAAACTACACTCCAGCCTTTTTTGTCTAAACATGGCAGTAGAGCAAGCCTTCTTTGTAGCTACATGTTATCTGGCATTACTTGTGTGCTTGAAGCCAGCATGATAAAACCAGTGTTGTTTGCCTCTTCATTCTCAGAATAAAAGGTACAAAAAAAGGCTCTATGAAGGTACAAGTGCTTGTCACTGGGGTGGTACCCTAAAGGTACAAAAAAAAGGTTCAAAATCTATGGGTAGAAACGGTAAAAGGTACTTATTAGTACCCTACGGGAACATGACTGGACCTTTGAGGGTACATTTGTGAAATTTGTACCTTAAAGAGCAAAACTGTACCTTCACTGTACCTTTATTTCGGGTGCTGAGTGGCTGGCACTGCTCTCTACTCCCCCCCTACAACTATCATAGGTTCACATCATTCTCTCCCCCTTCCCCTACAGCCACCCACACTTTTGCTCACGGCTGTGTTTCTAACATGTGCACAAGCAGTGGGGTGGGGCAGAAATTTGGGGCTATAACAAAATTGAGGAGTGTACCTTTAAGCTCCGAGCTTCTGGCATGTTCAAACAGCGAGACATGTCTGTGTGTGTATTTTTAGATGAGATAATGAATGCAGGCTTGTCATCAGGCTAAAAAGAGGTTTGTAAATATCCAAATGGGACGTCGTCTGTCGTTTGGCCTTCCATAATTTCCTCCAAGTCCCGAATACACACCTGAAGAGGAAGGATGGTCGGGGCTCTGTCGTGACTCATTTAAATGCTAAGGATGTCTCTCCATCGCTGTCTTGTCACTCTATTCCAGCATCTTCTTTCTCTTTCTCTGAATAGCTCATTATTTTTACTTTGTGCCATTTCTCTCTCTCTCTGTGTGTCTTTTCATCTATTCTTTCACCCTAACTATGTCTATGTGATACATCACTTTCACACTTACTGCCTCTTACGGTATTACATCCGTGCAGAATTAGGGTAGTAAACAACGTACTCATTATCATTATATGAATTTATGAAGTTGGGCCTGTCAAGAGTGAGGTGCATTTCTGTAATGAGGCATGCTAATGAGGTATTGCTCTCAGGACAAGCATGTAACCTCTACTGCTGTCAACGCCAATCTCTGCTCTGAGGTCAGTCAAGGACCGCAGTACATTTTAACTGCAGCTTGGGGAGGAAATTTACCTTAAGTGTCCTTTACAGTTAGTCTTTGTGTATATCCTCCAGCTCACCGTTATTAAAAAATGTTAAAAAGCGTTATAGCCAGATGTAGCACCAGCCAGTCAAAGTGAATATGTCCTGGTATTTAAAGGTACGAGTGTGGGCGAGTGTGCCCCCCGGAGCCCCAAATTACCTGGCCACCTCAATATCTATGTTTTCAACCTCAATTGTGCTTTCAAAGAACATTTTGTAGCACTGGTTTCAACCACAAGGAATTCTACACAAACTAAGAAAAACAATAGTGTTCTGCTCATACCACAAGGCTCTCTCTTCATTAGTAGTTAATAGTTTCTGTCATTGGTGGCATACCATGTCACGGGCACAGCAATTGTGCAGTTATTCTGGTCTTGCTGGACAGACAAGAGTGCCTCATGTCATCAGCTGTCTGTTATTACACCTCCTGTGGTCTAAACAGATGGCCAGGGGGCATAATCTGAAGTTTTCCACTGACACTGTTAGAGGCCGGGGGGGTATATGGGTGCTCATGGGTATGGCAGTAGCCTTTGCACTGAATTCCTGTGTAAGAGGAAATAAGATGTTATATTTCATCTCACAAACCATCCCAGTTTATGATTACCTGTACTCCCTGAAAGTGGGACAATAAAACAGGCCACATGCTCTGGGTTAATGAGAAAATATCTGTTATATCTGCTGCCCGCTATACCAGCACAGTGCTGCTAGAGATGTCCTGCAATCCAGTGATAAATCAGACTTGAATCAATGTACTTTATTCATTGTTCATAAATTCTACCCTACAAAGCTTAGTAAAGTATTATTCTGCAATGGTACCTACAGTATAATATGCACACCTAACCATTGGGATGTCAATGCCAATGGTAGACTCTCATTTAATATTACACAGAGAGATGTGACATTCATAGAGTAATTTGAAGTGAAAGTGGGTTATATTATCTTATCTTCTAGTCTATTTTAACGCGTTAGTTTAAACAAGTCATCAGCTAGTAGAACGCAAGAACCAGAGTCAGGAAGCTATCTACTAACTGAAGCCAGTCTAAAGTTTAAAGGTACACTCCACAATTTGTTTTTTGAATTGCTCTTGTGGTTGAAAAGACATGTTTTGAAGCTGAGAAAGTACCCACACTTGAGTGCTAAGTGGCTCACACTGCTCTCTACCCCTTCCCATAAAGGCTCACATCTCCACCCACATGCACTTTTGTGGAAAGATGTGTTTCAAAACAAATAAATAGTGGGCTGCACAAATGAAATCTTTCTGTTCTGGGGGGTGCTATAACACAATTGAAGAGTGTACTTTTAACTTTTAATATGCATCCCTATACACAGGCTCCACATCCACGCTCTCTATGCTAGCATTGCCATAGTATATTGTTAGCATTTATGACTTTACTACTGCGTCTTGTGACCTCATTCCCATCATGGTTGTCCTGTCGAGTGGTGCGGTGAAACACTGGGCTTCAAACTATCTCAGCGTAGCTAGCGACCCCATCAGATAAAACACTTAAACAATTACTGTCTTATCAGCTGTGGTGGGAGATGTGCTTGCGGCCTCATTATGGCCAGATTAGAGTGAGGAATACAGCCCAGTTTCATTCACTCTCCTCTGATGGTCTGCCTGAAGGGCTCCCAGTTGACACTAACCATGTTACTGCCTTCATAGAGACAGACACAACAGCTGGCCACTACCGCCATGTCTCCTTGTCTGTGTGTGTAATCGCCACACTCTTTCTCAGTTCTCATATACGTACTAGCTCCAGTAATACATATTATAAATACTAAATTTGTTGGCATTGGTGTAGATTTGACACTTACGTGCATGTTCCTCCCAACTAGGCTGTTCGTCCCCTACTCACAATACCAGCTTAAAGACCCCCTCGGCTAAAAAAAAAAAAAACTCAAAATTTGTGTTGTCACAAATAGTTTGAACATGTCATGGTGCAACATGCAGAAATATGGATCACAGGGGAGCAATCTGGTCATTTGAACACTTTGGTGGACACACACACAGATAGCTGCCAGACTCAAGCATGTACCATTTTTATTTCATAAATGTTACCTCTTGCTATTGTGAGGGCATGGGGGCATGTTTAATTTGCATATTCATTCCTGGTATTCTTTGTGAGATTTTCTGAATGTTGATATTTTTTTGGTGCAAAAAACCTTTTCAAATATTAAAATATTACATAATTACAAAATATTTACTTATAAATATTAGGGTTAATATTAACATTTTAAGGGTTGCAAATATGTATAGATATCTAAAAGTACACACCAGAACCCAAATTTACTGCCCCAACTCACAGTTGATAAGCCCAGCAGCTTTTGAAACAATGATGAAATAATATAATATATAATAATACTGTCCCACACAAGGAAGCCACGGGCTTGTTAGCAATTGTCAGTGCACATTTCGACAGCCAGTGACAAGTCCCATCTCCTGCCAAGCTTGTCGATATCCCTGTGTGACTGGAACTCTGTTATTGAACGGCGAAACAACACTGCGGGAAATGTAAGGACACGCAACAGTGAAAATCACTGGATGCCTATTAACACCCACTGCTAGCTTTCGGGGGGGGGGGGGGAGCAACCAGGAAGTGGAAAATAGACGTGTAAAGCAACATGACAAAGACAGAAATAAAGGGGGCTAGATATAAAGATTGCATGTGTGTGTGTGTGTGTGTGTGTGTGTGTGTGTGTGTTCTGTTATTATAACTTTTTAACTGTTGTTAAAGTTATTATAGCAGATTATAATAATAACTATATAACTACTGTAACAATGATGTGGCTCAATTGTTAAAAAATATCCAAAGACATTTGACAACATTAACTAACCACACATAATAATGCATATTAATATTAGCACAAATGTTTATGCTCCTTTTATTCTAAAGCTTGAGATTGGAATAAACACCCGCTTGTATGTCATTTTTTTCGTCATTTCTTTTTGAACCTACCTGTAAATATGCCAGCATAGTTTAACCTTCCACGTTTCTTCTCTCCCTTTCTTTGTAGACTATGCTGACTGCCATCTCTATGAGTGCCATCGCCACGAATGGAGTTGTGCCAGGTGGGTGGGCAAACACTCGCCACAGTCACAGTCCGTTTCTAAGTTTGTCTTCTTCAGTGATGTTGGCACAGGCACACTGTTATGTCCCCAGCAATGGTCATATTTACACCAGTTTACTCACACACTGTAATTCACTTCATTCAAGATACAGACAAACATTACAGATAAATAAACAAACATTACACGTATTAACAGTACTGTCCCTGATCGTTACAGCACCCCAGAACACCAAATTTCCCTTAGCTCTCTGCTCTCTGTTTACGCTTGAAACAAAATTGTGCATGAAAAAGTACGTGGCTGTAAGGGGAGGGGTAGGGAATGGTTTGAGTCTAGGAGATATGGAAGAGTAGAGAGGAGTTTCAGACACTCAGAGTTGCGGGCACAGCATGCACACTCAAAATAACAGTGTTGTACACAGCGTTACATTTCAGACACAAATTGATGAGTGTCCTTTTAATAACATTATTCTGTAGGTCTAACTAATGTATTGCCGGCTAGAGTAATAGCTTTAAGTATAAAACAATGTCCACATGTCTGATCCGTGTGTGTGAACATATGCATACACACGATATAGCTATGTTTATACAATAACGATACGATAACGGTGGCATATAGTGTATCAATCATTGCTGGGTGTCGCCAGTTGATGTGTAGAAAGCAGGAGTCAGGGGAAATTACAGGCCTTGTAGAACTGGGCGTGATGTATAATGTTATAACAGCCTCTATTGGGCTGCCAAGCACTGATTAAGGCCTAGTTTAGTACTCTTCAGTTAATTTACTGTATTTGCACAGTAATAAAGCACTAAGGATAAATTGTGAGTTACACTCGCAAAATATAACAATGAAAAAGAAATTAGGGATTCTGTTGAAGAATGCTGTTGCATTAGAACTATAGCTGCAAAGCTGCCACATACCTTATGGACAAGTTAATTATATGTGTAGCAAGGTTTTCCGCCTCTGGTCATACCAGATCAAATAAGCTTGTAGTGACCAGTTTGTTATAGTGTGGATGTTCTTGTTCATACACTCAACTCTGTATTTATATTAGAAAGAATGTGCCATCTCTTCATAAAGCATTACATAGTACAGCTTTAACCATTCATTTGCATTATATACAGTAGTACACATGTACTGTACGTGCACATACATACATACATACATAGACACAGGAGAGGAAAAAGAACACATCACTTAAAAGCACTACAGTATATGTGCCAAAACCAGCATTTCAATACTAATTTTACCTTGAAAACATTTTAATTGTAACTTTTCTCCACCTCTCCAAAGAGACAGATACACAGACACATACTGTGTATACAGTACATACTGTACATACATACAGTATACCGAAGTGTTTTTGTTTGGGTTTAGCTGGAGGTTCGTACTACATGATCTCCCGTTCGCTGGGTCCTGAGTTTGGGGGTGCCGTGGGGATCTGTTTCTACCTGGGGACCACCTTTGCTGGCGCCATGTACATCCTAGGGGCCATTGAACTCCTGCTGGTAAGATACATCATAATTATTTCTATATTATATAGTTATATATATCTTGCCATAATTCTTTGTGATTTACATTAGGCTTTATCTATACATTATTGGTAATTTGAAATGTAATAGACTGAAAACTTTATTGTTTGTTAAACTTTGGTTACGTCTTCAGGCAGGCAGATATTATAGTCAGTACAGCAATAAGAACCGAGATAGACAGATAGCAAATTGTTTTCTGACAGCAAAACCCAAGATACTACTATTACTGTACACAACTGAAGGTTTTTGGAGCTGAATTGATCATCTAGGTTGGTGTAGTACTGTAGGTGTTAGAGGTTCTGGAAACTTTGTTTTTACTTTGGAAAAGAATTGTGGAATAAACCTAAAATAAAAGGCATCATCGTGTTGGCAGGATTATTTTTAAGGATCTTTTATATGTCACATATTTTCAAACGTACTCAAATTGCATTTAAATTCTAAAGTAGCTATATTGATAATATATCACTAGAGAATGACGATGAATATCATAGTATCAATATTTCCTCTCACCCTTACTCTATTACCAGTTGTTAACTGACAAGCACCGCCAGCAGGATATGTGTTATAGCATTATAATATCACATATATATTAATTTACAATAAATTTGATGTAAATATGTAATCCTATACTTGCCATTACAATATTGATAGGGTATCGCTAGGGAAGGGAACAATCGATATATCACAATCAATATTTGTAATAAATATTTAATACAAATCAATATTTTCTCACACCCCTGCTAGGTAATTATGTAAATGTTGCGTTCAAGACAATGGCTGAGAAACAAGAGCATTGCTTCAATTGCTGTCATCCCTAAGGTCCACTGTTTTTCTCTCTTTCTTATTCTATTTTTGAAATATTGGAGATGCGGAGTTTGATCATGCTTAGAGGTTAATTGTGTCTTCTGGGTCAAAGCTGGCTTAGTTTCCATTGTGAAATAACAATCCCTGCAGAATTCTAAGGAGCGGATCCGGAGAAGGGTGATTTGAATATGTTTTATCTTTCCACGCAAGGCAGGAACACAAACCAAGGCTATTTTAGGAAGCATGAACAGTTCACTTTGAAGCTGGAGATTTGTTTGCCCAGAGATTCGCCTTTCTTAGCAATGGCTCCTTTTCTGCTGCTGAAGGGATGCATCGAGTCATGACCCTCTGTTTCTATCCTTTTTTGTTTGTTTGAATTGAGCATGAGAATATGTTATTATAACTGTAAATGCTTAAGTAATAGCCCGAAACATGGATCATCCAATATCTAAAGATAATGACAGATACGGATGGGCTAATTAGAGATTTTACGACTTTATAAGTGATGATGCTATTCTTAGATGACAGTTAATAAAACTTTAGTGGTGATTGGTTTAGAATATTACTGCCATGCTTGAGTTGGTAAGTTAAAATCAAATGGAACATGGGCTCGTATTCTGCCATTTGAAGAGGTTCACTTTTTTGTTTTTTCAAATTTTGTTTCCCATCTCTCCCCATGTGTACACCACACATGGGAAATATGGTGCAATATTGTGCAATATTAACACAGGCCTTTAAATTGGCAACTGCACAAGCCTTCAAAACCATGATATATATTCATTTTGAAAGAACTATACTCAGAGTATAGCCATGCACTTCTTCATTAGACAAAACAAACAGATTGCGAGCCTTAGCTACAATAGTAGTTACTATAATAATAGCTAATAATACAGTAGTTCCCGGTTCTGGCATGATGAAACTATGGAATAAAACCTCATAGAAACATGGTTTGTAATTTGTAATTTTGTAGTTTGTATTTTTGGTAAAAAATCTCACTATACTGCGATGTTTCCCATTTTCAAAATAAAGATTTCAAATGGTTTCCCGTTGAACTGTATTTGTAAGCCCACCCACCACAGTTTTAACAAGGTCTTGGTTTAAAAAAGTGAACACATCCTTTACAGCCGTCATACTCTTGTTTTCACACTTGATAAAGATGCTCTTTCCTGCGCTCTCTTTCTTTTTTCCCTTCCTCTCCTCACTTGCTCTTTAACGTTTATTCTTCTTCTTCATCTCTTCCTCTCTGTCTAGGTTTCACTCTTTTTTTACCACAAAATACTTTCGTTCACACCCCATGTAAAATACACAACTGTGATTTTCCCGCCTTTCTCCCTGTAGATCTACATAGTTCCCAAAGCGGCCATATTTCCTCTGGAGGGCCTTGAGGGTGCCGAGGCAGAAGCTGCCCTGCTCAATAACATGCGCGTGTACGGCACTATTCTGTTGACCTCCATGGCAACAGTGGTGTTTGTCGGGGTGAAGTATGTCAACAAGCTGGCCCTGGTGTTCCTGGCTTGCGTCATCCTCTCCATCTTGGCTGTCTACGCTGGAGTCATAAAGACCGGCATCGATCCTCCTGACTTCCCGTAAGCGTCTAGCAACTTCTGTTTAGAGAGTGTATAATGCGACTAGTATGATATTGTCATCAACGCCCCTAAGCCCCAAGCCCCAAGTCACTTGCTCAGGAATTTATTTTCAGATTGATGCAAATTAGTTTTTAGAGATTTTAAGCCAACGATATCTATATTTGAGCTTTTCTGTCTTGTGCAATCCTTTGGATTTTGGAGACCATTTCTAAACTTCGTATGTCCTATATTAATGCATAAAATAGGTACATACATATACATAAAGTACACACAGTACAGCATAAGGGCCAGTGTCTTTATAGCATTTTTTGTGGGCAGAAAATGGCTGGGGAGCCCTTCAACCTAGCGCTGTCTAGAAAAAAAGCGCCTCCTCAAAATAAGGCGCTGCAGGTGAGTTTTGTTTCTACGACAACAATATCTTGACAACATTGTATCACCACCGCTATTGCATACTGCTAGCTTCGCCCCTTTACTTTTGATTACGTTTTTATTAATATATTGTTGGTGTTATTATTATTACTATTGTGATATTGTGTTTTTCACTATGAGCACCAATCGGAAGATGCTTGCCCTCATAATGTGTATGGATGAGCTTTTCACCGCTCAATCTGATAGCCGAAGACCAAGGAGGATGTGGGTGCATGATACGATCCAATACAGAGAATATCATCGCCTCGTCCACGAATTATACTGTATCCTGTAATCCTGTCTCTGTTATGATAGCTTTTATGTGACATGTCATACAACTCAGGGTAAACAGAGACGCCCAAAACTCCTCCATTTTCTTTCTAAAAGACGCTGTGTGGACACGGGCCTTCCCACTGTTTTCTCTAACAGATAGATTCTGTGTTTTTCCTCCCTACAGAGTGTGCATCTTGGGGAATCGTACCTTGGTGTGGAAGAACTTTGATGTGTGTGCCAAAACCATTGAGACAGCTAACGGCACAGTCACCACCCAGCTGTGGAACCTGTTTTGTGACGCACCCTTCCTCAACGCGACCTGCGATAAGTACTTTGTAGCTAACAACGTGTCTCGGGTCCAGGGAATCCCCGGTGTTACCAGCGGAATCCTGGCAGGTGAGAGAGCCTTTTACAGTTTGCATTTATACATGGATATCTGACATGGATTTCTAACGTACCTACAAATACATATATTCACACACCTTTATTCACACACAAATACACTTGCACACAAGGGCATGGAAATTCAAATGCATGCTCTTCTTTAAATACACACATAGGCTTTTATATAATAGTTTCCACCGCCAAACTGGAGCTGACCTGGTTTCTGCGTACAGCTAACTTAGAGACAAAGCCTAACAGGTAAAAGTAATTCAATTTACTGTATGTAAACCCCACAATGCAGAGAACCTGTTTGGGACCTTCTATGAGAAGGGGGATTTGATTGCCAGGAAGGACATGGAGTCTGCGGAGGATGTGGACCAACCTCTGACCAACTCTAACCGCTACGTCCTGGCCGACATCACCAGCTTCTTCACCCTTTTGGTGGGAATCTACTTCCCCTCCGTCACAGGTGAGATACAAATGGGAAGGTTTCATTTTTAAAGGGGTACATAACCCTAAACCCACTTTTTTCAGCTGTCAATCAGTGTTCATGACACTTTTAAGGTCACCACACCACACTAAAAGCAACAAACGCTGGCCAGACCGCCTGTGCTGGTGGTAGAAAAGTTATGTTGGAGAAATTCTGTCATGCAACTCTGTGTAGACCTACTTAGTTTGGACTACCTTCAAGACACCAACTGAACCTGGACGCTGATTGGCCTATGGTTTTGTAAGTGGGTGACACTGGCTAATGGTTTTTACTTCAGAGTTTCCAGACTGACGTGGAAAGTGAAGCAAATCATAGAGGTTATATTTCCATTTCATTCATGCCCCTGCTGTTTGTCTGCTGTTCAGTTGCTAGAATGTGGGCCGAGCTATATTAACAAAAATGTTAATCAATAAGCCCCCCCCCCCCTCCTCTCCTGAGTGTACATGCACTCAGGAGGGGCAGGGTTGGGGGTTGTGGGGTGAGCATGCTGGGCTTATCTAACTGGACCATCCTCTGCAAAGTCACGACGTAGCGGTTAGCTTGTAATATAGACCGGAGCAGTTGTTATGTGCAAAGCACTGTAATGAAGACCAAGCAGTTGGTGGGTTTTTACTATATCCCCAGCGAAGCCAAAGGGGCTTGTAAACTGAAATGGCTCCAGCATGCGTTCCTGTTGCTCTTTGTGTAAGTGGGACCACATGGAGGTTTGGTGTGAAGTATTCCCTGCTGTTTACACTGACACCAGCTAGCAGACGAACGAACAGGATGGGCTCACAGATCGGCCCCTTTTGAGCTCATGTAGTCCATCATTAATAGCTTATATCTTTGTGGTCGTTGGATGGTGAATGCCGACAGAGAAATGGAGTGATTGCTAGCTTGCATGGCTATATCAGGATTCTGGCCTCACACAATCACAATCATAGTCTGTGTATAATTCAGCATGGTTCCGTCTTCCTAAATGACAGGATGTCCAATCTGTTTGTTTGTAAAGCCTGTTGATGCAATTATTGGATTTTTCTTCCTTGCCGGCTCCTTTTCTATTCCCTCGCTCTCTGTAGTTTTGTTGTTCGTTGCCCTGCATCTTGCCAACGGAGGTACACAGGATGTTGACTCTGTCTAAGCCTCTGGGAAACTCTGGCTCGCCCTGACCTAGTTTGGTGCGGAGCGGGGGGTGGGGAATGAACACAGCGCTAACAGGTGGGGGGACTTCTACTGGCTGGCTTCTCCGCTGAGAAAGGAGTCAATGTGGGTTTATAATGGTATTATTATTTTCACATTAAGAACCTTTTTTTTTTTTTTTTAAGATGGACCAAAAATTTATCTACACAAAAGAAATGTACTAGCAGGTGTGTAGGTTCTGTCTGTGCCACCATTTTCCTTCATGCCCCGTTTATCCCTTTTTCCCCGATGACTTTGAATTATCGTAGTCGGGGAACTACGTTCTGCTCTGTCCCCCAATGTCTATCCTACCCGCCTCATCGTTACTTAGCAGTGTCGTGCCAGAGGATTACAGCCTGTAGAATGTTTATCTGAACAACACAGATAGAAGAGAGGTGTCCAGACTGGGAGAGGCTAATGAGCAAATGCGAGTTACTGCAAAGCAGATGATGAAAGGCTTATTTCTCCAGTAGTCAAGGCTTCGACAAAGACTTGAAAGGCGAAGCCTGAAGCCTGAAAGATAGGTTTTAATTCATAAAGTAATTTCCACTGCCGACAACGCAAGGGATTTGAAGTATGCCCTTGATCACATTCATAAAGTAATCGGAGTAAGTGCATAGCATAAAAGCTGAATGTAGTGTAACTATCGGCTTCCCGGACAAGGTCCAGGCTGTACTTTGGCCTCTGTCCTGCCTTAAGACTGAATTTTAAAATAACCAATCGGCTGTAGCACTTTTCTTGGAAATGAACCGTTAACCTCGCAAAAAAAAAAGGAAAACATGCTGTCATGTACATTCACTCTCACACAGACACACACATACACACACACGGCGTCAGCGCACGTCTAACTGAAAGAAGGATCTGTTCCTCAGCTGTACTGCTCACAACCTGGGCCCGCTGCCAGTTTAACAATCGCACACAGTTAATAAAACTATGACCTTCATTTGTCTGAGCTTGCTAAAAGTAAGGGAGATATGGCCAAATATTATTGTTTTCTTTTTTGTTTTATATTTCACTCTCAAAAAATTGTGTTTTCTTGAATGTGAAGTATGGGTTTGCTTATATTCCTGCAGCTACTGGGACACAGCATATGATAATGATGTTATGGAGAATAGAGTGGGCCTAAACCTGATATACACCCAGGTAAGGGGTCAATATTAATGTCTATTGATTGTCTCTTTTCTATTTTTTGAAAATACAAACCTTTATTTTCATCAGCAACTGTGCCCCTCTGTTGGAGACGAGTACTTGCTAAAATACTAAAGCTAAATAAACCTATGTAAAATATTCAGAGAAAAGTAAATACTGCTTCATCTCTTCTTGAGTTTGTTACAAAGGTATGGTTTGGCTTGGCACCATACTGAACCCAGTAGCTCTGAAAGTACCTTTCTGATTTTATTCATAGCTGATCCGTTTAGAAGCCTCAACTATGTTGTGTTTTTTTGTTTTTTTTAAAGCATGTTTTCTAAAGAAGCCTAATTTAATTGAAAAACTGGTACGTGCTTTGTTAAGCACTGCTTGTTTATACTGAGAAGAGTAATTTAATACCCTGTGTATTTTCTTTCTTCCAAACACTAAAATCTTGAAGTTACAAAAAACAATGTGACTCTCATAAAGGCGGTATCTGGGTAGAAGGATGTATCTCAGATTGTATTGTCTATTTGCTCCACCAGACAGTGTCTGACATTGAGCGAGGCTGGATTCTCGTCAACAAAGATCAGCATCGGCAGCTGACATCGCTGCAGGAGAAAGGCTCCAAGAAAGAAGTAAGCAAGGCCATCTCTGTTGAATGTAGCCTGTACACCAGCAAGTATCTGGACACCAGCAAGAATACTGCCTTTAACGTATACTGTAGCCATGTCTTTCAGTCGATGCGTATTTAGTCTTGGACCTTTTTTTTAAGGGAACACTCTTCAGTAGTGTTGCAGCACCCCTAGGACTCCACATTGTAGCCCAAGCTCACAGTTTGAAGTTTGAAGCATAGCTTTGCGTAAAAGTGTGGCAGCCTGTCGGAGGAGTTGTTGAGAACGGTGTGAGCCTTTTGACAGCGGTAGGGGAGGAGTAGGGACGAGTGCAAGCCACTCGGCAGCATAACGACAGTGTGTTTGCTGTTTTCTACCAAACCACACACAAATCGAGAAGTGTCCCTTTTAAGACTCAATAAATGAAGTCTGTTATTAGATAATTCTTTGTGGGTATTGCATTGGTAGTTAAAAATAAAATGTCTGGTTTTCTTTCCTCTCCAACCAGTTCATCCGTCTAGGTCAGACTCTCAAATACTTTGGCTACATCAAGTTTGACCCCTGCATCACAGACTTCCCTGAGAAGGGCTGCCACGTGATCGTCAGCGCCGGCAACAACGAGCTCAACTTCCACGTCAAGCTGCCCAACGACCAGAAGAAGGAGGGGAGCTTTAAGGTCACGCGCATGAGGTGCTGGCGGGTCACCTCGTCTGTAAGTCCATTTTGTGCGAGTGTGTGTGTGTGTGTGTTTGGGACGGTCAACGAGAACAAGGACAGATTATAAATAGCGTAACCCGCGGGCTTCTGTGTGTTACCCTTTTAACACAAGTGGAGGTTTACAAACCATGTTTCACCTTCTCACAGATGCACCGGACAGCGGGCGATTAATCGAGTTTTGCCATAACACCAGTGTCCTATTACCGCAGGCTTACGCTGCTGCTCTCCCTATACCACCCGTCTTCATTTGTCCACACAATAGGCTAATGTTGTATTGATCTGCCAAAGACACGCACGGAGCACTATCCTTTGGCTTTGCCGATGTATGCTACAACTTAGTAGGTGGATTTCAGTGCATGCATCTCTTTACCTATATGTTTTTGGCTAATCGTATACGTTTTGCATGCTACAAAAACATTCTCCTTTTCTGTGGTCTTTTGGAACATTGAGCCTTTTTTGTAAACATGGGGAAATGTATTACATATTTTCTGTTAGGGAGTTTTGTTTTAAAAGATGAACATTCATATATGGAACCCCATTTTAAATGTAGACTATTTGGAAAGGCTTGTGTTGTATTAAAGCTTTATTAAGTGTCTTTCACACATAGTGCCTGGTAAATTACTGGGATAACCTTTCAGGCACCGCTAGCCATTTTCACAGTTCACACATGCATCTACATTCAGGAACATTTCCCCTCTTGCGCCTTTTCACACATGCCATAGTAATGCCAGAAAAGATGGGTCAAGGGACAGTCCAGCAGATGGCGGTAATAACACTTCATGGATGCCAACCGCCATAAAACTCAACAGAAGAAGAAGATGGAGCTATACAACCACCTCTGTATGTGCTGTAGTTACCCTGCAGTTGGACCCATCATATCCCCATTGGCTCGCTGTCTCACATCCTCCAGAACAGCTAACAAAGCATGAATGCCGCCACCCTGCCCTGCCCTAAGCACCTTAGAAGACTTCCAAGATCCCTGAATATCGACCCCTGCTCCTAATCACACATGACCCCAATATGAAGGAAATGTTCCTGAACATTTCAGGGATAGACTGCATGTGTGAAAACCGCTCTATAGTCTTGGTCTTTTTTCTGTATCTCCAATGGAAAGTCCCTAAACGATTCACAAAGGGCAAACCGTGGACAGCTGGCATCACATTTAAAATGATAATGTATGTTAATGCGTATGAAACGTGAAACATTCAGAACGGGCCCCCCGTGGTTCAGCAGTTGGGCCTTAGCTCATTCTCAGAGGTCAAAGTCTTTTCAATGAACCCCTTCCACTCCGAAACCAACTATCCCGTACACCCTATTTGGTAGACAGCCACAATCCCCTTTTATGTTAAGATCTCAAATAGCATCTTTCCGTCCAGTTGGGTAGAGATTAGAGAGCAGAAGCAAACTGCGATAAAACTGTCAGGTACAACTGAGCTGTCACCAAGATGTTGATTGCACACTGTAGCATTGGACAAATATTATGGTAATTACAGGAAGAGCGCAGAGCAAAGGGATCCGATTATGAAACTGAGCGGGAATCATCCGCATTTTAAGACGATTGCGTGGAAGACCGCAATAATTGCATATCGGCTCGCTGACGAGGTCCTCTCCTCTGCCGCAGCAAGTCCCGGTCACCAATGGCACCGCCAACCCCTGCAGCTCGGCCAAAAGCGAGGTTAAGCTGGAGCTGGCCTTCGAGTACCTGATGAGCAAGGACCGCCTCCAGTGGGTCACCATCACCAGCCCACAGGCAAGGCCTCGCCGAGGGGGGTTAACCTGGGGTCAAACGGCCGTCTTGAGCAAAAGATGCTATCGCTTAAATAGCCTTTTTTTCATTGGGTTTCCGTTTGTAGAATCTACTGATGCTTTTGTTCTGAAGTGTGTGTATATCTTTAGTTTATCTTTAGATAAACAAAGAAAAATGTAATAATATCATTCATGCTATTTCATTTGGTGTGTTTCAAACTTTCAAAATAAATTACTAATAACAAATGTATGGAGGGGGGGGGGGTTTCTGTCAGCAACTTGGCTGATTTCACAATGTTCATGTTTAATTTCAGGCCATAATGATGAGCACCTGCCTTCAGTCTATGGTGGATGAGCTGATGGTGAAAAAGTCAGGCGGAAGCATTAAGAAGGTTGGAGTTGAACACAAACAATATCCTGTTCCTGTGATTGGTGTCCCCACACGTTTTGCTTTCTCTGGGGCGAAGATGCTGTTTTTTACCAGTGTTTTTGGTGCCCTTATACTGATGTGTGAGCACTGCTGTAAACAGACTGTGCTGTAAACAGACATGCCTTTTTTTTCCCCTTTCTACCCATATTCCTAACAATTCTCACCCAATATCAACGGTATATTTTATCCTAACTTTATCCTAATTATTAATTATCTGCCCAACTTTACCTATATCATATCTTAACCTGATAAGCACTTTAAATGCCTTTTTATAATTGTCAGAACAGAAAAAAAAAATACATTGATTTTTCTTTCTACTTTCTACGTAGATGCTGAGGAAAAAGCACAATGGCTCTATCCATCGGTCAGACAGTCTACAAGCTGTGAAATCGCCCCCTCTATTAGTGAGACTTGGATCACAATTGCATTGTTTTTTCGCAGTAGTGACGCACAAGTCTAATTCTTGTGTTTCTGTTTTGCTACAGGACTCTCCTGACCCAAACCGCGAACAGATGGTCAAACTCTCTGTAAGTACTCACTATGCCCTGCCATCTATTGTTGTGACCAGAATGCAATGTTAATAGCCTAATGTTCCAATATTTCATATCTTTGTGTAACTTAAACCCAGGAATCTGAAACATGCTAAAAGTTACAACTTCAACTATAGGTGCAATATTTATTATTTTATCAATGTTTTCATGTAGACGAAGCTGAGCTCAGTGTCACTTAGAGGAATCAGTGCCTCGAACTCTGCAAGCGACATCAGTGGCAATGATTTCCATGGTAACTATGCTTTTGAGGGAATCGGGGACGATGACCTGTAACCCCTGCTTACCCCCCTCCTTCATTCCACTCAACAACTGGGACGACAAATATTCCACGCAAAGCTGAGCCAAGCTGAGCAAAACAGAAATGTTCAATTCTGCAAGATTGTAGCTTCCTCGCAAAATGTGCTGCCTTAAGCTCTGATATAATCTGATGATGTATTTTTGTCCCGTATTATACACAACTCATTATTGTGATTTTTGTATTTTAATTACAAACTTCATATTCAACTTAATGTGTTTCTATCAATCTAGTGCCATAATTCAAAAAGCACGTAAACCTTAAGTTATCAATCTTCGCGATACATTATTCTTCATTGCAAAAACCTGCCTCTTCTTGCATTTCACAAAAAAAAATATATATATATATATATGATAAATTAATACTATTTGAAACAGCGGTAGAATAAAACATGGACGATTTAGACTTTTTAGTGGCAACATGACCCTTTCCCACCACACACAAATGTTAAAAAGACCTGGCACTAGTGATGCAGTAAATGGATTAGGATTGTCACCTACATTAAAATGAGTCTAGTGAATGTGCTCAACTTGATCTCACTTGTCCAATTTAAAACTGCACACATTGTAATTGGTGAGTTGATTTATATTTGGCTTGGCTGAATACCAAAATGTAATTTTCAGGGGATTATGTTCTTGGCTGATAACATTTTAATATGGTCAGCAATCATCTGTTTGTCACGCTGTTCTTGTGCCAAATAGCTAGGCTTGTCTTTTTACGATATTATCGTTGTGGTGTTTTAAAAAGAAACTTCACCTCATCACTGACACCGACTTTTAAAATTAGTCTAATGCCTTAACTTTTACTTTGTGTCATAGATTCATTTCAAAAGAAAAGAGAGAGGTAATACCGCAAAAATGTTGTTTCTTAGCCAGCATTACCTAGAATCTTGCAGAATGTCATATATTGATTTGATTGGCTAAGCTGCTTGCACTTGCTGAACCCATAATTTTGCACAGTATTCCATGTGAAGATGGATATTTATTGAGTGAAAGATTGAGCATAACTAAACATTGTGTGAACATTTTCAAGGGGCTCTGAAATTCCATCTGAGGTTATTTTGTTCTCTATTTTTAAGGTTTCTCATACATGCCAAATTAGTTTACGAAAGCATTTTGCACAGAACAAACATTTCAAAATTGTCACTTTTATATTATGTACATGCAATTTAAAAAGTATTCAGAGCATTTACTAATATCTGTATCAATAGTTTATTGTAATCAATAGATCAAATGTAATCTAAGATGTATAGAAAAACAGATTTTAAGAACTAACATTTATCATTGTTTACAGAATGTTTAGAGGGCTTTTTAGTTTAAATGACGAGTGTTTACAAATTCCACATCCAATTTGTTTTGATTGTCTTATTCTTCATGGGCAAGTAAATTTTGGTGTTGCTTGAAGCATTCTCTTGGGTTTGGCTCATATTTGCATTTTGTAAATTGTTCGCACAGTGTATTAATCATCTCAGAGGATTTCAGCTGAGAAGGTGCTTTTGTTAAAATTGTTGATGAGATCTCTGAACAAACTTTAGACATCGACAAATTTTCGCTTTTTGTATTATAGATAATTTCTTGTTAGCATATTCATTTTGCCGTTGACAGGTGAAAGACGCTACCTTTTTTAAAACTGGACTGAAATGGATGTCAACCCAGCATCAAGTGTACTCTCTTTAGGTAGATATTACTGTAACCAATGTGTTCATGGAAATGTCTTGTCCTTTCACTGTTCCTGCTCATGTCCTTTCACTGTTGCTTCTGTGTGTCCTCTGTCAGTATATGGACGAGGACATTACATGTCACCAATAAGGCCTATTTCGATTTTTGTTTTACCATATTACAGAACAATTAGACGCTGCAAAATCCTGGATGTCAATAAATATGTAGGTGCCAAATTACAAACTTTGGCTTGGAGTGCATTTTCTCTTGGATTGAAACATTATAAAAACAGTATAAAATGTGTTGGGATAGATAGATAGTGATAGATATATTGTTAAAATGAAAACCAGTCTTGTCTAACATCAAATTAACTCAGTTCATGTGTTTATTTTAAAATTCTCACTTAAGGCAATTATGAAACCACTGCATAAGAACAAAAGAGAGACCTCAGCACTAATCCCCACTTAGTAATGGTGACCTGAAACATGTCTTCCTTGCATATAATAGTAACTTACTAAGAGATGAAACTCAAATCACAGTCCCCAACAGTTTTCATATATTAACAAAATGTCACTAAGTCACACGTTCGAGAAAAAGTTCCATATATTAAAGTATGCACTTCTAAAGATGTAACACTGCCACGTAAGAAAATAACTAGACCATATATTCAATTTTGACACTACCATGCTTACTAATGAGTGTCTTTTTTTTTTTTTTCAAGTAAAAACAGAAATATACAACTGGGCAATTTCACAGTAGAACAGCAATCGAAAGCAAAATGAGTTTACCATTAAAAATCCTCCCAAATTATAATAAGAGTTAGGATTTAGTTTCAGACATCAAGGTAGGTTGTGTGATATGCATTGAGAGAAGTTAGAGAAACATGGTCATGCAAGATTTATTTCTGCCCTCATTTTCTATAATCAACACTATATAATGCACAGTGCAGCATTCATTTGGCATGTTTTTAGTCTCTCTAATCCCAAATGGTTCAGAACTTTGCCTCAGAACTAGCTCTGTTTAGACCAATTCATTAGGCGAGGGAACAAGAGGGTGATTTTGATCCGACCTGGCCTGCAGTCTACGGCTTCTGGACCGGTCCTGCTGCTGACCTACAACCTAACCTAACCTACAAGTCTACTAGAGACTCCTCTGGTGTTAAGCTTCGGCACAGTTAGCATATCAAAATGTGTAATGTTGCCCATTACACCCTAGCTGTCCTGGAAGGGTTCTTTCACCCCCCTGGCCGCCCTGGAATGGTTTCTTCCATCCCCCTGGCCCGAGTGGAGGATAACGGCTAGAGGGTGTCGTTTATTTCTATGTGAAATGTGGGATTTAACTTGACCTGTTAGTAGCCTTGTTGAGCACCGATACCACTTTCCCCTCAAACACACAAGGCCCGCACAAGAATCCTTACTTAACTCCACTATTGCAAAGATGTAAACATTAAGTCATCCCTATTCTTCGTTGTGCAAATGTAACAGGAGGGTAGGAAAACTACATCCAAATTGATTTAATTTTACTTTTAAAACACTTGACTAGGTCATGGCACCCTCCTACCGCTAGGCAGCATTACAAAATATACTTTGGCCACAGGTTCCAGGCATTAGCTTATGTAGGTCAAACAGGGTTGATGTATTGTGAACAAGAAAACATTGGGCAGTATTGTACTGAAACAAGTTGTATAACAACAGACATTAAGGATTTGCGATGTGGGGTATTTATCCAAGGCCATTTGTCTGGCACAAATACAGCAATAACCGAACAACGGATGAGCTCAATAGTGCCCTCATACTCCTCAATCCAAAAAGGCATCAAAATATTCTTTTTCTTTACATAACTGTGCAGGAGTATACAAACAAGTAGCAGCCTCTGAAGACATTTGACAGGACAGAAAAAAGACCAACTGACAATATAAAGGCTTTGTGAAAGGAGAAAATTTGCTGGTAGCTTAGTTCTGCTGAGTTCTATTTTCTACAATCTCAAGCTCGTGGCACCAACGTGCGCGGGCCTTCCCTACCTAGACATGTACTGCATATCAATCTCTTTCCTCTGAGACTGAACTCCGACTACACCTGCCATCGCTTCGTCCACCTCGTCCTCCTCGTTGCTGGGCATCTGAACTTTGACCCAGCCATCCGTGGCCAGGCCGTGCTTCTTCTGGTGCCGCTTGTAATTGTCCCAGTGGCCAGTGGTGTAGCCGCACTCCTGGCACTTGTAGGGCTTCTCGCCTGTGTGCCGGAGCATGTGGCGCTTGAGGTTCATGCTCTGGTTGCAGCTGTAGCTGCACACGGCGCACTGGAAGGGCTTGGCCCCCGAGTGGACCCGCTGGTGCCGCTTCAGGTTGGCCAGGTTCCCGCACGCGTAGTCGCACAGGTGGCACTTGTAGGGCTTCTCGCCCGTGTGCACGCGGTGGTGCCGCTTGAGGTTGTCAAAGTGCGCCGAGGCGTAGTCGCACTGCGGGCACTTGTAGGGCTTCTCGCCGCTGTGCGTCTTCATGTGGCGCGCCAGGTGGTTGGGGTAGTGCGTGAGGAAGGGGCAGGCGGCGCACGTGTACACCTTGTCGCTGCGCTCGCCGGGGCTGCTGGGGGACGACGAGTCCTTGGTCAGCATGTCCAGGGTGCACTTGGCGCAGATCTGGGCCGAGGTGCCGTCCTCGTCCTCCAGGACGACGCCGCACAGCCGGCACGTGAAGGGGAACAGCGAGGGCGGGAGGGCTCCGCCTGGGACCCCTCCTCCGGTTTGGACCGCCGCCCTGCTTCCTGTGGTCTGTAGGCCAGAGACTGGGTTTGAATTTTCTACGAGTGTTGGTGCCCCTTTTATGCCGTCAAAGGCTGATAGATAGTCATTGTTCTGAGCACCCAGAGTCAGGTTGGAAGAGGGCCTCACTACCTCTGTTCATTTGACCAGAAGAATGTAGAAGAAATTAGTAAATCAGACCAATCAATCAGATACATCACATAATCACACAGACTTTTAGCTAAGCAAATAAATAGGGCAAATGGTATGTGTTGTTGATGCTTACAATTAAATAGAGGCGGACAACAAATTAGAAGCTTCTTTTTTTTTTGCCATCAATATGCCTATGAATTTATTGCTCTGATTTTTTTTTTTAGCATTACTATATAATAATTACTATAGTGTATAATATATATATATAATATTATAATATAGTTGTGGTGTCTCCAATATAAAGAAAAGCAGACTTACCCTTTGCTGAGGCTCTGGGCTCTTCCACCTTTGGTCTTTGGCCGATTCCATTTCTCTTTACACTGTTTAGGCCACTGGCAGGTCTTGGTGCATCATGTCCCATTCCTGTAGGGGAGACGTGCATGCGCTGGTGCCTCTTGAGGTTACCCAAGGAACTGCAGGCAAAAGTGCAGCTGTCACATTTATAAGGTTTCTCCCCAGTGTGAATGCGGAGGTGTCTCTGCAGGTTCACCAGCTGGGCCGAGGCGTAGGTGCATAGGGGGCAGTTAAAGGGCTTCTCCCCGTTATGGGTCTTCATGTGGCGCTTAACGTGGTTGGCGTAGCGGGACGAAAAGCCGCAGAGGTGGCAGGAGTGGAGCTTGGGCGAGCCGTCCTCGCCCGTGGGTATTTTCTCACCCAGACCATTTCCCATCGCGTCACCGTTCATGTCATGAGGGCCGGGGCAGATGCCACCGATGCCGCCAAACGAGCAGTAGTCTGCACTTTTGGCTTCCCTGGAGGCTTTGCAGCACCTGAGGCAGTACGGACCCACCAGGTCTATGCCGGGTCCCAGCGGGTCGTCCCGGAGCTGACCACAGCCCCTGCAGGAGAGGTACGGGGGGAACGCGGGCGTCGGCGGGGCCGTTTTGCCGTCCTCGTCCTCCTGCTCCTCCCCCCTCCCGCCGACGGCGGTGCTGTGAGTGTTGTCTGCCTCACTATCCATGCTGAGCTGGCTGTAGGCAGGGCTGTGCTCATCACCAAGAGCGTACACAGAGAAACCAATCTCAGCAGCTACTTCTGGACAGGGAAGATGGACACAACAAAATGACTATTGAAAATCTATTTAGAAAAGGAAACGCCAAAAAAAAAAAAGCACGGCTATTGTCTAAAACGCTGTTGAGCACCAATATGACACACAGCCGAAGTAACTCATCTTAGAAACAATTTACTTACGAGGAGCGTAGAAGACTAAACCGAACGCCGTTTTTTCCCCCCCATGAAGAAGAATGACACTGCCAAAGCGCACCACCCTTAGCCCGTCACGTGAAGCGCCACCACACAGCTACCTCCCTCCACAGCCACTCAGACGATGTGAGGAAGCCGGGAGTGGAGACCGCCCTTTTTATGTAGACCCCTGGAAACCCCTCGTGGATGATTACCGAGCCTAATGATAATGATGATGACTATAATGGCAGGGCTGCTGATGATGATGATGATGAGGGTGGAAACGATAATGACAGTGGGGTTGCGAGAGCAGAGGCAGCAGCAGATGATGATGATGATGATGATGATGAATAAATGCCCTCCTGTAATGGTGTCCTTGATGATAATGACTGTCTTTTATGACCTTATATAATAACGGGAGCCTGTGCTCCTTTTTTTCCCCTTCTATACTTTTGGTGCTTTTCACATCATTCTGTCTGACACAAAGGGACACAGCAGGAAGTACAGGATGCAGTGGCACCCGTCACGCACGGAGTGTCTCGCACGCGCCAGTGACAGTACGGGGTTCACTTACAGAGCCTTAAGTGTGTCGCTTGTAATGCTGCATGTGCACTTTAATGAAACCTAATGGCTCCATTTTCATAGAGGATTCACTGAAACACTTTTCTAAGAATGGTAGCAAAGTGAAATATTGGCTTACATGACAAAATGCATATACTGTAAATAATAATGTAATTGAGAATATGGATTGTACCACCACGCTAATGTCTTTGTCATTCAAATTATTATTATTCCAAACATTACCTTCAAATGGTCTTTTAATATCTTTCAAACAAAATAGCTCAGACCCCACTGGGTTAGCGGTTGTTAGGCGGATGCGGCTTGTATTGATTTGCTACCAATGACATTAATCCAAAAAGTGTTAACTTTCCCTAGGCCTACTTCCTGTGACATTACTTTGTAGAGATAACAAGCTTAAACTCCACAAAAATGATCCATCTTTCTGTTGTCATGTTTTCCTTTTGTTCAATTGAGACTCTACAATTAATCGTGTATTGATCAAGATTACAATTTGGACCACTGCAATTTTCTAAAATCACAAAAGATTTCAATTACTGCAATCAAAGCGATTGATACCACACCAACTGTATGCTAAAGCATTGCAAATGGAATGGCTTTTATAAAGTTTCCTCAATCAGTGACAAATCGACGGACATTTATATGAAAAAGTTTCAGATTGTTCCTTTAATAAGGAAGCTATTTTTTCTCAATGTTAATGGAGGGCTGCCACATGGTAGTGACAACACAATTCTCAGGTATATTAGAATAAATAGATTCAACTTCAAAACAAAAACTTCATGATCAAAATTAGAGGACAAACCAGAGAACTTGTCCAAGCCTAGGATCTTGTTGTCATGATCAGGATCCCCGAAATCAAGGTCTTGTCCGAGGAGGAAGTCAGTATCTAAGGTGAGGTTTTCTGGAACGTCAATGGCTATACCATCGTCAGAATCCACTGCAGTCAGAGAAAAAAGACAGTCAACATACATAGGCAGATACACTATGTATAAAAATGTAGTGCACAAGCAAAAACTGTTTCAAAAATCAGTTATTATTACTTGATTACTAGGTGTGTTCCCATATTGTATTTACTCCTAATAATTCTAAATTGTTATATAACCAATAATGGAAATTAACAGATTATATTTTGCAGGAAACCTCCAACTCGCATTTTTAATGAAATTATCCCTTGCCTTTTTTTTTAACGTTCCTAGCAACATAGCACCATCTAGTGGGCATTTTTCAAATGATCACGTATGAAATTTTTTCTTTTTCTGAAACATGTCTTAGTTTCATTGAAATAAAGAGTAATTGTTAACCTGATTAATAAGGAGACATCATTAATCTAGCTCTATACTGTAATATTGCACTTAATCTTCCTCAAGTTTTTAAAGTATAGATAGGAATAGATCAGCACAGCAGGGCACAATACTGTTCTGT
Organism: Percopsis omiscomaycus; assembly: GCA_027575585.1. Taxonomy (NCBI): domain Eukaryota; kingdom Metazoa; phylum Chordata; class Actinopteri; order Percopsiformes; family Percopsidae; genus Percopsis; species Percopsis omiscomaycus. The sequence goes on from JAODLI010000017.1 coordinate 2,395,890, forward strand.
TAGTATTATATACAGACCTTTAACATAGTAACACACATCATTAATGGTTATATTTAAAAATTAATCCATTCATCCAAAAAAAATAATTATATGCCAGTTCAATAACAATGGTTTTTAATTTACTTCTTTAACTGCAGGTGTTTTGTCAGAATAATGGTTGATGCAATGTTTTCTAATCTAAGATCAACTTTTTTTATGGGATAAAGTCTAATCTAAAATCAACTTTGTCAACAGTGATAACCAACTAAACGTACACTTGACAGGTTGTGGATTCTGCTGTTTTTTTCTGGGCATCTTCCAGTCAGCCTCTCTCCTTTTTGAAACCTCGTCTGGACTCTCAACACCATCACTTTGTTCTCATTCCGTTGTACTTTCTTGTTTGGTATTTCTTAAGACAAAAGATAGAACACAGAAACCCACTGAAACAAGTATAAAACAATTATGAATGATTGGAATATATATACACCTTATATTGCAAAAGGATACACTAGGTCAGCTCATATTGGTTAATGATTCACTATCCCCTTACTGAACCTGGAAATATTTATAAATTCTAGCTAAGAAAAAGTTGTAAGAAGGGTTGAAAGATATACGTAAGAGAACCCCAAAGGTATGAGAATGTCCACAGTTGAGTTGAGTTTTTACATAAATTATACACTATTAGGATAAACAGTCCAAAAAAGAACTGGGGGGCAGTATGTAATATAAATTGGGTAGTACTGATTTGATTTAGAAATGGCATATCTGTTGAAGCGTGGGTTGCCGAACGAGCTAACAGCACTTCTAGCAAGGTGGCTACCATTAGCTTTAGCATTTAGGACAGTCATTTTAAAAGCAACTAATATGCTAGTTGCCATATAATATAGGGCAACGTTTGGTAAATTGTTTATAGTAATAACAACTATGCCAGTAGCGATAACACAAAATCCCAAGGCATTCCTGTTGGTTGGCAACAGTCTGTAAAAATGCCTGGCAATTACTATCATTGGGTAAGTGTCAAGCAATAGCTAATGTTAACTGGCTAAGCTAACTTACCTAAAGTACGTAAATATTTATCTCTTTGGCAGTGTTTATCGTCGGAGCAGGCGTCATTAGATGACAAATATGTTCGCTCAAATACGCAAATCCTATTGAGCCGCCATGTCTTTATGAGCTGCGGTGTCAAAGAAAGGCAATTAGTGGTGTTTTTCATAACTTAATTGATTTTTTGATTTCCATTGTATAGTCTCTTCCGCTTTCTCTAGAGTTTCCGCTTCCGAGAAATAAACTTCCGGTTTCAACCTCACTATCGTGCTATGGTAGTTGTAGTTCAATCGTTAGAGAAAAATTAAATCTTGTAAATTGTGTGTTGCAGCAAATATTGACTAATGCGGCACAGCAGCATATCTTATTTTCATCATAAATATTTGATAATAAATAAATGGCAAACGATACGATTTTGAAGACGGGATGACATAAATACAAGTAGGCCTAATGATCAAATTTGTTATAAAATGGTAATACATTCGGTTACCCCTCATAATAGACATGTTTAGAAATTCGACTTAATAATATAAGAAAATACTCCATATTTTTTTTATAGCTAAGTACATTAAAAAAAGAAGTAGGAATAGTATAAATAGCCTATTGGTTAATAACATAAATCCTATGTGTAACCACAAAAAGGTTTCCATGGGCTTTTTATGGGCTTTGTTTCAATTGAAATTTTAAATTTAGTAAAGTTTTACCAAAAATCTGAAACAAGATGATAGTAGGGGGTCCGTTCTTTCTCTCATCCTCTCCACCAATTTTATCTTTATGTTTATTCTATAATTATTTTAAGCCGGGTGGTATGGGAATTAAATATAAAGAATACATTTGAGCCAGACAGAAAACACCATTTCAGATTTGTATTAAAATAATCCTTTCTGTCATTTTATTAAATAAGCTGTTATAACCAAATTTCTGCGTCATCTCATTGGCCAGTGTCGCTGCAGTGTGCCTCCCCGGGGCCGCTGCAAAACCTTGCTATCAAATTGCATACTGGGGAAGGTCTTCACCGGGAATCTCCTAGCAACGAACGTCATGCAGTCCCGTCTCTTGCACCGTGCCACCTAACGAAATTCTACCTCTCTTTAGCTTTGATGGTCAGATATGTTTTAGGACAGCAGTGGGAGGGTTTCTATGCTAGCCTACTGTTTGGCTCTCGGGGGGAGGATTCAGTTGTTGACACTGCAAAGGAAACGCGTTAGAGGTAAGATACCGTTTACGTAATCTAAATTATTGCGTGTTTTGTCTCATCCTTAACTAGTCGTTAAAGCTGGTTTGGACACCTTTATATTCGTTACTGTTAGCCTAGTAGGGTTGCAGAGATGGAGATAAATGCTCATAGCTATGGAGCCTGATAACCTTGCCACTCCCTGCGATAGCCCATTGATGCCCCGGACAGACCTTTCTGAATAATTCAATTGAATTTGTTATGTGGGGAGGAGTAGTCTGTTTTTAATAATAATTTTAAGTGGATACTTATGAAACATCGGCTCAGTGAAGCCATTTTAGCCAACGCCATAATTTTGATGTAATTTACAAGCTGAATGGTCATTGCAAACATCTTTCTCTTCCTTCATAAATCTATTATGGAGTGTATTTATATTTTACTGTACATTTTCATAAAATAGGCCCAAGTTAAAAATGCGCGTAATGAATGATGCCGTGCAGCATTGGAGGTGTGTGGCGTGCCTGAGGTCACTCACATGGCTCTGAAACCCGCATTGCTGATGTGGGCTTCTGTCCAGTGAAGAGATATTTAATAGGGTGTATCATCGTGGTTCTTCCCATGGTAACAATTGTCGTTAACAAGTGTCGCAACGCTAGTTTCCCCCCAAACTCGTGTAAACTGCTCTCCAACTCTGCTATGCTCCACCTCAGCCGTTGTAACTAAACAGGTGCAGCAATATTCCGTGACATTTATTTCAAGGGAAATGGGACAAATTGTTTTGTAATATCTGTGTAGGCTGCAACCTTAAACACTATCCTTAATATTTACTTCACAGGTTTCATTTATGGATAAACAATGTCTTGTTTATAGTAAATATAGGTTTTGAAAGCACATTATTTATCAGTTGTTTGTTCTTGCTTTTATACAATAAAAGTTAAAATGATATGTCCTAAAAGAGATATTTGCTCAGCAGTTTGTGCCCTTCACATTTTACTTATCCAATGTATAGCCAAATTTCTTTTATTGTTTTTATCAAACACATAATTTGATTGTGTATTGTCTAAATATGAGGCATGGATTTGCACATATTGCAAATTGCAGTTTTTTTTGTGTGTGGACTGTTGGGCATGAGGACACTGAGTTTTAAAATCCAGAACTGTCAAAGGTTTTATACTCAAAGTTGGCCTAGTTTTACAAGACTCCTTGAACTACAACATAACCAGTCTCAAGATGATGACAACAAATTACTAATTATGCTACTGTATAAATCTGGGGCTTTAAAGTCTTGAAATACTACTAATTTTGTAAAATATATAAAATTATAATTGATTCAAACTATACAATGTTAACAAGATCATTTAATAACTGTACATTATGAGATGTTATAAACGCTACTGTAATTTTTCCACAATTACAGGACAGTGGAAAGACTATAGATACTATAACATTTTCTCTTTGTTTTGTCTCATTGGAGTCAGATTTGGTTATTTCCAGAATATGCTAGTTTCCAGAAAGCATAATTCCTGTGGGACTCATTCTCACATCTATTGATTTTTCCCTCTCCTCGGTGGCATGGTTACCAGCCCTGTGTAGGTCCTGGCGTTGCCCCCGCAGACATGTGAAACATAATAGCTGCTAGCTGTTATTTCTGTAATGAGATGAGGAGATGCAATAATGCTATGTTGATTACGCACCGCTTCATAATCAAACATTATTGAATATTATCCATGCAATTGAGAAAATTCACCTGATATTTACATCTTCAGTCAAAGTTGTATTAGGAAAGGAGTTGCAGTGTGTATTTTCCATTTTTACCTTAAATCTTAATAATCTTAGTAAGAGTGTTCTTGAGCGGACTGATTTATGTTAAATTGCACATTTTCTGTAACCAAGCTCTTTAGAAAATGAGGGCAGGAGGGCAGTAGGAAATGTAAAAGGAATCAATGTAAAGGGGAGAGCTAAATGTTTAAGTAGGTGCCATATTTCTTTTCCACCAGGAACACACTCGCATACACATCTCCTTGTCAGCAGCCATGCCTATTTACACTGTATTTCCCCTGGAACCTCCTGTGTAGAAGACTTTAACCAACAGCTCTCCCCTTCCCTTCAAATATTCATAGTGAAGGATGTTGCTTTATAGCTTAGAAATACTGTTTTATTACCAAGCAATGAAAGATAATCTTCTGGATAAAATGTGTTTGAGATCAAAAGATTATTGTCTTGTGAGTAGAACTTCATTTTATAATTTCAACTGGCAGAACCACTATATTGGAATACATTGACGTTTACTTCTGTTGTTACCATATTCATATCAATGTTTTCTTACTATCCACAACTAGGCCGATGTCCATACGTCATATAGGTCAGGTGCTGCCGGCTACTTATTTCAATGGTTTTGAGGGATTCTGTGACCCACATTCAGATCTCTCATAAAATAGGAACAGTCATGCGTGTATGTTGTTACTGGCCAGAGGAGACAAACAGCATCTTGCTATCCAGAAGCTTCTGCCATTTTGATTTCTGTTTCCAGATGATTGGCATGGGGGCATGTATGGCATGTATGAGTCGATGTATGTGCGCGTTATATAGTCTGTGTTTGTGTGTGTGCACATGGACATGATTTGTTCGAGAAAGTCTTGATGGTTGGATAATTTGATTCGAGATGATTGAGGGCAATGCAATAAGGATGAACTAGGGTTGTGAAGCAAGGACTGGACTGATGAAGGCAAATGGGTCATTGTGTAATATGTGGAGGATTTACTGATGTTGAAGAAAGGTTTAGTCAACAATGGATTTGTAAGGTTTGAGATGAGTCTTTTAAAACTCAAACATATTACTATGAGAACTTGAGAAATATAGGCCTACCAGAGCAATACAAACTAAAGTGATGCATTTTTTGCTAATGTTGAGTCTTAAATAATTTATAATTGAAGTGGATGAGGGAAAATACAGATCCCTTACATTTTAGCAAGAAAGTATAGGAGGCCATTGTCATTGTGTCACAGTCAACAGAGCCCTCTGGGCTCTAATTAATGAGAAATTACAATTAGATCATTTAGCAGACACTTTTATCCAAAGCAACTTACAATTACATGATGCTTCTACATGGAGCAGATAGGGGTTAGGCATCTTGCTCAAGGATGCTTACAGGTAGGCCACCTCTGGGGATTGAACCCACAACCTTCTGGCTGGGAGTCCAACGCCTAGACCACTAGACTATCCTGCCCCCGATTACAGATGTTTATGGCTTTGAACAGTTACATAAATTAAATATAGGGATTTATGTGTACATGCATGCTCTAAATGTGTGTAATTGTTACCGGGGTGCTTTTTCTGTCTTCGTGGGTGGGAGAGTTTCAGTATAGCTACGCACCAGCGTTCATCCCAAAGACTGGTGCCTGTAGGAATCATGTGCTTCAAGGATGCACGCAATTCTCAACGGAATACAAATGTCGGCTAGGGTAGAGCGGGTGCACTGCTGTACATCGTTTCTAGAGTCTTCACCAAGACACTCCTGATAGAAATCACTTCCTGCCGTGTTTCCAACCTGTTTTAAGCTCCTTCAGATCGACCATTAGCACCCTGCTAATCTGCTCTGGTTCAGTGACATTCAGCGCTTCCCTAGCGTGGATTTCTTAAGGCTGTAATCTGCTTTTCGCAGGGCGAGGGGCTGCTTGCCGCGGAGAGGAGGCGTTTGGAGGATGCAGCACACGGCGTCGGTTTAGCACTCGGTCGGAGCGAGGGAGCGCCAGTGGAGGTGGAAGAGGAGGAGAACAAAAAGAGAGCAGAAGAGGAGAGCAACAGACCCCCCCGCAGACCTTGGAAGGGATCCAGACCAGTGATGTTCTCCGGCAGGGAACACCTCCTCCCCGTCTTCACCACTGCCTCTTCCTCGCTCGGTCTCCCTCCCTCGTACGTCAGAGCAGCGATACGATAAATAGATAGATAGATAGATAGATAGATAGATATATCTATATACAGACCCCCCCCACACACACGCTAGCGTCCTGCTCATGGTCGCTGGTCTGCGTGCCTCAGCTCCAGTGCCTGCTCCAGCTCCAAACCATGAAGAGGCCCAAGCAGCAGACGGGGCCCCTGGGCTTCCTCAACTTTTTCAGCCGAAAGCCCAAATCAGAGCCCAGGCCCGAGAGGCCCGCCGATGCCTGGCCCAAAGACGGCACGGCCATCACCCTGACCCCCAGCGAACACCCAGAGCAGGTGTGGGGTTCCTATTGTTCTATTGTTCTAAAGATATAGGGGAGAGAATGTAGGATGTACTGGATATATAACATTAATATTACTTTCATCATTTCATTATTTTATTGTTCTAACCTTGTGTTATGTGTTATGTCGAGTCATACTTTCTTCCGATCTAAAATAACATAGATCATATTGTACTGTAATTGCTTTCAGTCACTGTTTGATACAGCAACCAAACCTGTAGTTCGATTGTAGATCATTAACTAGGATATGTACGGCTTGCCCCGTTCTTCCTCCATATCTACATAAGCCATATCCATTAGAGTGTTTGGTTAATTACGCAGTAATTTGAATCTGTGCTGTTGCCAGGAAACCAGCTGATTTACCAGAGCGCAGCCCCAAACAGTCTCTTTGTTGTTATTACGATAGAAATTTGGACATTACTTTTGCTTACATTTACTCCCTACTGCTAACCCGCTAACAAAACCAAAGGCAGAGGTTTGTTTAGTTTTAGTTTAGTTTCAACGCAGTATGGGTGTTGTTAGTCATGCATAACTGTAGCCTTTATGTGTTTGTTAGGACTTATGGGTAATTGAGTACTGTGTTGCGTGTTTTGGTCAGGAGCAGAACCTCGGCACAGAAGAGGCTGGAGAATCAGGCCTTTCTGGAGCAGAAAGAGGAGAAGGAGGCGGGCTGCTGTCTGCCACCGAGGCGGATGAGGAGGGCGGCGCAGCGGGGGAATGCGCGGGCGTGAGCAGCGGTTCCACCGGCCTCCTGTCCCTCTCGTCCTCCAGCCAGGACCAGCTGTTGGACGAGCACCTGGAGGAGTGTCCGCTGTGCCTGCTCAGCCAGCCGCGGTGCCACTTCCCGCGGCTCACTTCCTGCTCCCACCGGGCGTGCTCGGACTGCCTCCGCCAGTACCTGCGCATCGAAATATCAGAGAGCCGGGTGGGCATCGCCTGCCCGCAGTGCTCCGAGGTGCTAGCGCCGCTGGACGTCCGCACCATCCTGGAGGACCGGGCGCTGCTGGACCGCTTCGAGGAGTACCAGCTGCGGCGCTTTCTGGCAGCCGACCCAGATACGAGGTGGTGCCCTGCCCCCGATTGCAGGTGAGGGTTTGTGGAGCCAAGCCATTACCATAAGTTATTATTATCATAAAAAACGTACGGAATTATCTTAACAGAATGGTTTTGTTGTTATTTCATCAGAGACGACAAAGAAACAGTTTGTGTGTATTTACAATGTGTGTGATATCAGCTAATAGAAGCTTTTGACACCTAAACTACTGCTACTGTACATCACCCTCTATAGGGTGCATACATGAGGCATAATGTAACAGGATGTAACTCCTGATGGGATATTGTAATGTGTGTGTGTGTGTGTGTGTGTGTGTGTGTTTGGTCTTGTGTTAAATAATAAGATGCTGTCAGAGCAGAGGCGTGTATGCAGGGCTCCTGTATTGCTGTGAGTGGATTTGGAGACTGGTTGGTAGACTGTCTGTCTCCCGCGTCAGTGTTCACAGGCCGCTCATTCTAAATGATTGTAGAAAAAAAATCAATACACCGATTTGTCTGACATTGTGGTTAAATACATTTGTCACGGAGCAGCAATATGTCTGCAGTCTCAAGCACTTTCAAGGTCTTGTGATTTTGTTCGAATCTCTCAATGCTGAATTTGCAGTTTTGTTTAAAATACACATACACTTACACAGATAATATTCCCCATAGTATACAGTACCATAGAGTATAGGTTTGAAGGAGAGTGTAGGCTTATGTAACATATTGTTTTACAGCTGTGACTTCCCTAGAGGTGCTAGTGACAGAAGCTTAGCTAGGGATTGTGTCAGATGTGGTGTAGACTGTGTGTTTCTACACACACTATATACTAATCCACATATGTAGTTTGCAGGGTTATCGAGGAAGAATGAACACTATTTTTCCCACTATGGAAAAATAAATAAATGTTAATTAGTGCTTCTGGGTTTTAGTGACACTGCGTAGAATTCATTCTAGGAAAGATAATTGACTAGTTAACAATATTCTTACTTACATTTGTTTGTATTTGAGTGGGTGTTGACAAGGTTTTTTTTTAGGTTCTGTGGCAAACAAAACAAAACAAAAAAAACACAACTTAAAGTGAAAATGGCAAAACAAATACTAAATTGCATCTCGACGCCGATCTCAGAGTTGACACGGGAGCTAGTAGTGTGAACCCAAGTCTAACCAGGAAGGGCTGTGGGCAGAAGGAGACGGGTATGAGCGGAGCGCAACACTAACTGCCAAGTTGTGTCTGCCATCTGGCGGCCTGGTGGAGTGGAAGCCCGGTATAAAAGACAGAGGAGGCTGATGACGAGTGGCAGCAGCTGTCACACTCCTGATTCCACTCCTGAAATTTGGCAAACAAAGGCAGACACAGAGAAAGTGAGAGAGAAAGAGAGAGAGACATAGAGAGAGACTCCTGGCTTGGCCGAAGGGACTGGGACCGAGGGCATGACAAAAGTTGAGTGTTTTGGGAATTGTCCACCGTTCTAAATAAGTGTCTCTCTACAGCTATGCAGTGATAGCGTACGGCTGTGCGGAGTGCCCCAAGCTGAGCTGTGGCCGCGATGGGTGCGACACGGAGTTCTGCTACCACTGTCGGCAGCTGTGGCACCCCGATCAGACCTGTGACCAGGCCCGGCGCCAGCGCACGCGCCACACCTCGGGTGGCAACGACGCTTCCACACTCTATGTCTTCAATGAAGAACCCGGGGCAGGTATAGGCGGACTACTACTACTACTACCTATTGTTTTCTATTTGCGTCTCAACTCCGGAGCTCTCATTTGCTCTATTTTGGGAAGCAAACGAATTAGGCCCTCGATGATTTATAGTAAATGTTACCTCGGCAACCAGATCGACCCTCCCCTTTTTTATGTTCTAGATGCAGAGGAGATCAAGGCGTGCCCCCGCTGCAGTGCCTACATCATGAAGACCAACGACGGCAGCTGTAACCGTATGAACTGCACTGTGTGTGCCTGCCAGTTCTGCTGGCTGTGCATGCAGGAGATCACCGACGTGCACTACCTCAGGTACAGCGCTCCCGCGCGGGGCCGGCGGCACTCCCTCCACCTACGTTTCAGTTGGTGTTCGATGGTGTGGTTTTAGCATTGTATTTGAGGTTCAAATCCAGTGCCTTACACTAGACTAGACTATCCTGTGAGTTGTCCTAGCCTTTAGCCTGGTATCCCTCTGTTGTTGTTTTAAAACTGCACTACAGTACTTTGCACGCTCATCTAGGCTGCCATCGATTGTTCCGGGTGGGATTGTGCACGAGAGCCAACTTTTTGTCAATTAATCAGCTCTGTCTCTCCATATTTCCATGCGGCAGTATATGTAACCCAAGATAAAGAGATTTGCTAGACGTTGATTAGCCAAAGTTGAAGAAGCAGTTTAATCTCTGCTGGCAATGCCCAGCTGTACAGTGCCAACACATACTTGGCAAGATGTGGTTGTGAGTATAATGTTTTACATCTTACACAACTTTATGTTGATTTTCTTTAGGCTGTTGCCTTGATGCCCGTACTGTAGTTTAATGTTACTTTTAAGGTTTTGTTTTTGTAAGTGTGTGCTTGTGTTGCGTTCCTCCTTATCTGTGTGTTTTGTTGTTTCCATTTTCAACTTTTGCACAGACAGCAGTAAACCTCTTGTAGAGGGCAAAGTTTTGAGCATCTCACTTAAAGTTGATTACCGCTATAAGCGTGTGTGTTGCATTGCTACTGCCACATTGCCACCCGAGTTACTGTATCTAAATCCATAATATGTGGCTTTATTCATATGTATGCACATTGATAGCTATACTATGAAATATGTTCAATACAGAGATATAGACCAGTCCTGTAAAGCATGGTGAAATACACAGACTGTAGTTTAAGAAAAGATGGCTATAGATTTGTAGCTACGACAGAGCCGTAGTCATGAATCAAATATACTGTACTTCTGTAAGGTTGGAGACATTTTTACCAGTTTGGTGTTACTTATTGAGATGTACAGCCCTTCTATTTACTATACACATCTAATAATGCGCCAAGGAGCTGTACAGCATCCCACTAGAAATGAATTATTGTCTGTTATGGTGGTGGCAACCATACTGGGTGGGTGTTAGTGGGCCAGCTGTTGCTCGGTGTGTGTGTGTGTGTGTGTGTGTGTGTGTGTGTGTGTGTGTGTGTGTGTGTGTGTGTGTGTGTGTGTGTGTGTGTGGTATGTATTCTATAAACTGGTAACTAACAGTTTCTCATTTGGGACACTCTCCAGTTATTTTGGGGCCTGTGAATCAACGTTGACAACGTGATTATTGCTACGTGATTTTTTCTTCTAGGTCTCAAAGCCAAAGTCCATCTGGATTTAGTGTGCCCTATAATGCAGTGGTCAGGGCCGGTACCCTCCTGGTGGGCCACAATATGCTTTTTGGGGGGCCATGACATGATTTCAAGTGTTAATAAAATGTGCATACATTTATTAAAATAGGTTGTTTATAGCTTATGCTCCCTCCTGAACTATAAACCACTTATTTGTATTGGCCATTGGCCACAAATAGACGAGAACCTATCCCTTTCGAAAACACAAAGTCTGTGTTGGGGACGTCACTTATGTCTGCTGTCTGTCTCAGTCCCTCAGGTTGTACTTTCTGGGGGAAGAAGCCATGGTCGCAAACCCGCAAGATTCTGTGGCAGGTGGGCATGTTGCTAGGAGCACCAGTGGTCATCTCCCTCATAGCGGGCATTGCCATCCCGGTCATCATCGTGGGTATACCCATTTACATGGGCCGCAAGGTACGGCACCGCCTCCACGGAGCCAGAAATGACATTATAACTGCTTTTTTAGTTTAGTTTATTGAAAACTGTGGAGTCTTTTCACAGCGGTGTCATGAGAGGGTAAGCGTGCGTGTACCCTACTAACCTATATTCCATTTCCAAAGGGGCCATTGTACAAGCCCTGGGTAGTTAGCATTCTGGGTTAATTGGTTTATCACAGCTACAATCTTGAACGTTTCAGTTTATTGTATAGTGGCCATGCCTATGGTAAGTGGCGCTTACAAAACAAACAGTGTGTGGACAGTACGTAGGCCAAGAGGGGTGCTCATACTCCTCTCTGACCCGAGCAACCACTGTTTGACCTTAAGATGTCACATAATGTAATTTTCCTGGGAACGTCACACTAGATATTAGGTCATAAGACCAGAACTACATATGGAAAGGCTTTCATTATTGGGCAGTAGGGTGAATTATTATTATTGTACAATGACATTTATCTATATGAAGAGGTTGTTGCTTTAATTATTAGAGGTAAAGTAAATAAAATGTCCTATATTTTTCTTTTTCTTTTTTTTTTCTAGGTTCACGGTCGCTGTAAGAAAAACAGTATCTCAGGAAGTAAGCACTACTTGACGGTGGCAAGCGGGGTGATGATGTCCGTGTTTGTGTCGCCGGTCATAGCAGCAGTCACCGTGGGTAAGGAGAGACGCAGAAGGCACCCACATCTGGCCCAGACAGTAATCCCAGTGACACGCTGTCACTGACAAAGTGTACAAAATGGTATCCTGTGGAGAACAGTCTGGCCAAGGGCGCATTTTGTGTAGTAGGAATAAAATAAATAAAGAAGACGCTTCTTTTTGGGGGCGAGGCTACGGTAGCATGCTGCTTGCTAGCCGTGATGCGGCAGTGATACTCCCAGGCCAAAGCAATGAGTCAGGGCTGTTCCCCTGGGCTTTTCACACTCTGCTGGCTACGTTAGCTACAGTACCTCTCATCGCTCTCCATCTGGGAAAACTGCAGACGCAGACAATAACATGCAGAGAGGCATGTATACTGAGGCATGCACACAAACACTATTCTCAGCACGCACGCACAAGGAAAGGGAAGACACAAACATGCTTTTGCCTGCACACATATAAACAAGACGTCATTCATTGACTCAAATATGAAATAAAGCCACATATTATGTAATAACCACGTTTCTTATGGTCTTGACATGGTACAGTGTAGTGATGTAGATTTCTTTAAAATGGTGAAATACCATAGATACCAGAGATCATCACAACAGCCCTGCAAATATGGGGATATCTTACTTGCAATGTCTGTCCTTGAAATTCCAGGCGTGAGATAAAGACACTAGAAATTGTGCTCCTTATTATTAGGATTTTTTTCCCTAAATTATAATTAAATAAAGTATAGGTGTATACACCCTCTCAGGGGTTTCCATCCTCGTTATACAATATTTATTCCACGCTGTCAACACACCGTGGAATAAATCTGTCAACTTATTGGCAACGCACAATCATATTTATAAGCATGGCCTTGATATACACATACTAAATCAAGCCATAATGTCTGTCCCATACATTCCCCACATTGTTGCTGTCTCCGTGTGAACAGTCCAGCTGGCAGGCTGGCTCTCTTGCTCCGGTTTCACCCTGTCTTTGGATCGATGGTGTCCCGGTGTTCTAGCGTGTACACCATCATTAATGATGTCCCCTTTGTTAGTCTGTGCTCCACACTGTGTTCCCAAATTCCTGCCCCAGTCTCTGGTTGCATAACAGCCAAGCACAAGGAAGATTCAGATTTGGGTGTGAGCAGCCGGCATTTATGAAGGTTTATGAGAGCGTAAAGAAAAGAAAAGCTCTGTGGCTCACGGGGCTGTTGTGGCTATTTATCTAATAGATATTTAAAACATCTAGAACATGCAGTGGACATTTTTTAGCTACAGGCGTGCGGTGTTATGGCTTAGGTGCTCACGTTTGTGTTTTCCTTTAGGTGTGGGCGTGCCACTTATGCTGACCTACGTCTACGGGGTGGTCCCAATGTCACTCTGTAGGAATGGCTGGTGTCGACCGCAGGGCGAGCCCCCCGACTCACACAAGATACAGCTAGAGGACTTGGCCAGTTGTGAGTGGAGAACTTGCTCTTCTAGTCCACGTTACATAGACCCTAGGATGAGATAGCATCCTTGTGTGTGGGTAAATAATTGAGTGGCAGTGATGTCATAGTATAGTGTGATTGTTGTTCCGAAGCGTGGCCTGATCTGATGAAGTTTCAACTTCTCTTGAAGATCTTCTATTCTCTCATGTAGTCAGTGACCACTGGACCGGTCAGAGCAACCCAGCTCTCAGTGATACCAGTCTCCAGGAAGTCAGGGTCAGTGTACAGGAAGTGGGCACGCTCCCAAGTACAAGCACCATACCTCCAGAGGAAGATAGCAGCGCGGGATTGGACAAAACCACAGAGCGGCCCGGATACAGCCAGCAGGACAGCCAGCAGGACAGCCAATCAGACTGTGAGGTGGTTATCGTGCCTGAGGGCAACCTCAACAGTGCTCAAACTCTCTCTTTGAGGTAAAAGTTGCCTCTTTATTTATTTATTTATTTCTTCCTGTCTTGTTTTTTAGGTGGAATACTATTTCCTCTTCTTTTTTTTTGGAAGCGGAAAAGTATTGCATTTAATACTATATATTATTTTGAAATGTGTCTTAACCAAAATTTCTCTGAGATAATAATTATAATTATGTAAAACAAGCCAGAGTTTGAACCAGGTGTGACATCATTTATGGACTGTAACCAATAGTCTCTGACCTATCCCGCCACTCATGTTAAAAAAAACACCACCTGAAACAGCTTGAAGGGAAGAAAGTCTGTCCAAAATGAGTTGGGAAATGGAATGATATGGGGCCTTATCACTACCATGTCAGGTCTTTAGTTAATAATAATAATCTGGAATGAACTAACAGAAAATCATTTTACAAAATTTAATTACATTTTTTTTAAAGGTAAAATTATAATCATTTCATACTGATGGTGCCCATTGCCTTTGTTGTTTCAACAGGGAATGCACCAATATTGAGGTGCAGGTGGAGATTGAGACCCACCCTCGAGACGCCCGCCAGTTCAGCCTAAGTAGTGTCCTGTCCAGCCGGAGCCTGTCAGCCGAGTCTCTGGGACACTTCCAGTCCCAGTCCCAGGATTACCTGTGTGCCTCGGAACACGAAGACGGAAAAGGAAGGCGAGGGAGAGAAGAGGAGGAGGAGCAGGGGGGAAGAGACAGAAGAGAAGGCAAAGCAGAGGAGGACGGGGGAACTTTTTGTGCGGTGTTTGAAACAGATGGCGTCTGAGAGCCTCCCGTTGCAAGCCATGCCTTTGGTTGAAGATTATTCAAGTTTTATCTATGGGTTGACATGACACTGACCTGACCGCGAGCTCATTGGCCGAGGCCACATCCTGTTTTCACCATAGTTCCTCCCACCAGTTGCCTTCTACCTTCGGCCTCTGAGGAAGAGGAAAGGTTTAGGGACAAAGATGAGAGCAGCCGTGTGATCCCATGTATGCACGTGTGCCTGGTTACGAGACGTTGTCCGTTTGAATGTAAAAGTTGGATTGACTTTTTTTTCTAAACGCAGGGGGGCGAACTGAAAAGCAGACGGGCACTAGCCACCAGTAATCCACAGGATAGTAACTGTGAATTGATAAAGACAGAAACGATTGAGAGAGCATGTTAGCTAACTAGTCCAGTGGAGTTCAGTCTGTTATTTTCCTTACTCTTTCACCTCCAAAAGCTACTACCTAACTCCCTGTCTAATACTAGTGTGTTTCCTGAAACCCTTTCTTCCTCTGGCTATCTTCTGTACTCCCTCCATTTAAAGAAATAGTTTGTGCGGTCCCAGAACAAGCGTAGCATGTTCCACGGGAAGCTAAAGTTTAATATGCAACCATCTCGTCACTGAGGATATACGCTTCCCTAGCTGTTGCTATGCTGTGGAACACTCAGTGTCAACAAAGCAGAGTTTGTCTGACCAAGGACAGACGATGTCCTTGGTCTAATACAATTGGTCTCAGAGGGTCTCTAGAATTTCTGGGCACAGTACTTGCGTTGCTACTGTGTTACCTAAATATTAACAAGCATTAACTGGCCCTACTGGTCCACTATTATCGTTGCTGTGTAGTGAGTACAGCGGATACACACATGGGGTCTGGACTTTGAAGATGGTAGCTGCAGTTCACTGTTTAAGGAGAAGTAACTGTCTTTGAAATGACTATGAACAATGTTAGCCAGTTCCATGTCCAGGGTCTTCCATATATAGCGATAGTAGAGGCTGTGTCCTTGGAAGGCATGCATTCTGTTATGGCTGCTTTTGAATCACAGCAGAGGCTATACAGAAGGGGTGCACTGCTCTCGATCTCTTTTTCCAGTTAAAAAAGCCCATTCTAATGCAATAGCTCTGTTTTTACTTACACGATGCATCCAGGATAAAAACACATTGCAGACACACACACACAAAGAGGTGTGTAAACACGCATTCGCAGGACAGCAGGTGAAAGAAATATACAAACTAGAGACCCTCTCAAATGATCACAGAGCACCAGACTTTCTACAGCAGCATGCCACCTCAGGCTATACTGTAATAACCCTTTATAGAGATGAGGAATACATGACCATACATGTACCGCTAAGCTTCCTGAGTGTGAAAAACTCGAGACGAGCGTGCGATTGGGCTCAGGTGGGCATCACGCTTGCATAATGGCCTGTCGTGCGTTGTGGAGATAAAATAAAGATTTCACCATGAAGGACAAAATAAAATGTCATGTTTTTTGTTGATGTGTCAGCTTCATTTAATCTCGTTATAGCACATTGTAATACCTGTATTATTTCAACAGAGGGCGTCAATATACAACTGACGTCCTTGTATGCAGTATCTGTACAGGGCAGGCAAATGGATTTTGAATTTTAATAAAAAGTAGATTTTGTGCGTCCTAGCATCATGGATGCAATTGTCGTGTGTAGCTTTATAGTCTACGCATTTACTTCATTGAGAACATTTAAGTTTTCTAAAATAGACACTCCTCAGGCTCTGGTGTCATGACACCTATTAACATTAAAAATGTCAATCATAATCTCAGAAAAACAGCCATGAGAGTTTTTAAAAGACTTTATCCACAGTAATACCCCAAAATAGTTATTATCCACGTTTTATTCACACAACAACCGACTAACCCTTTCTCCAAAAAATTCCTTGAAGCCGTTTAAAGAGGCCGTGTATAAGGTTAAAAGGACACGCCCTTGATCTTGGGTCAAAGTCATTTGCGGCAATGAAAGAAGATAGTGGTGCTGCGGTGTGCGATCTTGGCTCGTCCCTCATCGGTCCCATTTTCACTGAGGGAGGGAGGAGAGAAACGCGGGGTGTGTTTCCTGCTTGGCGCATCCCTCCTTGAACGTACAGTGTACCCACCTCTACTACATTTCACTGTCTCTCAGGCAGGCACGCAGAGAGGAGTATCCACCTGCCCACGACACACCTCAGCATGGACGCCTTGAAATCAGCCGGGAGAGCTATTATCAAGAGCCCGGCGGTGCCGCGGCACACATGGGGAACTTCAAAACACGAAAGTAAGTGTGTAACATTCAATTAGGTTGGTATGGTAATAAATACCGCGGTGTTGAACGTGTAGGTACTGAGAGCGTAGAACAGTGCCTCTGGCTATTCCTACTGTAGGTGTTTTGCAAGTATATGGCATTAGTCACCTTGCCAAGTAAATTTGGTTCACAAACGTTTGTCATAACTACAAGCTGTAGTATTTATCGATTGTATTCTCTCCCAAATGGACTCCTGAAGGCATGTATTAAGAGATGTCTAGCCAAATTATAGATCAAAATTAGGCCAAATGTGCGAAAAGTTTGCCTTTGCACTTGGCTTGTTTCTCGTGAAAGGTAATGTGAAGGTATTGCAAAACATTGCTAATATCAATCATAAATACACTACGTGGTTTATTTGTGCAGTGAAAATCCTAGGTTACCTCTCTTTCAGAGAGAGAGAGCCTATTTAGCCTTTGCAGTGTTGAGTGGAGCGATCGCCCTTGTTGCTATATATGATGCTTGAGTTTTCTGCATCCATAATTGCTCGAAGACTTTGCTATGTCTAAGTCATGTTTCAAATGCCCCTCAAAGCTTCTCTTTTACTGACGTGTACTGTGCAACACTCCAGTGTGTAAAACACAAGGCATACACACCCTACAACTGGCATGTAACTGACTACACGCTATTTAATTTTCACTTTCTGAATTATGGGTAGTGAGTGACTGAACAACCATCTTGGATTCACTCCACAGACTTCACAGATTGACAGATTTCACACCTAAAATCAAGTGTGAAGACATGATGGTGTCAAAGAGTAGCAGCTACATGAATTATTAAATAGTGTGTGTCTGTGGGATTCAGATTTGCTGTGATAGAATTGGGACTGTAAGGTTTTCTGTCTTTGGAAACACTACTCTGAATATGAACACTGGATTTTAGCAGTTATAGAAAAAACAAAGTGTTTTGACAGGCTTGGCTTGTGATGAGAACTGAGGGCTGTGGAATGTGGTGGATACTGTCTGTTATTGTATTTAGTACTTTTTGTTTTTATTTTCACTAGGTAGTCTATACATTTTGAGATTGGTCCATTGCAATAAAATGCCAATTCAGGCAAACAAGTGGTAACAAAATGGCATCACTTTTGTCGGTTTATGGTTTAAAAGGCTGACAAAGACATTGAAATTAAATTGTTAACAGAGGCTCCCAGGCCTCTCTTGTACAATCCATCCATTACTATTATGAATATGAAAGGAAGAAGTGGTACAGCTGGAGGAGAATTCAGGATTTTGCTGTCTTAGATTTTGCTGTCTTAGAACAAAACAAGCGACAATGCCAGTGACAACTATTGTGGAGAAGCTACTTAGCAGGCAATTTGGAGAGCCGCTCTTTCGACAATTCAGATATTATTATTTCTTTTATTTTTTGTTAAATTGCAAATACATTGATTTCCTATCCCCGAACTGAGAAATATAAAACATTAAACAAAATTTTTGTTTGTCCTTTTTCTTTTGATAGTAATTAAGTATTCACAGGTGATAGTGTCTGGATTTACAAGTGGACTGGGGACACACAGCACTGTCCCAACATTGACGATGACGACAGGAGCTGTTAATCTTAGCACAACCTTGCTCAAAGGTCTAGGTTGAATCATTCAAACAGTTGGTGTATGTGCTTGTTTTTTAGTATTCAGTATTCATTTCCCCAACTTGAGTCATTGACTAGTTGGATATATGACATTCTCAAATAGCCTGAAGACCCATGTCATCTTCAACTGTCAAGAGAGCAAGATGGATGAGAAATGCTTAATCTGTCACTCGCTAGGCATATTAACATTAATGAATCATTCATCATGAATCCATTTCTAAATTGGCTATTCTATGGCTATAAAATGGGTTTGCTGGTAGATTATTATACCTGGCTTTAAAAGACCCCTTGACCTATGTACGCTACAGCTCAATGTCGTAAATGTCACTTGATTATGTTACGGAAATAGGGAAAGCTAACTAGTTCAAATGTAGTTAAAATGGCTTTGACTTTTGCTCTGCGCTGGCGTAGAAAGTGTGTGCAAAAATAGATTCTGTCTGGCAACACAATTAATAATAATAATAACATTTCCAATAGAATTAGCATTTAAGGCAACATGAAAACACTAGGTCCTATTTGTTATTATTAAGACTTAGTAACTTAAAGAGGCACAAGCAAGATTTAAGCCTAAATATGTACATCCTCCAGGACATTTAGATATCATATTTGTATATAAAGTCAGGCTGCAGTTCCTTGGCTAAGAGGGCCAAGTACATGTGGAACTCCTCTCCATGCCCCTTCCTGGTGGCCTTTTCTCATCTGCCGTCACACAGCCCCTGGCAGGGCGGAAGACGGCACAGCGTGGACCGAGTGTGGACCGTCCCCTTGGATCACGTCACTGAATTTGGTGACAACCGGTCAACATCTCAAAGGTCATTCCCATTTGCTCTTGGCCCCAAGAACTCCTGCAGTACGTCTAAACAGGCTGTACAACAGCCTATGTTGTGTACTGTATCAGAGCTCTAAACGGAGGGGTTGCGTGACACCTTTTGTTATGGTACTAAAATGACACAAATAATAACACAGAAAATGTACTGTGTTTCTGTTTAGTACAATATCATACTTCTTTGTGAGCTATGCTCTCTGCAATGTGATGCTATTCACAGGTCCTACTGTAGTTTTTTTTTTAAATCCGTTGACAGATCCGCAGCGTATAGGTAGGTGAGTGTGTGTGTGTAAAGTGGTCAATGGTGGTGTCAGTTGGTACTGCCCGCCAAGGAGCAATTATCTCCCCAACGCCTCATTAAAACGGGAACTTGTGAGCCAAATGTCCGTGGTATGGAGCGATGGAGACGGAATGTCTGATACCGACGAAGGGGAAAGTCCAACATGCCATGGCTGAGCAGGCTTCAAATGCAGGCTAATTTTCTTTGAATGAGATGAATAACTTGATTATCAGGCATTGATGTGTTATTTGCGTTGAATAAGTAATGTAGAATCTTTACGTTAGGGGCTTTTGTTGTATAAAATAGATGGTGAAGAGTTTAGGAAAAAACAGACAATTTTTGTGACATACAGTAGTGCTTTGTGCAGTATGCGAAGGAATGAATTTCAGCCATAATCAGAAGTCACTGCAGTGTGGTGGTTGAAAGCTCCTCTAAGACAGTTTTTATATTTTGCAAACTACAGTCCTTCAAAGCACAGCTGGGGGAATAATTCTGAGCCTCTGTGGGACTGTGCTACCACTGTAATATTGACCCTAAACATAAAGCATTGATTAAATAAAGGTGGATTTGTGCAATCAGTTGGCATTACACTTTTTTTTCCCCCTCCAAACCATATACATCTCTTGTATTGAAGATTATTATGACTTGGTTCACAGACTCGTCAGATTAATGATGACAGATGAGATAATTAAATGGCTTCTCATTGAGGTTGCTCAGATGGGATATGCGTTCTCAGACACATGGAGAACTATAGTATTTTAATGCTAAGCGGTTGCCAACATTGAGAGGATATTGATGTGTCTTGTTAATTTTAATAATTTTGACCCAATGCTGGAGAGAACAGAATTTGTGAACTTGTAATTGTGAGCAGAAAAAAACCGAGCTAAAACCAGAACTCTATTTCTAGCCTTCTCGCTAGTTGTAAAAATAATACAAACTGTGTGTGTGTGTGTGTGTGTGTGTGAGAGATTTCTGTGTCATCCTACTGAAGGCAGAATCGGACTTCACAAACAAGTTCCCCTCAGCCGTGTGATTATTAGGATTACTGTCAGAAGAAACGCTATCCCGCTGACAGCTCCGCACAGACCTTCTTATTCTCTGCGTTAGTCAACTCGTACTCGGCTCAGTAGCAGCTTATCGTGGTTTGTCAGTATGTTTGTTCATATGTAGACCATAGTAGTAAATGTTATGTTCATCAAAGCTAGTATAATTTTATATACAATATTATCTGTCAACATGGCCTGCAAAAAGAACAACCTCTACAATGCACTTCTCCTACTAACCAGCCTTGCAGATCTAGCCAATGGCAGGTTTTTAGCTTGGAAGCCATCAAACTCAAAAGAACACACAATTATTCAAACAAGCGGTCAGGGCAATGTTGCTATGTCAGCGTAATTCTAGCCTGGTGAGACAATCCTGATTTTCTTTTTTTTTTTGTTCTCTGTTAGGGTCTGTATGGGTTTTAAATTGAATGTTCAGACTGATGGGCAAAACATACTGTAGAAAATAGTAGATGCTTACAAAATCGAACAACTTACCGAGTTACTTGCAGCCAGACTCCAGTGGCTATGAATATTTCGGTTGCATTTCATGTCTGTGAGGTGAAAGTGGTGAGATGAGTTTTAAAATGAATTTCAAAGGTAAAGTATTTAATATTGAGATAATACAATGTATTTCAACAACGCTTAGCAGCACAGTCAGTACAACTTGGCCTATATTCCCGGTGTGCTGTACTTCTCCTGACTCTTGTATTGAATTGTATTGTATTGACTCAGTATTTCCTGTCCTAGCCTGTAGTGTTTCCTAATTCCGTTGACTTTTAGTCTGTGTCCATCAAAGTTATTCCTTTACTAATTTAATACATGTATAATTGCTTTGACATCCTTTTACTCAATCCACTTTATTTAAACATTCATTCTATTTAATGTTTGTCCAACAGTGGCTTTGATTATGTGCACAAGGTGCAGCCTGGTCTCACAATGAGTTATTTGAAGAAATAATTAAATTGTATATGGATTTTGTGGTAACTTGAGATTATGTGTACTCGCATTCGAATATTAAATGTTACAAGTTTTCATTGATTCTAATGTAGTGTTTTCCCCTGTATTTTTCATTTGAAGAAACAAATTTATTTTCTGCGTAGTTGCGTCACTCTTGTATTGATTTTTTTTTTTTTTTTAAGCAAAAAATACCTGAACCGCATCATATCTGCTTGATATCAAAGACTATTGATTCTCTTTTGTGAGTTGTATTTCTAAATCAAGGGTACTGTATGAGACTGACCACTACTTTTTAGGTAGAGGTGCAGCCTAGTTATTTAAAACTATTGAGTATTACTACAAGAATGTACATTATTTTTGCTTGCGTATATATCAGTTTGTCAAGATCAAAGAACGATGAAATGTGTAGCATACAAAATACAAATTAATAGAGAAAGCTAAATGTTACTCAGCCTCCAGCATTTCAATATACCTACTTTGTATTTTTTACATTACATTATATATTTCATAGCCAACAATTGTTTTGTGTTTCTGTACCACTTCTGTTACGCCTCAGTTGAACTGAATTATGCAACTCATGGACCCCATGCACCACAGACAAGCATCCTGCTAAAGTTGCTCTGCACAGCAGCAGTTCCCCGACATACCTGTCTTCATTCCGTTTGATGTCCGTGGAAGCTGTCTGTGAAATAGGATGTGCTGTCACACGGAGCCAATACGCTTTGAGGTTTCTCTCTTTTTTTCATTATTCTGTTTTAGGTCTTTGTCTGAGTGTGTAAGAGACAGACATTAGGCACTGCGGATGCCTTCATTGTTGTGTGTGTGGTGTTTCCTGTCATCGTGTTCGGCTCTCCTGCAAAAATAAACCTTGTGCATCCTTTTGCTGACACACCGTGTCACAAAATCACTCTGAAAAGTCGCTGTCATAGTGATATTTATGCCAAATGAAAAATTCCGTGACAGCTATATGCCTATAGCTTTATCAGATAAATAAATAACCCTGCAAATTTCCCTTTTCCCTCACAAATACCTGGCCTTCAAAGCTATTTGGAAGAGCTTGTGCCATCTTGTGCCATTTTGTAATCTTCATCTCTTTGTTTTGTCATTCCCCCTCAATGCGAACTCATTCATGAAACTCCAAAGAACAGCGGCTCTTACACCAGGACACCCGTCTGTGTCGGACCAGCGTCCATCAGTCATGGGGGGGGGGGTGTCTAAAGTGCTTCATCGCATTAGAGGGGATTCCCATGGGAAGTTCTAATCTATTAAAGGGGAGCGGAGACACACTTTCTTAAATGAGATCAGCAGCTGCTTTAAGAGGTTTGTTCTCTAGCCCCGTGAGGTAATGGATGAGGATTGTCCAAGTGAGGGGTTGTTTTCCTATAGCACTGAACTTGAAAGGGGAATTGGTGACAATACATACATAAAATTTCCTCTCGCATATTTTCCTTTTTTTTTTTTTTATATTGAAATTGACTTTTCTGCATATTATTTAATGATGTATAATGTCTACTTGATTGAGAAAGCTATTTATAGTTGAATGTTGAGATGAAAGCCAACAGACTCCGGGGGGAAAGATCTGTATCACCAGAGAGAAAGTCTGCCGCTGTTTGAATTGCTAATAAAAAAAAATCTTTACACGGTGCTGAGCTGATTATGCTTTATGAATAAATAGCCAAAAGGAAAGCTTTCCCTGGTGTTGTAGCATCTCCATTGTTCATCAGGAAATTATGTTTCAGCACAATTCTGGCAGCTTTTACTTTATTTTTTTTAATTTCTGTGGGGACTCGAGTCACTTGACTTGAACTTGAGTCTGAATCAAGTCACAATTCTTTTGACTTGCCTTGATGTATATAGAGACAAGGACTTTACATGGACTTGACCTGTACTTCCCTTGGTGTTCTATGCTTAGATTCAGAACTTGACTTGAGACTTGTCTGAAGACTTGACAGTGACTTGGGGAATCAAAATAGTTGCGTGAGACCCATGCTAACTTTTACCCTATGATATGAACATGCATATCATACACAAACATACCCGTACAGCATGATGGGTGCATGAAAGAATGATCTCCATACTTACTTTAAATTTAAGTATATTTCATTTATTATTTATTATTTTATGATAGCTATTACTGATTGCAAGTAGAGTTCATTAATTTTCCTTGTTTAACTTTATGCAAAAAGTCACGAGTGGCTTTTGTTCCTTGAAGTCAGTATTCTTACTGCATGCCAAATCTGTAGCCAGTAGACCCTAAAGTCTACTACTACTACTACTAATTAACAGTCAGCAGATTATACATTGTTTTACCAGTTGCAATGCAGACAAAGTTCATGCTTGTAGCTGCTTCCCAAATACCCCCTATCCCATTTCCATTTCAGACTCTACATAAAGTAGAAACTTGGAATTGTAGAATGCTTACAATCTTATACAGGCTTGGGCGGCACATCAGTCCACCCCCACCCCCATGTGACCCAAGTACTGTAGGGCTCCGTACAAAACAATGTGCAATACCACATTTCCTCATAGCACTGTCAAGTAAGTGCCAGCTGGCATTTCATTTATGCTAAGCAATCTTTGTGTGAAGACAGCGTTATTTGAAGGATAAGCACTCAATCTAAGCCATTATAAGGCCTGACAGTATTTTGAAAACGCCATCAGATGGGGACTGGAGCGTGGGGCCCCCCCTGAGGTGGATAATATGGGATTCCTCATGTGGAGGAACGAGCACAGCTCAATTTCCTTGGCACACGCAATTTCAGTGTTATCCCAGCTCTTAATGTGTTTGAGCCTCTTTTTGATGCCCAGCCAAGGTGTCCAGTAATGTAATTGGGCAGCGCTTCCCCCACCGCCACCTCTGGATTGTTACAGATAATAGGTGTGGTTGCCTAGCAACATTGGCTGGTTCTATGATGCAACGTTCATATCCCATTATTTAATTTTTTTGTCATTGTTTGGTGAATGGAATGCAGCTGGGAGTGGGAGACGACAAAGTCCCCTTCTTAGATCAAGAAATGGTGTTCTCCATCTTCAAATGAGAGAAGTTGGTTAACTTTAACTTAACTTAAGTTTCCCCTTAAGGCAAACTTAGAAAATCCCTTATTATCCCCTTACACCATCTCCATCCACCCTTGATTGTGACCTATTTTTACTGTCAAGGTGGTGTCCCAGATATAACAGGATGTGTAAAAAGAGTGAAACCCATAATATGGTGTTTGCGGCCGTGAGATGAGTGGAGTTGATAAAACGTCACACATAGATGTTTGATTTGTCTTGGTGTATAGCCTACCTATGGATGGATGGCCTACTCTCTTCAATAGCAGAAATGTAAACCTCCTGGCAGGAAATAATTGAAATGGAAGGGGGGTGGGGGGGCTTTCTGAGCTACAAACTGCAGTCGTGCGATGTGTGGATAAGCATGTGTGCATTTACCTTCATGAAAGATCCCGACCTCCCCTCTTTGCATATTTATGCAGTATACATGCGCATATATCTTTTCATGTTTGTGTTGTTAATTAAGCTTCAGTGTATTAGCTCAGCCAGAGCAGAATTCTCCGGGGTGTCATCATTTAAACTTGGGGTGCAAATCCAATCATTAAATGTGTAGCCAGAGGAGCCAGCTGGTGTATGGGGGGGGCTGTATGTTGCTCACAGGGGGCCCGAGACCAGACGGCCCCCGTTATGACAGTAAATGTTTTGTGCTGCAAAGAAACATGGCCAACGTCTCAGGGCTGCCGTATTATTATTTTATTATGAATACCTCTTGGGCTCACTGTTGCAAAATGTCACCAAAATTGCTCTGTGACTTCATTTGTAATGCATTGTTTGTTTTCTTGTTTTATTATTGTGAGTTCAAGCTGTAAAGCTGCGGAGTGGAATTGTAATAATATCATCCGACTCTCTCTAAGGGCTGCGGTAAGAAAATGTCACAAGACATCAATTCAATAAAGGTGAAAACATGATGATCTTGTTTAATGTTCTATCTAATTGGCTCACCTACGCAAGCACATTTTTTTTTCCAGACAGAGAATTTATGGCAGTAAAAAGTCTGTTGCACGTTTCTCCCTGGGATATGCTGGTATTTATTTATTGAAATCCAATTCGTTTCACTCCCTTTGCTTCTGTCACTCTTATCTGTTGGAGTCCCGAAGCCCCTCACAGAAGGATTTATTAAATATTCAAGTGTTCCTTTTTCCGAGACGATAATATATTTAAAAGCCCGAAGCATCAACACAAAGCTGTTCAATAATTCATGCGTATGGTCTGTAGAAGATAGGTCTATATAGACCTATCATAGCATTTTAGCGCTTTATTTCAGTAAGTGTAGTTAGAGAATGGGTCTATAGAGTTTTTTGGCCAGAAGTTGCTGTAGGTCAGCACTTTTTCTGTAAGATGCAATAACTTGGGCTATATAAAAGTGACATGAAGGGAAAGCTTTTTGTTAGTTAGTTTTTGTTTCCTAAAGGGTTTTTTTGTAATGTGAAGCTTAGTATTGTTATGTACTGTACAGTGAATTTAGGGGAATCGATCAAATGATCAGGGAGCAGAATTAGAGCCTGGACAATATTTTCTGCCGAAATTACCACATCGTAGATATCGGTATCTGAATACGGTGGCTAATATAACATAAATCCTCAAATGTTGCGTCTTGCAACTAGAGGTTTAGTTGAGGACAAATGTTTTTTCCTGTGCCTGCAGATGTAATCAAATTCTCTTTGTCACAACTTTTGTATTTAAAGGAATCCACCCCCAGTTGTGTGCTTCACATAAAAAAGGCTGCAGATACAGTATGTGACTGACATAAAAAAAATCTGGTCTATATATTGAGCAAAATGTCTAACATCTACCTGCTTCTTAATACTTAATAATTGTACTCACTGTAATGGTGCACCCGAGTCGCGGCGCTACCCTGCGCTGCTGGCAGCGACATGCAGCCAGCTTGTGGGCGTTGCTAACATAATGTTACTGTTCATGAGGAATTTTAGGAAAGCCAGCAACAGCTGCGATCAGTCTCTCCTCCATTTTGGCTATTAGGAACTAAAGTGTAAGAAAACTGTGAAAGAATATAGGACCACATCTGCCCTCTGATTGGCCATCGCTAAGTTGCAGCGATTTGGTCACTCAGCAACTCGCCACGCCACATCGCTCAGTGTAGCCCAGCAACCATTGGAAATGAATGACTTATGGCCGTTTTGTTGCTTGACGTCGCTGCCGGTGTGAGTGCACGGTAAGTCACTTTGGATAAGTGTTTGCTGAAGGACCTAATTGATTACCAAAGATAAACTTTTAAAGGTGCAGTAGGCAACTTTTGTATAACTTTGGTTAAATCTGATGTGGATATACTAATCAGATGCAAGAAGTTCCTCCCGTCTTGCCACTACTTGCACACACAGTGTTGCACACTTCCTAAAACCTTCTCGTCTCCACCAAGGTTCATTTTAATTGTGGGAAATGCAGTCTTCCATCTTATGGTTTTATCGGATGTAGGGCATCTTTTTGCTCATTTCTCCAAGGCTTTCATTTTAGGTTCCCAGTGCATGTTTTGCAGGTGGAAACAGATGGTGTGGAATCTGTTCTATTTGTTAGCTGCTTTGAAAATCATTAAAGTATTATAAACATCAAATGTCCCCTCTTGATTTTGAACCAGCTTGTTTAGAGCTTTTTAGATTAATAATTGAGCGCTATGAATGAGGCGTAAAGTGAATGCGTCCTCTATTCTATGCCTCAACAGCTGCTTGGGATCTGATGGTGACAGATGGCTTGGCGTGCATGTAGGATCTGGACCTTAATGTCGTTTTTGCTCTTTCTTTTTGTCGATCTTTCGATCTGTGTCTTCTACTGTCTTATCATGTGTTAAAAATATATACTCCTTTAGCCTTCAGTGGGTTATTATAACATTAATTCATATTTCTTCATAAAAAGGCCATTGCATTGTAATAATTGTAAGTCATTTTGTACAGGAAGAGAACGTAGGCTTAATTCCTGGTTAGATACTGCACTGCAGGGTTTCTCTCTCTGTTCCAGGTCCTGTTGAAGGATATTTTAAGCGGTCTGCATGGGAACTGTTTGCCTACAGCTTCTCTCCTAGCCCAAGGTTTCCAGCTAGGGGACAGCTACTGTAGGTTCTGCTTTGTAGAGAGTCGTATGGAAGCAGCAGCAATCCACACATGGGACATTTGATACTCTGTGATCTGATAACCATGCTTTAATGTCAGTATTGTTTATATTAAAGAGGACTAATTTTACATACTTCAATGTTCCAAAAAGACATAACATTTCTTCTTTTTTTTCCCCCTTTTTTCCTCATACTGTACATCTATTCACCCTCTCTCTGAAACGCTCTGTTAAAGCACCTGTGTCTTTAGTCCCTGTCTTGGGGGGGGGGGGGGGGGGGG
>JAODLI010000017.1:2432103-2448932 GCA_027575585.1 Percopsis omiscomaycus
TGTGTGTGTGTGTGTGTGTGTGTGTGTGTGTGTGTGTGTGTGTGTGTGTGTGTGTGTGTGTGTGTGTGTCTGTGTGTTTAAGGTGCATCAGGCCAGGTTGACAGAGACCCACCTCTCCTTAAAAAAAATGGCGGGGGGTTAGCGAGATGTTAATCAGTAAAGCAACGTTTCCTCTCGCTACGCTAACAGCGGGTTCCCTTTCCCTCACTCTGGCTCTTTAAAGCGGGGCCCAGCGAAGGCCCAAACATCCTGACGGAGAGAGGCTTTTCTCTTATCAGTCAGGAAACACCGCTCCTCCGCCACATCCTCTTTACAAGAAACGCGACTCAACCATTCCCAAAAAAATGCAGGAAGACCAGCCAGACTCCAGGATTTGTCAAAAGCCCCTGAATTCCTTTTATCGCAGAAAAGAAAGAAATTCGGGAGAGGAGAGCGCGGGTATGAAGGGCGGAGTGGAGAGGGAAAAATGACAAAAATGTAATGTGTAAAACAGTATTTATTTATTTCGTGAAGATTTACGAAACGTCTGCATCAGCAAGATAGAACACAGGAGGGGGACGGGGGTTCGATTGGCTAAGAATGGCACCCAGAATAAGACCCTGGGAAAACAAAGGACAGTTTCGGGGTGGAGGCTGGGTGGAGGAGGAGGCTGTGTGCTCTACACTAATCCTTCCCGACCAGGAAGGGATGAAAGTGAGAGGAGACGGCCGGGGAAGGGATGATGAAGGGTAGAGAAGACGAGGCAGGGAGTGGGTGTCAATAAGGGGGCCTCTCGGCAGAACGAGGAGTGTGCGCGAGCCTTAGAGTAGTAGAAAAGCCGGTGGTGACACACTTAAATTAAACAACGTGGCCCGGACCGGTGAGAAAAACAAGTGCAGACCAAAATATTCATCCGTGTATATTTACCTTACATATTGTAAATATACATTTTCAAACGTATCAGTCATATCTTTTCATCTTTATTAATGAATCTTACAATGATTGTATTGAATCGCTTCAAGGTACCACCAAAGTGGAGAAATGTTTTATATCTGCTACTGCATCATGCTGCCGAGTGTGAAATCGCAGCAAAATGCACGGCTGTATATGTATAATCCTTAAAAAAAAACAAATAATGCATTCAAATTCTGTGGTCTGTGACACGTTGTCTGTGTCTGTGTGAAGGCATTCTCAAAGTGGCAATTACATCAAAATAAAAGTAAGACTTTATTTTAAATTAATTGAATTGTCTTTCACAAACCTAAATCAGCATACAGTTATAGTTATTATTATTTTCATTGCAAAGGTTATGATTATATATTATTAAGTACTTGGGAAGAAGTAGTAATGCCTTTTCCTCATTATACACCGTTTAGTTGGGGAGAATTGCATACGTGTCCAGTTCATCCTCATTTCATTAAAGACTACTGAGGTAAGACTCCCAACAAATGAGAGGAGGAACAAACAAAACAAACATTCAAATGGATAGACTTAATAATAGCATTACAGCTACAACAGTTCTTTTTTTTTTAAATTAGCTTCTAAAGAGCATCTGTACACGCCTCCATGGCAACAGTGAACAAAGACATTTACAATTGAACAATGTCTGTCAGATTGGGATGTTTGCAGGATATTTAACTGTAGTGACATGCTTCAGTGTGATGTGTGTGTGTGTGTATATGAGAATTAGGGTTCAATGTGTGTGTGTGTGTGTGTGTGTGTGTGTGTGTGTGTGTGTGTGTGTGTGTGTGCATCCCTGAGGTGTCCCTTGTATCTCCAGTTCCTCTTGGTTCCTCCCCCAGCTCCAGACGTATTGCTACGTGAATCATTCAGGTCTGGATCGAGGCGGGACCAAATTGCACGTAGATGCCAAGCAGGCGTCCGTCAATCAAATCTTGGCCTCCACTCGCCTACGGTAACGAAGCATTCCCTATAGTCTAGCGCTCAAGGACGAGCTCACCCCCGGCGCACCTTGACCCCTGTATTGTGTGTCTGCAGTGGCTTCTGTTGCCGGGGACAACAGCATTTTTTTTTGAGGGGGGGGGTTTACGAGATGCCGTAGTTGTTGTAGTAGGCGGCCGTCGCATCCGCCAGCACGGAGATGAGGCTGGTTTCCGTGGTGCCAGCGGCGGTGGAGGCCGGCGCCACCTGGATGTGTCCGGTGACGGTCAGGCCTCCGGCACCCTGCTCCGGGTGGTACCCGCCCCCCGTGGAGTTCAGGTACTGGTCGAACTCGTCGCGGTCCACCTCCCCGAGGAGGAGCTCCGCCTGGCTCAGCTGGTCCAAAGTCTCAAGATGGGCCCCGTGCGTCTCGGGCGGAGGGGACAGCTGGCCCATGTGGCCCATGTGGCCCTGGTGCTGGTGGTGGAGCTGGTGGTGCTGGAGGTGGATGAGGCCGTTGTGGTGGTGGTGGGCCTGGGGGAAAGACGAGGGGCCGTAGAAGGAGCGTGGGGGGCCGGCCTGGGACATGTGGGGGATGTGGCCCAGGTGCGTGAGCTGAGCCTGGCT
This sequence comes from Percopsis omiscomaycus, assembly GCA_027575585.1. Taxonomy (NCBI): domain Eukaryota; kingdom Metazoa; phylum Chordata; class Actinopteri; order Percopsiformes; family Percopsidae; genus Percopsis; species Percopsis omiscomaycus. The sequence goes on from JAODLI010000017.1 coordinate 2,434,591, forward strand.
GTAGTCAGGCTGGTACGGAGGGGGGCTGCCCATGTGCGCCGGGCCCTGCCGGCGTTCGTCCGGACAGGAGGAGGAGGAGGAGGAGGAAGAAGAAGAGGGGCAGGGCGTGGATGAGCCGGCGGGGGGCGGGTAGTAGGAACCGGGCATGTGCTCGTGGTCCACAGCGTCCAGGGGAGACATCTCGGGTGGCGTGGGAAGCCCGTATGGGTAGGTGTCGAAGCCAACGCCGGAACCCGCGGGGTCCCGGAAGGTCCTGACGCTGGGCAGGGCAGGGCTGGGGCTGGAGAACAACCCACTGCCCCCGTCGTCCTTGTCCGGGGGGTGGCAGAGGGCCCGGTGCTCGGGCAGGGCGTTCTGGTCTGGGGCCAGGCCGCTCAGCAGGAAGCCCGGGTCCACGCGCTTGCAGATGCGCTTCAGCTGCTTCTTCCGGCGGGGCCGGTACTTGTAGTTGGGGTAGTCCTGCATGTGCTGCACCCGCAGGCGCTCGGCTTCCTCCACATAAGGCCTCTTCTGAGGCGGGGTCAGGGCCTTCCATGACTTACCTGGAGAAAGAGGAAACGGCGGGCATTAGGTCACATCTGAAGGTGCTACATCACTTTGGTTTGTAGGTCATTAATAATATTCCAATATAGGACTGAATGCACATTGTTGAATGAATCAATGTCCCCATCCCCATCAAACTTCTGGTGCTACCTCTAAAATACTCACAATAAATCCTTAAATTTTTTTTATATTTTTAAGTTTATTATTTTTAGTTTGTAAATCTAAAGCAAATAATTATGAATTAATTGTGAAATAGGCTGCCAACAAAGAATTACACTTTACCCTTGCACTCCTTGAAATAAGCAATTGTTTTGAAAAAAGAAAAATACAAAAACTAAACAAAAAGTAATTATGGGGTAGGCCTACAAAAAGAAAAAAACCTATATGTCACTACATTAAAAAAAGTGATTAAAAAAGCAAATTCAGTTAAATCAGGCAGCAACAGTTTAACAACAACAAGAACATAAACAATCGTCCTGCGGCCTCGTTATTTTTCCGGTGAATCATAAAATCCTACAGTTCTCTATTTTACGATATAGCCTAGTATAGTCTGAGTATCATATTTAGTGGCAGATAGTTTTAATTTGGCCGTAATTTGCTTTCATCTCTTATCTCAGAAGATAGCGCCAGTTAAGACCTTTAAGTTTCAAGCGAGTTTCCAAGTTCCTGTACGGGCCCACATATTGGCCTCCTTGTTCAAAAGAAAACGTGTATTACTTATTAAGATTTCACTCACTTCACATTTAAAATATTTTTTAGACGCGCTTGAATATAGTTCCTAAATATAAAGGTCTGCATTTAATTGGTGCGTTCTACCTACCGCCTTTTGAAGCGATATAACTTTGTTAAACAATAAAAAATACTTGTTAAAAAAACTAGTTCTCTTAACATTCTTGTACGGAATTAATCTAACTTTAATTCAATAGATCTAGGCTTACTAGTGTGGCACAGAACTTTAAAAAGTTATGGGAATAAACTAATGATGAAAATGAGGTGAGAATTACGTTAAGATTGTTATTATTATCCCTCTATTATTACTATTATTATGTTTACAATTATTGAGTTCAATAAACCTTCTTACCCAACATTTTGCTGAGCTCGGCGTTATGCAGGTCAGGGTTTTGAACGGCCAGTCGTTTGCGCTCATCTTTCGCCCACACCATAAAGGCATTCATGGGCCGTCTGATGCGCGGCTCCGACGCCTTGTCCACGGGAGCCCTGTGCGAGACGTGTCCGTCGGGCACGTCCCCGTCGCCAGCAGAACACTCGAAGGATTCCGGCCACGAAGAGTACGCGCTGATCAGGGCAGCCATCTGCGCGCTCGTTCTCTTCAAAGTTAAAGAGGCGCTCCTTGCGCGCCGCGCGCTTCCCTGTGGAAAGTTTGTTCTTTTTTAAGCGCGCACAAGTCACAGAGGTAAAGGTATCAGAAAAATCTCACAACGTCATACAGATAACTCTAGTGGTCTGACTTGTCAGAGCTGTCGGCTAAACTCAGATGTCACCGTTTGTGTGAAGAGAAACCAGGTTTTGCCCAAGCAGCGCCTCCTCCTAGTGAATTACGATTCAGTCTTTCCTCTTGGATGGGGGGGAGCGCTTTATATTTGAGGAGCAGGTTCCAGGAGAAACCCCGCAGGACGCACAGCTCCTCCTTGATTGCAACTTGAGCCCCGTGTAAGAGGAGAGGGAGAGGGCATCATTTCAACACCACTAACAACTAAAAGCCAGCTCACAACAAAACTTTTTTTCTATAATCCAACTAGGCTACTTCTTATCAAATTATGGTGATTTAACATAGGATTCGCTCAAAATTCATATTTTCTTCAAAATTACCGTTTCTTCTGCTAAAGCCAGTTGATAAACCCACCTGATAAACCCACCAATCGCCTGTTTGATCAATAGAAACCAAAATATCGAAGAGGTTATTGAATAATCTCTGCGTGTTTTGAAGACTCACGTCTACGGAAGCCCCGTTAAGATTCATTGGAAACGGTGATACGTGCCCAAGAATACAGCATGATCTGATGCCATGATGTCCCTACTTTAACTTACCCAACCTGTTCACATAACTTTTAGTTTGTGACGTGTTGTGATTTCCAACCCCCAGAGACAGTCTCAGTCTATATGCCCATTTTAGTTTTGCTTCTTGATTTGTAGACCATTTTAAGACGTCATAATTACGCAACAACCCCGTTAATATTTTAATTTATTTTTCTCAAACCCTCCATTTTCTCAGAAAACTGACGACTGTGTATGACGCAGAAAAATAAGGAAAAGAGAAGGTTCTCAAAGCTGTTGGGGCCAAAATACGATGCTAATAAATGTAGGGAACTTGTAAAAATCACTGAAAGTCAGTAACTGAAAAAGGCCCACGCACTACTCAACTGCCGCAAATCACTTCGCTTCTGTGTGGCCAGAGGCGGGTGCATATCAAACCCTGCAGTTCCTGTTGACAGGATACTCTTGGGCTGCGTCCATGAAGTAGCTGACACACACACACAGGCTCATAAATACGATGTTCTTACCAGTAATGCTTTAATATGGTTTGATTTAATATGGCAGTAGAGAAATGCAGACGTAGGCCTATAGTTTCCATTCATTTATGTTGTCATTGCCATGCTATTCCATCCCTTCCCTTAAAAAAAGGCAGGCTGCAATGTTTTTTAAAAACGTACTATAGTGCCTGGAGGGTGCTGGTTCGACATGGAGACATGAAACTCTGGGAAGATGCGACAGCAGCCTGAAAACTCACATAATCGTCAACCCGTGTTGATAGATAGATTCATAAAATGACAGATCTAAATATAGGCTATACAGTAGGCCTATATGCACTATCAACTCAACAGAGACAAGGCCATAGACCAGTAGGCTACAGATTTCCAGAGCCCACGTAAGTCCCCGTCTAGCCATCAAAGTGAAGTGTCAGCTCCGGCTTGGTGTGGGGCTGACCGACCCTCACAGGAACAGGATACAACACCTGAAAAACCAGATTGCGCGGAGCGCAGACACACCAGTGATGTATATATCAACACTTCCTCCCGCTGCTCTCACAGCGGTTCATGTAGATAGCCTACTACGTGTCCGAGAAAGTGACTGTTCTCGCAGGACGATGTAGGCTGAGCTTCTAAACGCATGAAGGCATGAGCAGGCACGTGTCCGTCAATAACTCAAAGACTATGTGTGTAAGATGTGTGTGTTTTTATAGACCTATAGGTAAAAGCGTGGCAACGCTGTGTAGTGAAATAATAGAGCACGCCTAATGTTTTCTCCATGTCGGGTGTTGTTGCTCTAATATTTGGGGGTTTCTGACGTGACTAATAAGCTTGTTTGGTCGTGTGGGTAGGAGCTGTATGCCTGCTGTTGTTCATTCATTGGAGACGTGGTTCCTAGGGAACCGTGACATGCAGAGTTTATACACTCAACATGTTTCTAAGCTAATTAAAGTGTAGACCTATCGGGAAATTTGCTATTAGGATGTAATTTCTTTTAACCACACATTGCCTAAATAGAAAATTTGTTCTTCAGCTGCTTTTTGAACGAATCATCCAAATATGAAAGAGCAAGTCTACATATTTAAAAACAACAAAACCAAGCTTATAGCCTATTGTCTAACCAAGGTCACATTTTATTGATGCTAAAGAAGTGCTGTTGTAAAGCCCATCTAATGACAAAAAGTTATATTCATTGAAATGTATATTTATAACTTTTGACCCTTTCATTTATTAGCCTACTCTAGAAGGAGGCTGCTAGTGCTTTATTTTTTTGTGTGTGAAGTAGGCCTAGGCCTATAGGTAAATTACCATAGTGATGGAAAACCCCTGCATTCCTACTAAAATGTGTTCCTATGCTTACCTCATGTGCTTTAATCTTATCAAATTAATGACGAGTAACATCGGACAGTTGCACTTCAAGTTTTCCTTCTAGCCACAACACCCACTCCTGCCTGAGAACAAGACAAGCTTGTTAGGGGGTTTGCCTGACATGTTACAGCAACACGATTTCACAACATGATAAATCAAATGTGTATAGTGCCAGGGACTCATCAAAACCACTTAGAAAAAAGGGGTGTATGGATGGGGTGTTTTATAAAGTTGTAATATATTCCTTAAACATTGACAGTCATGCAGTGTTAAAGATAAAATAATTAGTAGTAAAAATAGCACATCTACAGTACCTAAAATGTATGATCAACCATACTATACACCTCCATTTTGTAAAAATAAAAATACACCCATGAATCAACGTTAAGAAAAATAAAGCTGTGATCCATATTGAGCTACCATTTAAAAAATTAGACAACATTTGAGCACAGGTCTAAAAACTGTCGAGCAGCACATCAAAATACTCAAGGTGACCGTTAATGCTAGGTGTAAAGCAGGATGTTACAAATTGATCACTGGCTAGCTAGCAAAGACACAATCCTGACAAATAGCCTCATATAATACAGTAGGCATTACTATCAGGTATATTTTTTTAATATATGGATACATGTATTGTAATTCAATTTTGGATAATTACCAAATGGTATATTTAGACAGTTCATAAACTAGTTAACCTTCTGTTCTGAGAACAAACACACTTGACCCCTAACTGACAGCTGCATCGCACATCTCCCTCACGTGGGTTCACTGAGCTAAAGAAAATGTTGCCTTGCCTTTTCAAGAAAGTGCTAAAAAGATGACCAATCATATTTCATGTAATCACCTGATCTGCTGATAAGAACCAGAATGCATGTATGCATTTATTAATTCATAAGTATGCATCCACAATCAAGTTCATAAGAGGATACATAAGTTACGGGAGCCTTGAGTTCATATAGGAAAAGGTAAACGTCCGGGAGTGTCAATAGTCAACAATTTATTCCTATTCTCGTTTCTTTTTGGATTTCTTTATCTTTATCAGCAACTCCTCTGCCACATCACTGTCCACCTCTTTTCTATGCTTCTTTTTCTTGTGTAAAAGGACAACATCTACAGTTCCATTCTCCTCCCTGCAGTTTGACCCCACACCAGAGATAGCGCTGCAGTCTCCATTCACTGTTCCCTCTTCAGTCTTCTTTTTTTTCCGTTTCTTTTTACAGGACTGCTCCCGCTCCATGTTTTCCTCCATTACTGCGGTCTTATCATACTTCCCTTTTGCGGCCACCTCACTGCCGTCTCTGGTCTTTTTCTTCTTTTTTTTCTTCTTCTTGGGTTCTTCTGGATGATCCGCGCTGTGGTCAACATCAGGTTCCTCAGGCGTACCCAAAACGGGCTGGTTTTCCTGTGACACGGACTCCTGGGCCTGGCCGCGGGAGCTCTTCAGCCGAGCCATGCGCTGGGCAAAGTACTCCTGCATGGTAAGGGTGCTGATCTTCGTGTTAGAGTCCAGAGGTTCAGGAGTGGCTGAAACCAGGTTGTTCTTCTCCTCCTCACCCCCCTCCCCCGGGGAATCACTGCCATTGTTCTCCTGCAGACAGAAAAGATACAAATGAGACAAGTGTGAGGGTTTTAATGCCATATTTAGAGAAGCCTACACAGAAATAGACAGACAATGGTGAAGTGGCCGGGAGTGTCAATCATCGTGCAGGAGTTAACACTACAAATTGTTCAGTAACCAGGCTTTTTATGAAACAATGTGTGTTAAAGGAGGCCCTTGACAATATTCTTGTATTTTCAGTAATATAGAAAAGCAACTCAGCGAGTTTAATTCTGTACAACACAGCGCATGATGTGTCTTGGTTCTCTTGCACAACTGCTATCTATCTGAAACTGCTATTTTCTTGTCCTGCAGAGACACCCCCCCCCACCACCACCACCCCCCACCCACAAGTGGAAATATCAGCACTGATGCTGAATTATTTAAATTTCCATTGTATGAATTTCTAAATATGATTCATTCACATGTATTTATATAACAAACACCACCAAAAAAACAACTGGTGGGTCGGGACTAAAAATGCTGCAAGGGGTTTTGAAAATATTAAATAAATAAATGCAAACTAATGATTATAAAATAAATACAAACATATATACATGCAAAGCTGCTTATGGTTTATATATTGTATCTTTTTATGCCTCTAAACACATGCTAAAATAACTGGTATATTGTTTGTAACTTCTTGTGCAAACATGCATTAACATTGACTTAAGAGAGCGTCAGGGTGGAGTTTTTGTATTATTAAAAATAATTGTTTTTGCAGAGTTTGGTACAACATTCTCTTCCAGTCATGAAGGATTGGCTATGTACAACTGGCCTCTGAACTAATTCCATGGGGCGGTAGTGCATTGCATAAAGGCACAAGGTCAGTCGTGGCAGTATTCATTCACTTCCATCTGTGGGCAAATTATCTCGCCAGTCCACGGCAGGAAACTGGCTCTCTAACCTGCAGGCTAATATGGGCTAGGCTTTAACTGTACAGCATGAACACTTTGTCACACAACCCCAGTGGCCCATTTTTCTTCATTTTCTTAATGGCCTACTCAATGCATAATGATTTGTTCTGAAGAATACAGAACCTTCTCCTGAGGATCACAGTAAAACAATGGCGCCGCTGTGCATTACCTCAGAGATGGGGATATGCGGATGACATTTTTCAAACCCTACAGATTAGAGATAAATGCGAAGACAGCGTGTCGGGCGAATTACCCGGCTTAGACCTCTATGCTTTTTACACCCAGATTACACTGATATCACCGTGAATACCGAGCATGATAGACAAACGTAATGTTGCCATACATAAAACAATGAGCATGTAGCTCCGGAAGGGTCTAGAGAGACAAGGTGACCGAAATGCATTGTGGTACTACTACCGCACATTAGGTGTTGCTTTCAGCATCTGAAGTAATTACCTACAGCAAATTCTATCTGCATGTGGTTGTTTATCTAGTTTGTAAATAAATTCAAGATTACAAAATGTATTCTCATTTCCCTCCAGCGGGGCCTCCTGGGACCATAGCAAGGCACCTACCAGCTATTAGTCTCAGTCCTTAAACCACTGAAAGAGCCCTTACAGTCAATATGATTCTGCATTCATTGTTTGGAGGACAACTGCATTGATCAACAGTATAAAAACAGATCACTCAAACAATGGAAAAATGCATTGTTTTGACCCTCAGGTTTTAAAAATCACAGGAAAGACAAAAAAAGTGAGTACAAAGTGGCCTAACTAACAGCAGATGTGTTTGTGTAACGTGTGAACGCTCTTACCATTTATTGTATCCTTGTTATCAGGCTTGTAGAAAAGATTTAAAGCTCAATGAGACAACCTGATTAAATAAACACGATTTTACTACGTTGGGTAAATGACCAAAAACGTGTTTTTTGCTACCTGACACTTTGGAACCAACTGAAAATAGTCCCAACTTCTAACAAGGGGGTTGAGGCTCTTCAGGTGAGGAGCCATTAAACAAAACTTTCTAACTATCCAGAAAAAAATCTATACTCCCAGTTATTGCACAATGGCATTCTCCCCGATTGGGAGAGCGGGGATGGGCCGGAGAGCTGACAGCGTTGAACAACATGTAACTGGGATTTGGGATGATGGCTGGGGGCCACTTTCCAACAGTCTGTGAAATTACTCTCAAGAGAGGGAGAAGCCAGATGAGAGAGGGGGAAAGAGGAAAGGGAAGATGGAGGGAGAGCTAGAGAGAGAAACATCCCCCTTCATCAGGGAAGTGTCTCAAACTGTGTGTGGTTCATCCTTACTGCCCGGGGACCTCCATTAGTCTCATCTCTGATAGGAGAGGGAAAGAGTGCTGTGCACAGCACCGCCTTGGCACACCTACGTACACCGCTGTCAGCATCAACGGCACCCCTGGACGTTCTGTTGATAAGTACTGAGGGCTACAACAAAAGGAGACTATTTTGCGACAGCAGAAATGAATAAATGCACAAAGTGAATGACGCAATTATGATGGCAATTATAGGTGATAAAGGCTCCTTGATTATGGCAAAAATAATCACGATTATTTTTGTCAATATTAAGATCACTATTATTTAACACAATTACTCATCGATTTTCCAAACATCCTGCAAACGAACAGTAGATTTCTTCTTTAAATATAATTCAAGTAAAAGTGTCTGTGCGACACCCTACAGACTGCAATGGATGTACTGCTAAACTCACAAATCGAGCGTAAAGGTTGTTGCCATGTTCTAAGCATATAAAAAACATTTCTTTCCAGTGAATCTCTAATTTAACCAATATCGCGCAGTTATAAATGTTATACATTTATAAAAGACCGGCTATTGTATTTTCAGGAAACCAAGAAATGCCGTAGTCTAGTGAAACTTATTAGGATTAATTTATGTTCAAGTTAAAAACATTTCTTATACCATGGTATACTTTGAAGAGCCCAAGCTCTCCAATATGGTCCCGTGTACTCCTGAGTTTGGGCTTTTAGGGATTGGTGAAAGTGCACGGGGGCGCTGGATTTATAATAAAAGACAAAATGAGAACATCATTGCAAGACGGAATGCTGCAAAAATATCGTTTTATCTGCCACGGTTGGCTTTGACTGGAGGCTGTAGCTAGCTGCCTAGCGTTTTTAAACGGCTGAAGCGACAACACACTACTATATAGACACAGCTCGGGTTCACATTTCAAAATAGTATATTTGGCAAATATGACAAATACAGAACCTACAATTGCTGTAATCAGCTACAAATAAGTTGTATTCTTCTAGCGAATTACGATTTAATTTTAACAAAAACGTGTTACTACAGGGCAAGGTACTTGCTAGGTACATCAAGTCATTACATAATTGGAAAACAAACTTCAACTTAAAATTTAAAAAGTGATTAAGCCAAGCGTGTCTAAGCCTAAGAGTGTATGATTGCTTGTACTGGAGAAAAATGTCTAAAGACCTGGGCAAGAACAGGAGGAGTAAAGGAGATCTGGAAAAACATACCTATATGCAACCATTCCTCCTCCTCCTTCCAGGACTAGAACCTCAGGAAGAGGATGCGCTCAGTGAGCTGTGTGCAGCTCTGAGATAAGGCTCCTTCCACAGAGGAGCGGCCTGGCTGGCTATCAGGCCCTTCCTGCTTCGCGCTCTCTCTCCCCTGGCTGGGGCTGGGCAGGGAACACAGGGAGGGCCCGCAGAGGGTCTCACAGAAAGAGGAGAGGGGGTGGGAAGACATTCAACAGGCCACCCTGCTTCAAGACACTCCAGTTCAATCTCTCCCCGCGAACGTGGCCAACCTGAACCCCTATGCCAAGGTAGTAAGGCATGGAGGCCAAGGCATCAGATAGCAGAGTGGTTCAAGCCCACAAGTTTATGAAGAGTGCATCACATTGATTTTCTCTCTAAAAATCAGGGAAGGGGGGGGGGGGGGCATGCAAACTTACTGCATTAAAATTAATGAGTAATTCTGAATAATGCTTTGTGTCTGGAATGACTCTTGCAGCATTACAAAAAATGTTGGTTTCAAACTCAAGAGTACATGCCCACGAGTGGCTCACATTCCTCTTTAACCCACTCCCTACAATAGTGCAGTTGTGTTCTATTTGACAGGGAATATTAGATCAAGGTCAAATAAAACAATATTTCCTATTAAGGATTCACTCAAATGCAATAAAACTTGGCATTCAAATACAAATTTTTTCCTTGATGCTTAACATTCAAGTAAATAACTTTGAAATAAAAAAAATTCCAATTGGGCTTGGGTATACCGGGTATTTAGAAAGGTATATTTTCAATACCGTCAAAAATACAGACACTCCTTTTTCTATTAAACTGATACGGATATGCTGGATTAGGGTGATGTAGCCTAGTACAGAGTCTCCGTTAGCCGGTAATTAACGGCTTTTGCCGTTACAGGTCAAAATGTCTGGTAATATTTAACAGGACAGCAAAACAGCCAATTAAGCCTACATACAAGCCTTCCTTTTTTCGCCTTGTGGGTGCGTCGGCTATTTCTGTGGGACCATGCTTTGGAATTAGCGATCTTAATAATTACATCTTCTACACGCACAAAGTGTTTCACAAGCACAATAATAGTATAATTAACAGATTGGACTATTAGATTAAACAGCACTATGTAGGCCGGACGGGGTATCAAAATACAGTGGTAGTGCGCATGCGTTGAGCTTGTGTACCGAGACGCGTCCACAAGAAGAGAAGCCTGAGTGCTCGTCGGTTGGTAGTATACTTTGGCCTTAAGCCATCTCTCGCAGAAAACATCTGAAAGGTGTGTTCAACTGAAAACCATGTAAAGCGTTTTTGTGCCTCATTACACACAATATTGTAGCTAAGTAGGCGAAGCTTTAGAACTGAAGCAAAAGGTGGAGATGACCCACATGAAAAATCAATACCCCAAAACATCCCTTTCATACCAATTTCACTGAATGGTTGGTTTTTCTGTTTTTATGAATGACAATAACTTCAACGTGACCCAAAGGCTAGAGGAGCAGACCTATTCAAAGCAAAACCGTACAAGGCCAAACGATGTCCTGCGGCACACCTTACCAACGGCGCTATGTCCAACTAATTTGCTTCTGAAAGGGAAAATGTCCACTATGCTTGCACATGAAAGACTGCTGCACCAGTTCTCTTTTAAAAATGGCCTGTTTGCATTACTTGCATTCTATCGATAATATCCAACCGGTATCGGTCGCTCCTCTAATTGTGAGAATGTGTCCTCATTGTTCTGCCACAATAATAAATATGGCAATAGTTAATGGATCAGGCCTGGATTACCCAGCTGTCTCTCCCTGATGAGCACAAGCGTCCACAAGCCCATCCTTCATGAGGCTGATGTGGGCGGACAAGTAAACAGGTGGATAGCCCTGTTCATCTTCTGGTAAATAAGCATACCAAACGATGTATCTGAGAAGAAATGGCATTGAATCAGTCAAATTAACATTTGCCAAGATACAATTCACCAAGACATCCTACTTTATTGTAGCATTTGTGTCATCGTCTAGGCGGTTTGTGCAAAAGTACATTAAAAGCCACACAGGGAAGGTTCACAACGCAGTACCTTTACCAACACCTCCTCGCTTGTGCATTTAGCTCAATTTTAAAAAAGAAATGAAAAAAAGATGGGTTTTGAAAAATTGTGCTTCGTGCCCAGACACGAGAACGTTTATCATCAAGTAACAAATGAAGACAACATTATGCATGCAGCATGACAGCCTCGCGCTTGTTCAACACTGCCAACGGTGCCCCAACCTGAAGTGCATACCCCCTCCCCAACGGGGAATATACAGCGATTATTTTACCCCCAAGTCGTGATTTATTAGATTAAAGAGTCAGTGATTAAACGAGACTCTGTGCCCGTAAACAGCCAAGAGGCCTGGGAATGTTCCGGCAGTTAGCTTCGCTGGGCGGTAATTACACGGGCCCCGTGCATTCTAGCCTAGGCCCGTAGCTAAGAGACAGACGTTACGTTCCTTTTATTCCGGCACTAATCTGTACGTGCCAGTGAGCTGGCATGGCCTGGAGGGAGCCGTTCACAGAGCTGCCAGGGAGGTAGGCAGTAGGTGCAAGTGTGTGTGCATGCGTCTTATTGGGTGGGGGTGGGGGGGGTGGCAGTCTCACTTGGCGGGTCCTTTTATTCTTTAGCGGTAGAAGCAATCGGGCCTTGTCAACAGACACACTCTTGAGAGGCAGGCCTTTTGTTGGAGGCAATTAGATGTTATCTGAGTGAATTTGAACGCGGTTTCACAACAAGCAGGAGCGCCCAGCACAAACCATTAGGCCTTTATAAAAAGGCCAGCCACGCTGACGCAGGGCACGTTTGCCATGGCAGCACCTCTGAACAGACAAATGCTTTAGTTGAACAGAGTTGGAAAATTTTAACATTTTTACTTGCCTTTTTCTCCCTTCAAATATATTATAAAATCTGGTTTCTTCTTAATATTCATATTCCTCATTTTGTTGTGTACGAGTCTGTTCTGACCCGGAATACCTGTACTGTAGTTTCTTAGCAAATATCGGTGTACTCGCACACAGGAAAAATAATACTTCGTCAGCAAAGTTGTAGTGCGTGACTCCGCCCACCGACTCCCTAGCATCTTGCCAACGCCTCTCCCGAACCTGCTCAGGCCCTGTCCCATATTCCTTAAGACGGCGGTGTCGGGGGAGCCCCGGCTGAAGTGTGATCCTTCATGTCGACGAGGCGTGGGCAGGCAGAAGCCCGCAACAGGTGCCATTCGATGACGCTTGAGTTTCAGGCCCTTTGTGGCTGAGGGGGAGTGGGAGTGGGAGAGGCCACGAGGGTCAACCTGACCCCCTGGAGCTGGGGCGCACCAAGCCCACTGCCCGACTGACTGACTCATCATGTTAAAATGCACCATTTATCATCTACTCAATTAAAAGGAGCACAGAATTTATGAACAACAAAGCCATTTTCTGTAAAAATGTTGCAATAAAAACTTTATATACTTTATTGCACTGATTTGCAAGAGAATAAAATCTGATTTTATTGCCTCGGGAACTAAGAGGGAATTTTATTGCAGTGATGGGATTAGGACTGATCAAGAAAATTAATAGATTAACAATTACCCACCAAGTCAATAAATGAAGAGTCTAATAATATTTTACAGACAATACAATTAAGAATGTCTGCTTTAAAAAATTTTTTTAAAAAGGGTGCGATTACAGATTATTATTTTTTTAGGCAATTATAATGTAGAATTTTTTCCCTAAAAAATAAAAAAAATTTTGCAAAAACTGTCAAGATTTCAGTGCACAGCGTCATTGAGCTCCCCTTTCCAATACACAGCCAAAAACAGAACTATAGGGGCAAGAATATAAAACGATGGGCTTGTGTTTCCACCCTTCATGTGAGCTGGTGGCTTTAAAAAATGACCAACTTTTGTTGATGTATGAATCGGCGGGGAGTCTATTTATCAGCGGGCCCGCTGCGGTCGCCCGCTCGGGTCCCTCAAGTCACCAGCCGCGTCGCTCCCCTTTGACTGATTAATTAGCCAATCAGAGGACATTTTTCACTAGGCGGCAGGATGGTTTATTTCAGCTAATGCCGGGCTTTCGAGCGGAGGCCCGTTGGAGCCACGTCGGCTCTTTTGGCCTGCCTGAGTGGCCGGGCAGAGGGGCAAGAGAGATAAATCAAGCTGGTCTGGCTCTCCCTGTGGCTCCCCTAACTAAACCCCTAGAGGAGGGCAAAGAGAGCTGGGATGGTGAAGGAGGAGGAGGGGGGGGGACACAGGACGGCCAGGGGCACTGCTCACCCGCCGATAAGCACATGGAGCACAGGGCTGCCAAAGTGCCTTCATTTAGGAGTGGCCGAGGCTTTTTGATATCTCGGCAGAGAGAGCCTGTCATTTGTCTTACGGGGAGTAATTGTGTTGTGGTGCACAAGATGAGAGCAGACGAACGAGGGGGCTCACGAGCGTGGGACGGGTGATGGATAACACCCATGACAGACAGCAGACGGACAGGTGCACAGCCACAACTTGATAGCCCTCGCTGGTCACGCTGGCTAAATAATGGTCTTGAGCATACAAAACAGCGGGGTTAGGATTTTAATTATGACTCGTCTTTTTATGTTTATATGACCTGTGGCATATGGGACAAATTTTTCGAGTTCATTCAAAATTACTTTTACTATTAGGTTGCAAAAGCATTTTTGTGGGGGGAATAAGTTTCAAAACCAAAATTACAAAATATGCAAATGGTTATGTACATGAGGTTTTAAAGGACGTAATCGGCTGATTTAAATTCCTGCTTTCGCCCTACATTTCTCTCCAAATGGCAGTCTGTCGCAAATTAGGAAATGTTATTTCACGGCAAGTGGGCGTGTCAGCTTGAACAATAATACATTGTTGCAACCTTGATCTGGTGATTATTTTATAG
>JAODLI010000017.1:2449032-2467238 GCA_027575585.1 Percopsis omiscomaycus
ATTATTAATGAAGACAGCTAGACAACAATGTAAACACTATATATATATACATATTTATACATACAGTGTATATATATATATATATATATATATATATATATACACACATACAGTCATGGAAAAAATGAAGAGACCACTGCATATAAAAATAAAAATCTATTAAAAATAAAAAAAATGCATTTATTATTTTAGATATAAATTATTATATTTAAAATACTGTTTCCTAATACAATGTTCTGTGCCAACAGTCTAGATGTAATGTAATTTAGCCCTACATCCGTGTGGCAAACTGTCAACTATTAAGAGTGATAATGGCAGGAGTTGCCTATGATCACAATGACACAGTGGCTGGCACTACAGTGCTAATGTACCTCTCGATGGCCTTGTGGATCCTCCTCCACTGGGAGTAGTTGGCCTCGATCTCAAAGCCCCCGCCACGAGCCTTGGCCTGCTGGGCCACGTTGATGGTGCGCGTGTCGATGATATAGCCGCGCTTGCCTGGCCGCAGGGTCGCATTGATAAGCTTCTCGTCCTCTTTACAGCGCCGTCCGTTGGTGCCCGTCAGAGGCTGCCCTGCTCGCATCATCACCTGGGTAACACACACACACACACAGATCAGGCCATAACATTATGACCACTGATAGGTGAAGTGAATAACACTGATCATCTCGTTATCATGGCACCTGTCAGAGGGTGGGATATATTAGGCAGCAAGTGAACATTTTGTCCTCAAAGTTGATGTGTTACAAGCAGGAAAAATGGGCAAGCGAAAGGATTTGAGCGACTTTGACAAGGGCCAAATTGTGATGGCTAGACGACTTGGTCAGAGCATCTCCAAAACTGTAGCTCCTGTGAGGTGTTCCCGGTCTGCAGTGATCAGTAGGCCTACCTATCAAAAGTAGCCCAAAGAAGGAAAAGCGGTGAACTGGCGACAGGGTCATGGGCGGCCAAGGCTCATTGATGCACGGGGGAGTGAAGGCTGGCCCGTGTGGTCCGATCCAACAGACAAGCTACTGTAGCTGAAATTGCTGAAAAAGTTAATGCTGGTTCTGATAGAACAGAACACACAGTGCATCGCAGTTTGTTGGGTATGGGCCTGCGTAGCCGCCGACCAGGATACCCATGCTGACCCCTGTCTACTACTGAATGTGCCTACAATGGGCACGTGAGCATCAGAAGTTGACCACGGAGCAATGGAAAAAGGTGGCCTGGTCTAATGAGTCTTCGTGGGTGGCCGGGTCCGTGTGTGTCGCTTACCTGGGGAACACATGGCACCAGGATTCACTATAGGAAGAAGGCATGCCAGTAGAGGCAGTGTGATGCTTGGGGCAATGTTCTGCTAAGAATCCTTTGGTTCTGCCATCCATGTGGATGTTACTTTGACACGTACCACCTGCATAAACATTGTTGCAGACCATGTACATCCTTTCATGGACACGGTATTCCCTGATGGCATTGGCCTTTTTCAGCAGGATAATGTGTCCTGCCACAAAGCAAAAATGGTTCAGGAATGTTTTGAGGAACACAACAACACATTCAAGGTGTTGACTTGGCCTCCAAATTCCTCAATCAAATCGAGCATCTGTGGGATGTGCTGGACAAACAAGTCTGATCCATGGAGCCCCCACCTCGCAACTTACAGGACTTAAAAGCACCTGCTGCTGACATCTTAGTGCCAGATACCACAGCACACCTTCAGAGGTCTAGTGGAGTCCATGACATGACGGTTCAGGGCTACCGTTTTAGCAGCAAAAAAGGGGGACCTACACAAAATTAGGCAGGTGGTCATAATGTTATGGCTGAACGGTGTATACAGCCATTTGCTCACCAAAAATGCTCACGTTATTACATTTCCAGTGTTGCCCTTACCATGCCATTCTTCTTGTGATAGTAGCTTAGTACTGGGAAGCGTCCTCCGTGGCGAAAGGCAGCTACCTTCTTTAGCGCGTCATCGCCAATGTCTTTGGGCACCACCACCAGGGGGGGATACGACGGGCAGACAGTGAAGTCCTTGTTGACCTCACTCAGTCTCCACCCATCTGTCTGAGGGAAGAGATGGACAGAGGAGGGGACATTCAGTACCTATAGCAATCCCAACTGCTTTGACTTCAAATCCCTTGGCGCAAATGAGCACTTTGCGTGAGGGAGTAGGGGAGGTTGTGACAAACAGAATTGACACAGCTTTTAAATGTTCCCACGAGACTGCGCACATGGAAATAGGACTAGATGTCCAAATGTATGGCTTTTATAAAAGATATCACTACTTTTTATGTTTACATTTTATAATTGCTGAGGAAACTGGAAAGTTGTTTATTGATTTAACTTGTTAAATTGCATTTGCTGCTCAAATAGGCATCATCAAGTAAATATTCACGTTTTATCACTCGTTCCAAGGACTTTGGCGGGTAGTGAACTTGACCGGAATCATTTATGTATTGGACCAACACTTTGTAACAAAAAACAACATCATCAGTTCATACAAAGCAATTCTTCTCAATCCTGCCCATACCATGGACTCCAAGTCTTTGAAGGAATATTCTGGTAGAAAGGAGTTCCAGCCATCCTCTACAACTTCAAACATAGGCCGGTAGAAGAAAGGGTACATCAGGGAGATCGAATCAAGGGTGGACAGAGCCTAAGGAGACAACATGATCAGTGTGTCGTATAATAGCATTATGAGCCATTAAAACCACAGTAATGCTTGTAGCAAACATACATTTAAAAAGGGGCACTACTTAATCACACCCCCAGAACCCCAAGGAGGAGAGGTATGGTAGAGTATATAGTCTGGGTAGGTAGGGTCAGGTGACAGTATAAAAGTGGGTGCGTTGGCCAATTTTACCTCAATAGAGCTGGCTATATTGAGACACTCCTCCATACCAGGGATCTCCAGCTGGATCACCCGCAGGTCTTTGCATTTGACTATAATGGTCCCCATAGACCCCACAAACCTGAAAGACAATGGTTAGAAGTAAATTCTAACTGTAAATACAGAAGGGAAGTTTATCTGTCCTGAGACAAATAATCCTAATATTATGTTTAGATTTTACTAATCCACAAGGCTAGACAGAGAGAAAAAAATATCACACACACACAGGTTCTACTTATTAGGTGTATTTGAAGTATATGAATGAATTTCATTGCAAGTATTCATAAAGATACACAAGTAAAGACATATGTATTCATACATCACCTCTTTTCAATGGCATCAATGTTAGAGTGAAGCAGCCACAGTTCCTCTGTGTTGTCCTGTCTGGAGGAGAGAATGAGGTGGTGACCAGTCAGACAAAGGGTCCCCTCCACAGTGGGCATGAAGGGCCGATGGAGGACAACCCCATCCACCCTCGGGGTCTTTATCAGCTCCGCAAACTCCATGACCTTATCAAGACAGAGGTGCAGACAACCTATGTATGGGGGAAGGATTAGTTAGCCGGATTTGCAGTTAGCAAGTTACGCCATCAAAATGAGTCCCGCATAAACATTGACAGAAGCCGAACCTGAATTAAATCCACCAAGCAAGGAATCATTAATCTTGGTTTAACCAAAAGATACGTAGTTGCTGCCAACTATGAAACAGGAAGCAATTCTATTTGAAAAGTGCAGTTTGAATCACATTGGCAGTAATGACGTAGTATCATCTGCTAAAATAACAACTGGGCGGCGCTGTGTAACGTTGGCACTTCATGTTAGCTGCTAAAGGTCGTATGCCAGCGTTAAAAGTTAAATAACCTGGCTTGCTATGAAGAATATATGTCTAGACACTTAAACGTTACCCATTCCCCAGACCAACGGCTATGGCTAATTTCATTGGAGTAGTTGGCATTGACTAGTAAAGAGGCTAGCTGTTATAGGTGCGGTGGCTAGCTGATGGTGATACAGACAAACAGTAAAAATGTATATACTATAACTTCCCTTATTAAATCCACTTGATCCATTGTGTATCTATATATTCAGGAATCTGGGTATTTAACATATTGTCAGCAAAAACATTCTTAAATTGTCCAATAATTACCTGACTACCTCTGCGTTGTGTATTTCTTGTTGAAATCTTCGGTTCTTCTTCTTTGGGGTTTTAAGGCAGCGAGCATCCAAAAAGTTGCATTGCTGCCATCTATGGGACCAGCACCTTAGTGCACTATAGCCTGTTATAAAGTCCAGTGTCTTTTAAAAATGTGAAAAAACAACGTTTTTCCCTCCCGCTTGACCCTACTTCTAAAATACTTTTCAGAGATTTCCAATTTCTCGCAATTCTTTGATTAGAACTTGTCTTTGGTGGTCATAATTTCTACAAGAAATCAAAACTTGTTGCACCATCTCAGGTTCCTGACATGAACACGAGCCACTCTGATGTTTTCCTAAAATAAATAAACTGCTGTTCAGAAACGTGTGAGCAATCCTCATTCTAGAAATAATAACCTCTTCCTTACGTCTAACCTCCCCTCTTTTACAAACATTAACTGAGTCAGTTACCCTACTAGATATAGAGAATAGATGCCTCCCTTTGTTTTCTTGCTCCCAGAGCTGTTGCCCTTTTAAAATTGTTTCACACAATACTTTTACCCTCCGCCTTGGATAGATCCTTTTAAGCAGCTCCCTTGGCCAACTTATCAACCTTTTCATTTGTTGCAATACCAACATGAGCTGGGACCCATACGAGTGATATTTCTACCGCTCTCCTTTTCACATCTCTAATTGCCAGAAGAAAATCATATACAAGGTCTTGCCGACTCTTTGATTACCCTTTCCCAATTCTATTGACAGCTGACACAGAGTCACTAAATATCAACACTTTATGGTTCTGAATCTGCTCAGTCCATCGCACTGCCATCAGAATTGCATATAATTCCACTGTGAACACACTTAGAAAATTCTCTAGAGGTTCTCTTACAAGCTTGGGCATTCCCACTCTGAACAACAAAAGCTGTTCCTGTAGCCCCTGTTTCTTGATCCTTTGAACCATCAGTAAAAATGTATATGTGTTCCTGATATCTTTCTATTAAATTACACTGGAATTCATACACCAAATCTGAATCAGGATTTTCTGACTTAATCCCAAGTATCTCTAAATCAGTCTTTGGGACCTCCAATTGCGGTACGTCTACAAAAACATCCCGGTTGGAAAGGCTAAAACTCTAAGTTCTGCTTGACTTTTCTCTGTATTCGGACTGCCTTAAGTATAGATTACGAGTCAAATGTGCTATGAATTTAGAAAATGCAAATAATTAAACTGCGGAGATAAATAATACAATTTTTGAAAAATGGTCTGATGATAAGCATTTTACTTCTTATAAGTATACTGCTGTGTTTTGCAAATTTGATCAGCCTTTTTCTACATAGTGTTCGCCAGTAATGTGTCATGTGAAGACATAAACACCGGGTGGCGACACTTTAACATTTATTGAAGAGACTATAGTGTAAAAGAAGGCCACTGTAGGTTTAATGCTTGATCAACTGCCTGGAAACTTAGAATGTCACATTGACCACCAGGAGGAAATCGATGTTGTAGAAACATTTTATTCAGAGGTTTTATATTGATGAGGCATGTAGTGTTAGCTATGTGTTATTGCTTGTGATTTACTCAAATTAGATTAAGTTTTTACATTATATTTGTATTATTTACACACTGTTTTAATATTTCTCCTATGGGTTTACAATAAATCAAGGATCTTTTGAGAAAAGTGAAAAGGCAGTCGTCTGCAAGCAACTGACTAGGCCAGCATCACCTAAATCTACTGTTAGGCAGAGATAGTATTGCAAACCTATTATTTACCATTAAATGCAACAAGTACAACCGCACACAAACACACATACAAACACACATATCCAGGCCTGTCACCTGAGAGATGGGATCCGTTAAGAAGTAAACAATTTTGGTGATATAAGAAGAGCAGATGGCTTGGCAGAGGCTACAGCAGGCCTGTTAGTTACAGACATGTTTTTGTTTTTTTTCAAGGCAGGGATGTGTGCGCGTGTGCACGTGCCAGTGTGTGTGTGTGTATGTGTGTGTGTGTGTGTGATGTATGAGATATTACCTCTGTATTTGCTTCAGTTGCAGGCTGTCTGGGTTGGAGGATAGATGGTTTGCCCAGGGCCTCTCCAGACCACATCATAGACCTTGTTATTGAGATACCAAAGCTCAATTGAATGTGAAGCCCGACCTTGCTTTACAAACCAAATAGCGGCTCCTTTTATCTGGAAAACATGCTTTGCTGTGACTTTTTCCTAGTCTGTAAAAAAGATGATTTTCGAGGGAAAAACAGCTTTCGTAGCAAATCATATGACTCTATTACTACAGACGGGAAAGATCTGTTAATAAATACTCAGCAAGAAAAATGTAACCTTGACAGCAGCTGGCTGGAAATGTTGGTAACAAAACACACTTAAATACATCTACGTATGCCTACAATTTAATTTATAAAATGTTGAATATTCTTTGCTAGAAAGAGCCTGTGAATGCAAACAGCTTATACCCATAATCACTTTATATAATTTTTTTTAATGATGAATAATGTTGTTTGAAAGACGTTTTATTCTGTTTTCTTTTTTGTACATTTTCATTGGTATCGTGATAATCAGGAGTCGTAGGTAAGCGTTAGAAAGCTATTGTTACAATTAAAAGTGGAATCTTAACATCTGTTAATAGGTCCGTTTTACACTTATACGTTTACTGTTTCTGTGCTGAGAGGCAGTTTCAGTGTACAAGGGGGCCTAAACCAACAGGATAAATTCCGTTCCATGACCATTTACCCCCACTTTGATACTGTGAGTCAGACAGTACTGTTTGGCATCCCAATTTTTAAAGCTGCAATCCGCTTTTTCTACCTTACTTTTTGATTTGGCATATGGTGCAGTATGCTTGCATACAAACTGAGCATGCTGCTACTGTATCAATATTTTCCACTCACTGTCTCAATTTCTCACTGGCTGCAAGAAACAAGGTGGAACTGCACAGAAGAAAGAGCATCTAGTGTCGCACATGTCATAGATCCCAGACCCATTGGTCAATAGCCGTCCTTCCGACGCATCACTTTTCTAAGGGTCAGCACCTCCGAACAAGGGAAAAGTGTTACCTTACGTCACAATTGAATAATCATTTATAGCAAAGAAAGAAATTGGGATAAATTATGGATTGCTTTAAGTCTTTAGTCTAACTCAGTCAGTGATTGAAATCATGACCTTTCAAACTCAGGGCGTATATTTTATTTAAGTTAAGGTTAGGGTACAGTAACAACACACAGTGGTAAACCTAGAGTTTGTCTTTCCCATGTGCCATACAAGCAAAATTTGATGTTGCATTGATAAATTGATTAATACTAAATCATATTTCATACAGTATATTTGTTCTGGCAATATTTCTGCGTGCATAATGGAATATTTGCAGACAACTGGCTGCTTATCTGATGGTCCAATTGATTTAATGCTATTAGATCCCATTTGCGGAGAGACGATGTGACAAAGACACACCCACAGTCTACTGCACCTGCAGAGTGCAGAGTCCTCCCTCACGGGAAAACCCGCGAGAATGAGTTCAGGGCCCGCAGAGATTCATTACCGATTATGTTGTATGCATTATTTAGTGAATGCCACATGCGTGTGGCTATGAACCCAGCAATCCCGCGCAATATGCTACCCTATTTGCCTTCATCAAACTTTTATGTGGTTTGTGGGATACGGGAAAACTGTTGGTGAGTGGGCATGGTTCTTCTACTCAAGCTGTTCTTGAGTGTAGCCTTTTTTTATTTGGAGGCAAGAAAATGTCTAATAAGACAGGAATCCCTTTCCAGAGCCACTTTTACTCTGTCTGTCTGGTGAGTTAATCCCATCAAGAGTAAGTCCCTTACTAGGAATTATTATAATTTTGTCTCCATGTTAAGACATTTAAGACAATGGAGACCTTAATGCAGCTAACATTAAAAGTGAGTTATGTGTAGTGTATCTGTTTCAAAGGCATCCAGGGATGCCTTTGAAACAGATACAGTACACTGAGACCCACCAGCTCATGCAGGAAGAAGAAACAGGGGTTAAAATGAATTTATTACGTGCCATTCACCACAGATAAACTACCATACAATGTTGTGATATGGTAAAACCTTCCTACTGACATTGCTGTAGTTGTGGTTGATATCATAGGCTTTCAAAGTGGAGGCTGCAGCCCAAAACCACATATTTGTAAATTGATCATTTGTACATTGTATTTGTTTGCAGTGAATTCTAAAAATAGATTTGCTCCTAGTTTTAGTGTGTGCATGTTTGTGAGTGAGTGAGTGAGTGAGTGAGTGAGTGAGTGAGTAAGAGAGAGCCTGTTTTCATCTTCAGTACAATTTCAGCACTGGACAGCTCCTGTTATTCAACCGTATGCAGGTTTATCTGACCCTACAGTAGGTTTGCTGAGATGGTCGAGCCTCCCGCTCTTTCTGGCACGTGCCAACCGGAGGTAAAACGCCACTTTTCAAGCCAACTCTTAACCCTTTGAGTGGTACTGGAAATTGCAGCTGCAAATGCGGCAGGGGGAAACTCAAGGCGTTTCTTAGCAACCGTTCTGGAGATCACCATTCGGCTACCCGAGCCCCTGTCCACGAGCTTATTCTGCAGAATCCCCTGGTCATTTGCATTGCTTCGATTCATTACTTCCCCCAGCAGCATGCCAAACAGAGACGAGGTTTCGTTGATACGCTCCATTTTTCTCCCCTTAAGTGATCAGTCAGCTGTCGCCAATTCACACAAAGTCCTAAACACAACGCTGTGTTTGCTGTGGGGTAAAAAACAAAAAAACTAAAGTGTGCAGCATTACATCATCTCTTCCACATTTCGGGCTTCAAACGAGACACTAGATGGCAACAATGTTGAGAGGGAAATAGAGTGATGTGTGCATATAAGAGCAGGCTATACGTTTGTTAAAGAAAGGCACCTGGGGGAGAGAGAGCGCGACAGAGAGAGAGAGAGTGAGAGAGTATGCGACTAACGGAGAGGGAGGGATGAATTACGTCGTCGTGGGACAGGAGAGCGTGTCTGCTGATGGCTCTCAGCCTGCAGCTGGAGAAGAGAGCTACGAAGAGAGAAAGACTCTCACAGCGGGGAACGGGACGGGCAGAGTAGCAGGACCAAAGTTAGACGTACAAACAACATTGTTTATCTGTAGATTAGAGTCTAGCGTGTTGCAGGCAAGCAATCAGCTCTGCGGTGGAGAGAAAGAGGGGAGAGAGAGAGAGAGAGAGCGAGAGAGAGGGGGGGGAGAGAGAGAGAGAGTAGCGGGAGAGACACAGAGAAGGAAGGGAGACAGACTAAAAGAAAGATGCGCTGCGTCCGTGACGCCACCGGAGTGCATTGTGAGGACGGAGCGGGCGCCGCCGCCGCACTGACACCTCGCTTTTAGATGGCTCCCACATTTGGGGTGTTCTCGGAAAACAGGTGTCAGGGAAGTGTCGTCACGAGCCCCGGAAGCCGGAGGAGGTGGGAACACAAGAGAGGGAAAGATGGCAGCGAAATCCGATGGTCGCGGGGTCGTCACCGGCTTCGCCCAGCTGCACAACCTGGACGAGGTGGTGGGCGCGGGCGAGGACGACACCCGGGACGGCAGCTCCTTCCACATCTGCCACTGCTGCAACACCTCGTCGTGCTACTGGGGCTGCCGGAGCGCGTGCCTGCATTACCTCCGGGGGAAGGGGAAGGGAAAGGAGAAGGATGCGGTGCGGCCACCGCAGGAGGAGCGCCTCTGGCTGGACTGCTTGTGGATCGTCCTGGCTCTCCTGGTCTTCTTCTGGGACGTGGGCACCGACTTGTGGCTCGCCGTCGACTATTACCACAAGCAAAACTTCCTGTGGTCGGGCCTGACCCTGTTCTTCGTGCTGGTGCCCTCGGTCCTGGTCCAGATCCTGAGCTTCAGGTGGTTTGTACAGGATTTCACGGGGGGCGGTCTGGGCTCCGTGGAGGGGCTCAGCAGCCGAAGAGCCATGGCCGGTCTGCAGAGAGACAGGTGCTGCCTGCTGTCCGTCTGGGTATGGCAGACCGTCATACATATTTTTCAGATGGGGCAGGTGTGGAGGTAAGTGGAGGCAACTTTCAATATATCCTTTAGTGGTTCTCAAACTGTGGGTCGTGATCCCCGATGGGTCGCTGAAAGATTTTCGGGCACGGTCGCAAGAGGGAAAAATCATTTAGGAAAAAAAAAACAAATCAAAAATTTGAGAAACAAATATTTTAGATGGTCTTCATCTGCATACAGTTGTAATGGGGTTTATTATGGTTTAGATATATATTCATTCTTTACGTTATGCTATTTAAAGCATTTTTCTGGGTGTTTATGGCTCAAGAAGTTGGAGAACCAGTACATTAAAAGCGACCGTGTAGCACCACCAGGCACCAGCCATTCACTCTGTCTCACCTCCCCTCTGTCACCTGGCGTAACCCGTGGTGGTGTAGTGGCTACACCGCCGGGTTGAAAAGCGCAGCCACGGCGCCGTTATGTTCGCTTTACTATGTTCACTCGCTATAATAAGCCCCACATTTGTGTCTGCAATATATAAGACAGTATTTTATATGCCCGTTAGCCACAAAATGTGCTGATAGATGAAATTGCCTCGGCGCCGCTATGATTCTTTTTTCCACAGTGCGCCACTGCGCTGGTGTGTACACAGGGAAGAAGGCATTTTAGGGGGCACGCTGTCCAAATATACCATGACCGTGTGCATTTATGTGTGTGTGTGTATGTGAGTGTGTGTTTGCGTGTGCGTGTGTGATTTAGACGCGTCGACCCCCCCCCACCCCCACCCACCAGCACGAAATCCTTCAACTCTGCAACTACAGGCCAGACGGGCATCTGTTTTCATGGCTCCCGCGTCTTACAAAACGACATCCACCCCCCACAGACATGATGTCATCGATTCCTCTGCGACGATCGACATGTTATGGTCTTGAAATTCGCTTTAACCGCACAAATGGACGTGCCTCGAGAGCACGCACAACCTTACTCAAGGTCTACGTGCGCGTAATTTGTGTACGCCTACGTGACATGCCGCATCTAGTTGTAAAATGTGACCCTGCTTTCTCTTCCTTGATTGTGGCGACTAGCGGGGACATCATATCACTCCAAGAAAGCTATTTAGGTGCTTTCTCGGAAGCGACTTGTTTTTTTGTTGTTGTTTTTTATTTTTTTGGTGCAGGCAGACGCAGCACTGCACCGAAAACTCGTCTGAAGAGTGCACTTTCCCGTTAAACGACCAATATATCGTAGGCCTACTTCATGTTTTATTTTAGTCTTTTAACCTACATGGGTTCGCGTCTACCTGTGTGCAAGCAGGGCTTCGTGTGTGTGTCTGTGTTTGTGCCCGTGTGCGTGAGCATGACAAGGAGGGGGCGGGGGGGGTGATCGACTACTGACTATGTAACCTGACTATTTGCATTTAAAGGCTGCTTTGCCCCTCGTCAATCAAATGGATTTTTCTTTAGCTATTTCATGTAGTGCAATTCACCAGCGCATCTGTTGGCTAGGATACTATACAGGCCAAATTACTCACATGCTGGTGTGACCAGGCCGGCTAAGGCTCTGAGCTATATGATTGTTGACTACACCACTCTGGGAATTGCACCCAGAGAAATCTAATTTAACAACACAATTTCAGAGGTTCCCACACAGGTCAGTTGTAAATAAAGAAAAAGACAGACATGGCTCAAACATTTTAAGTCAATTTATTAAGTAGAACACAGGAAGTTTAGTATCAATACTTAAAAATATATATATCTGTTTAAAAGGACCAGGTAGCTCATGTATGATGGCTTTCTTAACAAGGCAAAATATACCTCCAACCAGGAAATGCAGGCTGGCTGCAAGGGACAGCTGTGGCTAAAGGGGTTTTAAGGCACTTGCTCACACCACACACACACTTGATTTGCTCACATGTTCCTTGTATAAGACGAAAGTATTGTTAAACTATTGAATCACTCAAAACTTACACAAATGGGTTAACAGAGGCCCTAAGCCAAGCCCGAGTAGCACAGCCACCCTAGATGGACAACAACAATGCCAGTATGATGAAGAGTGGTTTGTCTTGCACATAATAAATAATAAAGCAGAAAAAAAAAAGAATAACCAAGAAAACAACCAATAAACTGCTAATAAGTCTATGTATACTGTAACAAGTTATTTGAAAATAAAGAGAACAATAAATCAATTATCACAAAATGAAACCACCAACCGAATTGACAAAAGAACTATTGACAGCAATCGACACAAGCAATGCATCAAATTAAGGACCAAGCGGGACCAAATCAACATTAGCCTATAAAGGCAATACAGGGTGTATGGAACCCCGGTTGGAAGACTGCATAGGGTATATAACAGGGCAAACCAGAGTAAAGGGTCAAACCAGAATGTATAAAAGGGCAACACAAAGACGTAGCCTATTAGAGGGGGTGTAAAAGGGCAAAACAGCAGCACACCTTCCTGCAATAAAGCACAAAGTTTAGCACAAATTTAGAGTTAATTTGTCTCTCGGTTCGAGGGGAGGGGAGGGAAACGACACCTAAAGACACGGGGAAGGAGAGTGTTACAACCAAAGCCGTTATGCCCGGACTACACGAACAGCTGACCTACCTGTCAAACAGATGGAACGCAGTTGGTCAAGCTGCCAGCAAACACAGAAGCTTTGAGGTGAGAAAACAGGGAGCAGTCCTATCTAGCACAATATACCTGTATATTAAACTCAGGGAGTGCTACCTGTCACACTGGCATTAAAGGACTAGCATTTGTATACTGTATGGTGTGGTTTACCTTCTTTAATATTCAAGATAACTGCAGCCACTATCTAACCATTCCCCAACACAATTATCCCCATGCGGTGGTAATGAGCATTTTTATTGTATAGTGCTATTTGTCCCATTTGAAATAATCCACTTACAGGCACCTCTGTACTGTCTGGTGGAGATGAATGTAGCTGGCAAATACATGGTGTGTAGCTAACGTTCCTGGGGCCAAAGGCTCTGGCTTTGAGCACTTTCATCTCAAAGTTTTTAGTTCAAAGTGCAGTTAAGATGGGTTAATTGCTAGCATTCATCAATATCTGTCACTAGCTGCACTAGGTCTGGTTAAATTGAGCAGATGTCATAGAAAGTCAATGAGATCAGGCTGATAATATTGTTCTGGCAAGGACAGTAAATCTTAGTCAGTGGTAAAAAAAAAAAAGTGGTGCAGACCACCAGAGTGGTTCTGCATGTTATGACAGCAAAGAGCCGAGGGGAAGACATCATTGTCACGGCACCATCTTGGTGTAGATGGCACCCTAAGGGATGCTGGGCTGGGATCAAAGGTCAAAAGCTGGTCAGCTCAGACTAAGAGCAGATGTGTAGATGGCTAGAAAAAAGAAAAACCTTGGAAAGCTGTGGTGTATGTGCTGCTACGCTGTATGGACAATAGTGCAACATCAATTTGTTTTCTTTGTTGTTTGTTTGTCTTTTATCACACTCACAACCGCTGTTACCATGGGAACATCTCATCAATTACAGCCACTGATTTTACAAGCAACAATCTCGGGCATTTTCACTATGCAAAACATTTTGCATAGTGAAAGTTTTCTATTAAGCAGGAATTAATATCAAGATAGCAACGTGAAGTGGAGAGGGGAGTCAAAAATACTGCCTCGTCATGTCTCATTATTCTGCTCTATTTTCAGTTTTAGATTTAATCAGCTTTTCTCATTGTGCACCTGAGGACCAAACAGACGAGAACGTCGCCAGTTAGCTCCTTGTTAGGTGTCAACAGAACAGGGAGGACTCGTCTCCAATGTGAAATCCCATTGCTGAATTCCCGCAACTCTTTCATGTCTGCTTTGCTGACGGTGTCTCCTCGAGCTTCCCTTCGCATATGCGAGTGCACATGTGCGTTTGCACATGGCCACAGTTTTACAGTATGTACACAGAGTTCACCTACCACTAAGACAGACAGCTTAATCGTTGCAAGCCTGAATCAGTGGCTCAGTGAATAGGGAGACACATCCATCGCAACCTCAGAGGAAATCCGTAAGGAACCCCTTTCATTTTGAGCTCTCCTCCCCTCTTATTTCTTGGCTCTGGGAATTTGGGTGAAAACATTTTACAGTCTCAAAGACCTATCTATGCTATCCAAGTTTCCGGCTTAAATTTAATAAAGCACCGTCCAGTCGTAGTAGTGCCAAGAGCCTTTATGTATTCCTTGAAACTCCCAATTATTTCATAAATGGGTTCTATGCTCACAAAGGTTTAAATCTTCAACAGAGTGATGAATGATTGGCTCACATTTTGAGCACAGCCAACAGAAAAGACTTATGTGATCCGCTTTACTGGGAGCTGTCCGGTGCTGAAACTCTGCCTTGTGTGCCTGCTTTTAAAACTCCTCTTAGACTGACTTCATGCAACCTTGAAAGACAAAAATATGCCTCCATAGGGAAATTCTCCTTTTTGCTTGTTCCTTTCCAAGGGGGTCAGAGCGCAGGTTCAGGTTCTGAACATATAGGGACTCAGGGGCAGATGAACGAATGGTAGAGCGCAAACAGCGGCTTGGCCAGTGTGCAGAAAGCGTATGCTGTGCCTTATTATTTTTTACGTTGGATGTACCACCGCTCATCTTGTAATCAGCCCATGTCACCGCCCTCTAACCGTAATTTGTGGCGCCTGGGTTCGCTGAGTCGGAGGTTCCATATCATCTCTGATTTCTTCCAGTAACTGTATTATTGCATGACTGCTTAATCTGTAACGCTTGATGACTTCTTGTTCACTCAATTGAAAAAGAGTAATTCTTCTGGCAAAAATCCTCTCAGCATGTCTCCTTGGTCTCTGTCCATAGGCGTAGGTTTGGGTAGGGGCAGTAGGGACATGTGCCTACCAATATTAAGGGACCAATAAATTGTCCCTATCAATAATTTATATAATTGAAATGCAATTTCCATAAAAATAAAAAAAACATAGGAAATTCTCTGAAAGTATAGATTTTAAAACATATAGCCTACTGTAAGATCTATAAATAAATAAATAATAAATCTGTATATTTATACAGATTTCTGCCTCAAATTTCTGCCTACCATAGACTTAGGACTACATCGGTCTCTGTTATCAAATCATTCACTAATATAGCAGGCACAGCAGTTGGGACTCCTCGTTCAACAGTTTGCAACATTTTGCCACCACAAATCTGATGTTTGGATTTACGCTTTAATCCAGCACAACATTGGGCTAACCACAGAGCAACATGAGGGGAATCTGTTTGTAGCTGACTTCTGCCAGTGTTTCCCAGCTTGGTAAATATTAATACAGACTATACAGAGAAGTCCACAAAAGCCTTATTTGGCTGGACGGTGGAGTTGCCCAGAAAGGTTTGTGCAGAGTGAGATGTTGAGACTGTACAAACTGTCCCATCCAAAACAATAAAGATAAAATATTGAAAATGGAACCTGCTGAGAGAACACCAGTGAAAGACAGACAGAGGGGAGTGAAGAGAGAGGCTATAGGCTTGGTTAAATTGGTGACAGTCTACACGGTTATGTTTTGCCATATTTGAAATGGAGAAAGACTGGAACATCTTGTCCCTTCTGCAGTGGCAGCATAGACTACTTTATGCTTAGAGAATAGGAAGAAGCAGCTATAGGTCTTTTTGGATTGCCTGTTCGCTTTATTGATGGCACGAATGACAAAATAAATCCCTCCAGAGAGCTAGAATTAAAAATTATATTAAAATTACTGCAGTTTTAATTGACTAATTAATACATTTAACTAACACATCTCCTCCAGATAGCTAGACCTCTCAAATAACACATTCAAACCTCCACTGGCGCGCTGGAATATACTGGCGTAACACTGCTCATTTTCCCATTAGCAGTGATAACAGGGGCAATGCATCCTTTAAAGTCAGCACTCTAAGAAAACCCCCAATTACAAGACAGAGGAGGTTATCAAAATTCACCAAGCTCGCTCGGGAACACGTCCCAGCTGGTGGTAAAGAGAGATGCATGCATATTCAGCTCAGCTCAGTTCATTCACACAGGAAGGAGCAACGCCGGAGAACAGGACCTGAAGATGACGCTAAATTGCTGTTTCAGCACGTGGTATTTGGAATGTGAATCATGTTTTGTTATTAAATTAGAGGTGATTCATTTGCAGACAAAAAAAGCTGCAAAAGTTTTCATCCACCCTCTTCATTTGAATGAATCCTGGTGGAAATGAAATGCGGAGATGTGGAGATGTTCTTGAAACAGTGTATGAAGACGTCTTTAAAGTGTAAATACAGTATGCAGAACATGCCACCCTGGCGTCCCATCATGAGCAAATGAACAGACAACACGGCAGCTGATTCCACCACCAGTTCCACAGGTGCCAACGGCCGCTGTTTTGCCGAGGGCTCTTAAATTTAGCGCAGGGTGAATGAGAGAGAATAGAGAGGCAATGAGGATGCTTGATTTTGCCGCCTCAGGCATGGGGTCCTGAGCAAAACCAAATGATGTAGTAAACCTTTAAGGCCCGGAGCTTACGCAGCTCTGATAAACAGACAGGCGGGCTGGCAAAAAAATACCGTAATATTAAGCAAGCAGGCAGGTAGCGTGGAAGATAGACATTTGTATGCAGATCACACACAGACACACACACACACACACACACACACACACACACACACACACACACACACACACACACTACACCTCAGGGGAATAGAGTAGCTCTTGGTTACACACCTTCTTATATTCTGTCTCACATCACAGCATCTCTCTCTCTCTCTCTCTCTCTCTCTCTCTCTCTCTCTCACACACACACACACACACACACACACCTCTGGGAGTGGTGGAGCGGTTCTGTGTTACTCTCCCCTGTCCTGTTTCTTTAGGCACTTAGATCAGAGAGAGAGAGAGAGAGAGAGAGGAAGCCAGTGGACTGTAAAATCCACCCCCCCCTCCCCCTCCTTGTCTGTTTCCCTGCCCCCCCCCACTCCTAAAGGAAAAGTCATTATGACTGCCCTCCTCCCCCCCCAACTGACACCCACCCACCCACAAAACAGATCTGGTACTTATTTTAGATTTTCCTCCAGTGGGCTACCTAAAGTGCAAGGCAGAATAAAGTACATCAAGTCAAGGGCTCGTGTGTTTTTGTTATTGCGTGTGCATGTGATAAGGTACTGTATATCAGGTTCTCTTTTCAACTGAGCCCCATAAAATTGTTCATAGCTCGCGACGCGTTCCCAGGTAGGGTTCGCATGAAGGTATCGGCTGCATGTAGCCACAGAAATCCTCGTATTTGACGGGAAGGAGTTCACTGTATTAGTGATAATATGTTGCCTGCCCAGGACATCATTGAGATCTCCTACACCCTTGAAAAGCGTTTGCCATTTTAATACGATGTGATCTATTCACTTTCAAGTCTGTTATTTGTTCAGGGTATTCTGAGGTGAGGAAAATATGAGCTCTTCAGTGAAAATACCACTCGCCCAGTTCTGACTTCTCCTTATACCTCTCTGTATTCTTTCCTTCCCATCGTCCGTACACACCGTAGTTGCCTATTCTTTCGGTTACACACACAAAGTGATTTATTTTCAAACCAAGGTCTATTACTGTTATAAGGACCACAGTAAAAATCATTACTCTGGCTCACAGGATGTGCACCGATAGTTAAGACGAGTACAATAAAGGCTATTTTTCATGCACAGTCCCTAGTTTTAATAGTCAGGGTCCGAATATAATCTGAATTACTACGCTCCCAGGTGTGTTATTAACAGTCAGTATGCTCTCTCCAAGTACAGTGTCTTTTTCTATTAGTGTTCTTCGTTTGCTTAGAAAGTTGCCATATGTTCCTTCATCTTGTTTCCCTCCCCGCCTGTGTGCTGTTAGAATTAATGTTCTTAGGGGTCCATGTAAAGCCTTTTTTTTTTTATCCCTCTTCAATCCCTCCTAGTGGCAGACACCACACGCTACGCGCTCCTGCAGCCTGTCTCCTCTGCTCCCTGTTTGCTAGTTAGAGCCATCACCGCTCCTCCTCGTGCGTTCGGGGGCCGCTAGTCAAAGTCATCATGGCGGCTCCCTCCCTCCCGCTCATCTACATCTTCCTAAAGCCAGTTGACCTCCATTTGGAGCGTGTATGGCTCATGCCGCCAGCCTGCCACTACAACCCTTCGCCGGCTCCCCGCAGCTCACGTTTTGTGGGGGGGGGGGGGGGGGGGGGGGGGGGGGGGGGGGGGGGGGGGGGGGGGGGGGGGGGGG
>JAODLI010000017.1:2467338-2488036 GCA_027575585.1 Percopsis omiscomaycus
GGAGTAAAACGCACCCAGAGTCATGTTTTAATGCCGCATTTTTTCACAAGCGGCGTGATGTGTCGCAAGTTATTTAGCCTCACCTCTATGAAGATAACATCGCAGTGTGACGGACCACGGGCGTATTCCGCTATGAAACGCATATCCGTCGTATCGATTCATCACACACACACACACACACACACGCCTCCTCAGCGCTGCCGCTGTGCTTAGCGACTTATATATTTCATCGCACATCCCCCCCACTATAAGTCATTCTCAACTCTCACACACACACACAGTGCTCTTATTGATGTACGGCAGGTCTTAGCGCTGGGTGTCTGCTGCTCAGGCAGCCGATCATTCATTTCCTGTGCTGACGAGGTCCCCCGAACAGAGAGGGAGGGCCGAAAAGCCTGGAAGTCTGGGCCACATCCGACGCCGTGGGCCCCCGGGGGGGGGGGGCCTCGTCCTGTCAGCGTCAGCTTTTCCAAAGCGTAGATTCATGGAGGGAAAAGAAGAAGGAGAAGGGTTCCCCCGGATAGCTCTATCGATCTGGGCCCCGTCTTTCTCTCTCTCTCTCTATCTCTCTCTCTCTCTCTCTCTCTCTCCCCTTCTCTCTTCCATTCCGACCATCCGCCCTTCCCCCAGGCCTGGGAGGCGTCCTGCGAACCAGAGCCAGCAGACACTGGTGCATATGCAGTGTGTACGGTGTGGAAATTCACCAACATTTGAATTAAAGCGTGAGACCGCCAAACAAGATTAACGAGAGCACAATACTTCTATTTGCTCTTAAAGAGCTTAATTCTATATGCTTGCAAGCAGGCCCCTCTCTCTGACCTCGAGAGTGCGCCATGAAGAGTGTTAACGTCCAAGTATACCTGCGCACATCGTATTTCAAATGCAAATCATGCATATGCAATTCCAATTCCAAAATCCAAAAACTGTGTCCTAACAGTCGTGATGCATTAATATGTAAACCCCAAAATTTAAATACTCCAGCCCACAGAATGAAAAAATAAATAAAAATAACCTGGGTTTGGAACACTAAAGAGAAGACCATTATAGAACATGTTGAACACGCTGAATCTGTTAAATCAGTTGAATCTGTTGTTTTCAACCACTGAAAAAGGGCACATATCCAGTGCCATGAAAACCCTGATTGCCTTGATAATTAGTTAGCTTGTAGCTTCATTTTGAAGGCATTACGAAGGAGTTACGCGATGGCAAGCAGACGAAGCAACATTAACACCCAGCAACTCTATAGAAAGTCTCCGTAAAAATTGTTAATTCCAAAGCAATATAGTCTGTTACATACAGATATAGCTGACGCGTCCACAAGAAGATTAAGTATACTTTGAAGAGCCCGGGCACTCGTTCACTTCCACGTTGCGCGAGGTCAAGCGTTTGGTAGTATAGAGAGCAGCTTTTACACTCACACGACCATACAACTGCCAAGGACATTGTCTTTCAATACTCCCTCACCTGCCTTGGTCAATGTGTAAACAGGCTCTAGAAGCCGAGTGTTTAGATGAGGAAAATAACACATGCACATGCTTTCCCACGGAAACCCGCCTTTTCTTCCTCCTTGACCTCTCGCACACATTTATATG
Source organism: Percopsis omiscomaycus (assembly GCA_027575585.1). Classification (NCBI taxonomy): domain Eukaryota; kingdom Metazoa; phylum Chordata; class Actinopteri; order Percopsiformes; family Percopsidae; genus Percopsis; species Percopsis omiscomaycus. The sequence continues at coordinate 2,468,931 of JAODLI010000017.1, forward strand.
ACGGCTAGACATTCCACACTGCAATTTCAGTTTTGCTTTGAGCATAAGAATGTATTATCTGCCTACCTCTACCTGTGTCACACATCTGTCTGTGTGTGCGTGTGTGTGTGTTTAGGGGGGGGTTAAAACAGCTGGCAGCGCCTGTCTCAGAGGGATTAGATCATATTGTGTTAGCTCTGTGTTTGGGTGACGGGAGCCCGCTGTTCATGGCACCGGAAACGCTGGAATGGGCAGGAATGCTCCTCTGTCAGTGGCTGTGAGTGTGTGTTTGGCAAGTGTTTGCCAAAGGAAATTATGATGAGTTTTCATTCCACCCACCACCCATATTTTATTCAGTAACTGTATCTGCCTCTGTCTGCTGCTGTGTAACCCTGCCTGTTGTGACCTTAAACTAACACGTCTCCACATTTCATATTATACCTCCCTAAAACGCTCTCCCTCTCTCTCTCTCTCCTTTTCCCTCCCTCCATCTCTCTCTCTCTCCCTTCCTTTCCCTCCCTCCCTCCCTCTCCCTGCCAGGCTGATATTTTTGATCTGTCACGACAGGTTTCGCGCGGCAGGGCCTGTCAGCCGCTACAGTGGCAAAAGCGGCTCACACATATGCTCTGTGTCAGCGGGCTCCCTCAGGTTAGCGTGCACACGCGCTCTCAGCCTCGCCATCGCCGCGTCTGAAGGTTCTGAAGGACGGGAGGGAGAGAAGCGGAACGTGTGTGTGTGTGTGTGTGTGTGTGTGTGTTTTTGTGCTCTTGTATGAGGAGGAGAAAGGTGCTGTGTACCAAAGTGTGTGTGTGTGTGTGTGTGTACATAATGTTCATTTAAACCGCTCAGTGTGCCATTTTGTGTGTGTGTGGTTCTGTGGCAGCCCACACAAGTGACAGGAGTGTCAATTGTGATGGATGCAGTGACGTACTGCACGTCAATAAAGTGCTAACATACTTCCCCTCTCTCTACAAGAGCTCCTATTTTTCAAATTAGCATGTTGGGGGGAATAGTCTTCCCTCCTCCAGTCAACGCCACCCCCCCCCCCGTGAAATAAGGACAGTTTTTGAGACTGCCTTACATGGGAGCCTTTCCCAGCGTTCTCCCCAGGGGTATTCCCCTCAAACAAGGAAGATTCATTGTTTGTTAACGGGTGACTTGATCATATTCAAACATGCTCTTCAGCACGCGAGTCGTTAGCCGGATAAGACCGTTCCAATTTTGCAGATTTGTGATTTGTTCAGCTCTGCATTTCATGTTTAGTCAGACGGTTTTCGTCGTTTGTCGTAGAGGCGGTGTCAATCAAATCATTAGCAGGTGATTGGGCAAACACGTGGGGAGGATTTTCCGAACACAGGGACATCCTTGCTGTGGACACCAAATTAATTACCCACCTGGACGCTGATTGGTGGTTCTCTGTTCGGATCTCAAACGGTTTTGAACCGTCCCAGCCTGACAAATTGTAGAGGTGGCGCCTGCAAAATCCCTATGGTTTTACCAGGGCTAGCGCGTCTGTGTGCATTATGTGTTTGTATGAGAGTGAATGTGTGTGCATTTGCAAGTGAGAGCATGTGCGCAGATCTGGAGAGCCGCCTCCTTTATTTGCATGTCTGGAGCAAAGATCTATCATCATCATTATCAAGGCGCCGTAGAGGAGCGAGCAGCCGCCGACGCTCTCGGGAGAGAAAGTCTGAACGCACTCGCAAACCTTCACTGCAGCGCTATCAAACGCTTTCTAAACGCCTTCCAACCTCCGGGGAAACGCACAGTCGCTGTTGTAGTTCCTTTACATTTCTTCTTCTATTTTGCTGAGCCACGTCTCATGCATTTCTTTCATTACAAAAAAAGCTAATACATACAGTAGATTGTTTGTCATCTATCATGTTTAGTCAGAACTATGGTTGTTCGTCTATTGCTGACGGCCAAAGTGGATTAATCCATTTTTTGGGAGGGGTTACTGGTCAGCAGAAGCGAGGCATTCCGCTATAATGGTACAGCCTGATAGATAGAGGAGCGAGAGACAGTGTGTGAGTAGAATAGTAAAAAGAGCCCCTGAGACGAGTGTTGGGGGAGGTGAGAGCGAGGGAGAGTGAGGGAGGGTGAGAGGATGGCGGAGAGCGAAGGCACAGGGCCAGAAAATTGCATTGCGTGTTCGGTGATTAGTTTACCTCCTGGGTCTCATTCTCTCTGGCGCGCGTGCGTTCTCCTCTCACTCCCCAGGTCTTCTCTGTCTCGTATTACACCCCCCCCCCCCATCCTCTCCAGCGGTCTACTCGTATCTGTGTCTCGCTGCCTCATCGCGACTCTCTCCCTCCACTTCCTCTGTCGCTACATCACGCTGTCAATTGTCGCCGCGTTCTCTGCCGCTCTCGTCCGCATACTTGCCTGTTATCTCCTCTGCCTCGTCTCCCTATGTCTACACCCCTCCCCTCACCTCCCCACTCCTCCCCTCCCCTCCCCTGCCCTCTCCTCCCCTCCCCTCCTCCTGCCGTGCTGACATGGCTGTTGGCTATCTTCTGATGGTGTTATCTTCAGCACCTGGAAAACATGTGATGCTACCTAACCTGCAAAAGCAAAGCCCCGTCACACCTGGGAAAGAAAACAAAAAATGGCACCCAGTGTTTTACCTACAGGGATGACTTTGGGAGATTCAGACATTCATTTAGAGGCTTCCATCCGTCAGTAAGTCAGGGTAGCATTTTTAACACCATAAGCCACTGCTGCTAATTGCGCTTAAGTGTAATAAACCTCAGCCACGAGTGTCTCTCACAGTGCGACAGAAGTGCTGACACTGAAAGCAAGGCAGCCCCCGCAGGAAAGCGCTTTGGGTTTGGCGCTCTCTGGAAAGCAAGTGGGTCGAGCCTTTTCTCATTTTAAATCCGTGCATAATCTGGCCCTTCGCCTGGCGGAAGCGCAGCCTCAGAACGGCATCTGCTCTGAGAAAGACAGACATAATGTATACTGGCCCAGAATGCACTGGCAAATGATTCCACTTTATGAGGTCTTCTGAGGGAAAGGAATGTGTTGTATTTTCTGTGATATGGCCATATGCTTCCTGTTCATTCAGGCCTTGTGTTAGCTTGGAAACAAAGCACCCTCCTCTAACTCACAGCCAGTTTTGTGCTTTGTCCTGTGTATCGCCCAACATTAACCTATAGGCAAACCACATCACATAAAATCTGTTGTCATATTTGCAAGTGAAAATGTATTTGTACACTGGTCATGCAGTTTTGCAGGGAAAGGCTCATCCGCCTTTTCTTCAGCACAGATTCCGATCTTTCTAGATTTGAATGTGCTAGGTGAGCACCAGAGGTGCGTGGACAATCAATGGCATCAATAACGCCATTAACGGCCAGATAAACAAACCTACAGCCACGCAGGCAGGTGCAGATGGCTATATAGGCAGTGACAGAGTATGTTCTGATTTCTTGAAAATTGAATTTTTAATTCTTCAAAGATAGAACCCCCTCCATTCAGAGCAAGGGCGAATGCTATATGACAGTACTGTACATGTACTGTATGTGTATGCTTTTTCTTGGATCAGCATCACCATCATCAGATCAGATGTTTCATTTGGCGGGATCAGGATATTGGAAAGCAGCCCCATTGTTGTTGCTAGCTGTTAATACCCAGCTAATGTGTTTGATAGCATCCCGTATCTGCATAGCAAAGCAACAGCCCTGCTCTTTAGCACCGATATGCAGCCTGGTCCTTCTTTGTCCTTATCCTTCAAGTCCATCAATGCCAAATGACGCCGAATTATCTGAGATCTGATGCACTTCCATTTGGAGACTTTCTGTACCTCCTCTCCTCCCCTCCCCTCTCCTCCCCTCCCCTCTCCTCTCCTCTCCTCTCCTTCCCTCTCCTCTCCTCTCCTCTCTCCTTCCCTTTGCTCCTCCTCCCTCTCCCATCCCTCCGGTCTCAGGGTTGGGGAACCTGAGGAGTGTTGCTAATGGTGACAAACGACTGTGGCTGTACAGGAAGAGAAAAGGAGGGGGTGGGGTTCTAGGGGTGGTTGTTTGTGCAGTGTACACAGAGCACGAGGAAGGAAAGAACTACACCGTGGAAAAACACGGTGAACACACTGTTTTGCGGTGGGTACAATGGCGACAGTGAGCCTTGTCAAAAGGCTGTGCACCCCTCTGACCAATTCTAAACAGGTTTACGTTGTGTTGCCGTATTTAGTTCTGTAACGGCACTAGCAAGGTGACCCTTCAAAAACACACATCTGTCACATTCTTATGCCGTGCTGTAATTACCGTGATAATGTTTAGTCACGCCGACGACGGGGGTTTACACTTCGGGAGGTGACGGGGCGGAGCAGAGTCGACACACCGCATCCCCTCATATCTGCCTGTCACTCCTCATCGCCTTCAGCTCCAATCAGCTCAACCTGCTCTCTGCTGTCCCACTCTCGCTGTTGGAATTGGCCAAAGGCGGCGTTTGCAGATCGCTGTGTGTTTTGTGTGGATGATTGCATTGGCGTCGTGGTCCTCGGGGGGCCTTTAGATCAGGCCTTAAGATTTCAGATCTCAAATCAGCCAGTCGGTCATCCAGAGCCATCCGTACAGCCACGAGGAGGCTAAACAGATATCTTGGATGGGGTTTAAATGTGAAAGGTAAATCCCTTAGTATGGTACTCCTGGAAAGACATTTTGTAGGGAAAAGTAAAGATGGAACAAAGTGGATTTATATACTGTATATACTGTAGTCTCTTTCCTATAGCTTGAACACAAGAAGCTATATTACTTACGATATGTAGTTTATTATTAATGATAATTACGACCTGGGCCAATAGGATGTCTGTCCTGATATAGTGTCTTTGTTCACAAAAAGCTGAATTTAACTTTTCACCTTCGCACGGACAATCTAGAATGTTCTTTCTGCCGCGTCCTCTAAAATAGCATGAAACAGCATGTCTGTCTTTTTTTGTGCTGTTTGGACTCACCATAATATGATTGCTGCTAAAAATAGCGAGGATGACTAAAGCAAGGGGCCTTTAAAGAGAGAGTGGGAGACATTGAACTGTAAGCAGACCTCAAATGGCCATTTCAACATTTTACATTAACGTGTGTGTGCGTGTGTGTGTGTGTGTGTGTGTTTGAATTAAAGAGAGAGAGCAAGCGAGATGAGAGTCACAAAACGTCAGTTGGAGACAAAAGGGTTAACATGTATTGATAGTCAATGTGCAGTCCCTGTGAAAGTCCTCTGAATGACTAAGGGTGTGACTCATCACAGCTGGCATCACAGCGCCTCTGCCTTACACACACACACACACACACACACACACACACACACACACACACACACACACACACACACACACACACTCAAAAGCCTTCAGGCCTTGCATACTGATGCATCCCCCATACTCGGCGTTCTGCCTCGTCCCACCTGTTAGAGTGAAGGTAACCATATTTGCGATGAATCAGCTCATACGCCCCAGCCCTCCCACAAGCACATCTTAGATGAAAAAGGCCCTTAAACCCAGCCGTGTGTGTGTGTGTGTGTGTGTGTTTGTGACCATATGTCTGTGTGTGTGTGTGTATGTGTGTGTGCATGTTACTGACTTTACTGACCACCCACTCAAGGGATTAGTGTAAAGGTGGCTGGATGACTCATCGGTCAATGACTTTGAAGGAGAGGGAGGAGGGAAGTTGGCCAGCCCGCCAGTCACCCACACTGAGTGTCTGTGTGTGTGTGTGGGTGTGTGGGTGTGTGGGTGCGGGTGTCTGTGGCTGTGTTGAACAAGATTCATGGGTCAGTCCCTCTCCTCGCCCCTAATGAACAGCTTGACTAAGTCCATATGTTGTCTATATCAGTGACTCTCAATGTGTTGGATCAGAAAGCACGGGGGGTGGGGGGTGTTTGTGTGTGGGGGGAGGGGGGGGATGGCAGTATATAATTTCAACATTTCCACGACACAACAACAATAAGTGGTCCATGGATGGCGAACCCACATGCATACAGGGGGCACCGCAGGGGTCTCAAAGCTATTGAACACTTCTTTTTACCGGCCACAGCTCAAAAAAGGTTGAGAGACACTTTCTAAGGTGTTTTATTTTCAAGACACCTCACCTCCAGAAATGGTTCTGATCCGGCCTTCTCCCACCTGCCAGTGCAACAGCTCATGCTCAGTCAGCGTCAAGTCTTGGCTTCGCGACTGTCATCTTCCTTTGGCTGGCCATGCAAGTTGTGTATCTCACCTTTCTGGGGTAATTAAAGCACTGGGGTTTTTCGAGTGCAAGTGTGCAGGCCTTTCTGTCTGTCTGCGTGTAGGGAGCGGATGATGGGATGGCGTGGCATCTGTGTGTGTGTGTGTGTGTGTGTGTGTGTGTGTGTGTGTGTGTGTGTGTGTGCGTGTGCGTGCGTGCGTGCATACGGCAGGGCCAGACGGCCCGGCTTGGAACACGACCCGGCACACAGCGTCTAGCTGATAGCCTGCTTAACGAGCCATGAGCGATCGCTATGATCTTGCCACTAATAATTCATGAGGAGCCGTGCAGAGGAGCTATAGAGCTAAAAGGAAGTGGGAAAGTGCACATAAAGGACCAATGACTAAAGAAATGAGAGAGGGGGTGGGGGGGAGTATCAAACAAGTGGGTCTAGAGTGGAAACACATGTCGTGTGTGTGTGTGTGTGTGTGTGTGTGTGTGTGTGTGTGTGTGTGTGTGTGTGTGTGTGTGCATGTATATTTTTAGGCAGTCACTTGTGTTACTACATCTGAAATTTCTCTGTGGGAGTGTTAACAGTGTGCTTCACACTCGCGGGATGTGTGACTGTCGTAAAAAACCAGGCCTGTGCTATGCGTCGGGGGTGATGGAGTGAGGCGAAATCGTTGTGACGGGCGTGAAACCCACAGTGTTTCACTGTACAACGTTTTGCTGAATCCAAGAAAATGTCAACTAACAAATAGCATCACCAAGCAAGAAAGTGGCGAGAAGGGCTCTTAGTTGTTCACCTGAAGTTCTGAAAAAAAGAAAATAATCAATAGTGCTATGACAAACAAAGCAGAATACAGTCCATTATTAAGCAATAGAACAATAAAATAGGAAGTAAATGAGTAAATTAAACCTTTCAAGGAAATATCCGAATATCTGAATATTCAGTACGGTACCCCGAAAATATACTGTCCAGTATATTTTCTGTACATTTCTTTGTGAGACGCTGAGGAATACTACCTATAGCAGTACCACAGACCAGTGAGACGTATTAATGAAAATGGATGGTGACAAAGGGTCTGCGTCTGTTTCTGTGGCATGTTATTTGCGAGGGAAGGGGTTCACTTCTACCCCATGACATTTTACCAGTCCGACTGGAAATGTCGCAAAATGCCAGGCTTTACCTCCGGATATAATAGGAGCCTCTCGTAGTCCAGAGCGATTGATCCTAAAAATTCTACTAAAAAAAATGATTCCCTGTTCTTGGTCTCTTCAGAATGACACCAAGCCATTACAGATTTTTGCGGGTTAAACAAACCCCTCTACTCAAAAAAGGGTCTCTTGGAAGCTAAACAATTATATCATTTAGCAGACTCTTTCCTTCAAAGTGATTTACAAAGAGTGCAAGTAAGGAGCAGTTAGGCATCTTGCTCAATGATGCTTACAGGTAGGCCAGGCATGTTGGGAATTAATCCCACAACCTTTCGGCTGTGTGTCCACCACCCTAAACATTAGGTTACCCTGCCCCATGACTGTAACTACATTTTGTCACCAGAGCATTACACTTTTAAAGGCCCCTCATTTTGTTTTGGGGAGGGTTACTGTCTGGGCTATTTCTGTCCTTGCTGTGCTATTGTCCGCGGTTGACTGCCTTCACATCAAGTGATAGATTTATTTGGTCACTCTGCCAACTCGCGCACGCAGACCCTGCTGCTAACACCCAATATGCAAATGTTGAACTCACACTTAAGGGGGCTATAAACCACTTTAGCTATGATGATGGTTTTAATGATTGGCTTCTTATTGGTTTAACAACAAAGACGGTTCACTGGTGTTCACTGGCAGAAAAGGATTAATGTCCCATGATGCCTTCACTGCGTTACTAGACTCCTGCATCCAACTTCTGTTACAAACTACACTACTATAGAGAGATTGACATGAAGTGTGTATTTTCTGTGTATTTACTATTCGATACGTGGCCACATCCTCTATCGCATAACATCTCCGTCACTGTTTGCTGGCTGTCTTCTTGACATAGAACTAGGTGGCTTCAATGGCAGCATTCCATTTCACAACAAGCTCAAATCCATAGATTATGATCTTAATTAGCTATATCACAGCTTTGAGCTGCTTATGTCATTTCACCCTGCAGCACAGAATGAGTCTACATCTCCTGTCCTTTTCAGAACTGCTGCTGTGCCTTGATATTGTTGCTGTTATATTAGCTGCCCTTTCTTAGCTTTGATTGAATGATTTGCCATTCTTATCTCTGCTACCTACCCTCTAAATTCATATCCCTGGCCATCCTAAAAACTAGTAGCTGGCAATACATATGGTTTACTTGGTGGGTTTAACAGTAGGTCTACATTGCCTACTATATCAGTTCAATAACCACCTTTTTAATGGCCGTAATGAAGATTGCAAAACTATTTTAATTCAGTCATAGCACAGTCTACATGATGGATCTGTCCTATCTCTGTTAAAAATAAGCAGGCCATTTGCACTGTAAGCTGTTATGTCTTGGGACTGTCTAAACAGTATTTTATAAAATGGGAGCTTTTTATTGTGGCTTTACATGAGGTAGATATACTGTAGTTCTCATTTATTCCACTACTAGTTTCTGCCCAGGGAAGCAAATGTGCGGTGTTGACATGAGCGGTAGCCTAATTTTGGCTGACATGTGAGTGCCGTGCGTGCTAGTGAGTGAGCTGGGTTAGATTTGACCCCTGATTCAATATCCTTTTATCTTGGTGATTTGTGTGTATTTTTACTGTTTTATGTGTTTTATGACATTGTCTGTGTGTGCTAAAACTCCTGATGGCATTTCAATTATTAAATTAGATCTATCAAGTAATCCAGAACAGTGTTACATTTAACTACAATATCATCCAGGGCCGATATTGTAGTTATGTTTGGTTGTTGCAGGTCCTGGCTGAGGCCGGTTTTGCTTAAGTGCAACATCTGTCACACAATTTACACAAAGACTAAGAGAACAGCAGGTACTTTTAAACTGCCTTACCATCAAATTTTTTTTCTCTTTTTACAGGTACATCCGAACTATGTACCTTGGCATTCAAAGTCACAGGCAAAGAGAGAACCAGCGACGCTTCTACTGGGCCATGATGTATGAATATGCAGATGTCAACATGCTGCGGCTGCTGGAGACCTTCCTAGAAAGTGCCCCTCAGCTTGTGCTTCAGCTCTGCATCATGATTCAAAGCAACAGAGCTGAGCGACTGCAATGTAAGGCGTTCCCCAGGGCCCTATACTGGGACCACTTCTGTTTCAGTTCTTTTGTCCAGATGATATACAGTTATCTCACATCCACATTTTTAGCAGAAAGGTTGATCTATTTATATATAGGTTTATCCCTAATATAGATAAATAGATAAACTATGGATTATTTTATCCATATAATGCTTCTACATAGATCGCACCATCCTCTACAGTTTCCAAAGAAAAATAACAAACGACACTCTTTCCACTCAGGGGTGAAGTGTACTGCTTCTCTCCAGCCTTCATGTTTACACTGTTTCTGCTGCCTCTACCAGAACAATTGTAGAGGACAACATTTGTGCACCAAATGGAAAGTGCTGTGACTAAATGACCAAGCATTGTATGATGATAAAAATGACAATTATGCCAATACTATTTCATAATGTACTAATAAAGTATAGTACATTGACTCAATCATAAAATCATGAAAGCCAGGATCAAATTCAGAATTAGAGGAATTCTAACATTTTTATCACCAAGATACTAAATCCATAACAAACAAACAAACAAAATAACCTTTTGACCAAAACCACATTCAGTTATATTTTTTTAAGAAGCTTTTACTTATATCATGCTTAATCCCCCCTCTTTCTCTCTATTCTCTGTTACTCTATTCATATCTTATGTCTCCAGGTGTGTCTGCTATGACCTCCCTCTTGTCCCTGGCCTGGGTGCTAGCCTCTTACCACAAGCTACTGCGTGACTCGCGTGATGACAAGAAGAGCATGAGTTACAGGGGCGCCCTGGTGCATCTCTTCTGGCGCCTCTTTACCATCTCCTCACGGGTGCTTTCCTTTGCCCTATTCGCCTCCGTTTTCAACATCTACTTTGGAATTTTTGTGGTGCTCCATTGGTGCGCCATGGCCTTCTGGGTAGTCCATGGTGGCACCGACTTCTGCATGTCCAAGTGGGAGGAGGTCCTGTTCAACATGGTGGTTGGCGTGGTCTACATCTTCTGCTGGTTCAACGTACGCGAGGGCCGGACCCGTTACAGAATGGTGGCCTATTACACGGTGGTACTACTGGAGAACGCCATCCTCAGCTCCTTGTGGTACGCCTACCGTGACCCGTCCACCACCGACGCCTATGCCTCATCCGCCCTCTGTGGCGTCTTCCTGTGTTTTGCCTCAGGCGTAGCCTGTATGGTTCTCTACTATGGGGTCCTACACCCCATGGGCCCTCGGCTGAGAGTGCTGGCCAGCTCGTGCTGCGCTGAGCTGCTGTGGGGCCTTCCACTACCCCCCGAGGCTGAGCCTATGGCTCCCACTCCGGGCCCCCGTGGCTCTCAGGCCACTCCCACACGGGGCCTGGCGGGGGATTACGTGGAGTCAGACGAAACAGCCACGGACACCTGCCTTCCTGTTTTCCAGGTGAGGTCGACAGAGCCTGTTGATGCAGCCGGTAGACCCCTCCACCCCGAGGGGCCTCTCATCAAGATAGACATGCCCAGAAAGCGCTATCCAGCCTGGGATGCACACTTTGTGGATCGTCGCCTGCGCAGGACCATAAATGTGCTGCAGTACATTAGCCCTAATGCAGTGGGCATCAGGTACAGGGACGGCCCTCTTCTTTATGAACTCCTGCAGTACGAGTCCTCCCTCTGAAGATATCCTTTCTCCAACAGCTTTCTCATCCAACTGATTCTGCTCTCTCTCCTCCTTTCATTGTTCAATTTTCATTGCTCTCTCTCTCTCTCTCTCTCTCTCTCTCTCTCTCTCTCTCTCTCTCTCTCTCTCTCTCCCCCTCACGGTCATTCATTTTTTCCCTGCAGGATATGTGTGTGTTATTAACCGAAAATCTGTCAAGACAGAATGAACACAAAGTCATGATATATTTTTGGGAAAAAAACATTCAACACAGAGAAAAATTATAAACCCTATCCTGTTTGACATATACATTTACGAAAGTCTAATATAAACCCCTTTACATTAGAGGAGGGGTCTGTATGAGTGTGTATATAGTGTATGAATGTGTCATTATGAAATGTGGTTAATGCATTATACTGTATTGGTGATTCAACCTGTGAATACTTGTGAAGGGCATATTGTGCGTCCCTGTGACTTAGAACTGGCGCAAAGCCTGATGGGAATGATGGAGGAGGGTCCCAGAAGCCTTTGCACATCCAACATTAACTGCCATTCTTTATGTAAATCAATAAAATGTATGATGCTGTTTACTAAGACCTTAGCTAATCAGTGAGAAAAAACGCATAAAAACAATTACCATAAGATTCTGGTAATCATAAATGGAGCATAACCAGATGTTTGCATGAGAAGAATTGTTGAATGGCATTGCCATCTGTGAGCACGTGTTGCTCGAGTGTATCCTCGCTACAATTGCTAAATCCGCAATCAAAACTGTATCACATCTGGAAGAAAACGCAGCAGGCTGACCTTCAATCAGTTCCACCCATGTGCTCCATTTTGACAATGCACACTGCCCTCTCCTGGTGGCATTACCCAATAGCATGACCTTATAGGGAAATTTAAGGCTCGGCTGTTTTGTAGCACAAAATATTGGGAGCAGACATGACAACCTTTAGAAAACACCCAATTTTAACAATCTTTGTTCCAAATATAACAAAGCAGCAGGAAATTAAAGTGATGTATAATGAGCACAAAGCAGTTTAAATTCACATTTTAGGAGTCAAATAAACTCCTACAAATAAAAAGCACCACATTCCAAAGACGTTTTATAAGACGTGACTTTAAGTGTTGAGGGGGAGGGGGGGATTGCAGGGCATATGGCTGTGTGTTTAAATCTAAACACACTCGCACAAACGTTTTGTAAAGTGCAAAGATGGCCTTGACGAAATCCTCCACCATTCCCGTCGTTGAACTTGCTCCCCTTTCCATCTACCCTTTACTTGATTTGGACAGGGGTTTAAGGTTCGTTAATATTGTATGCCTATATTGCAAAGAATTCTCATGAGGTCTTAAAAACACAAAAACAAAATCATTAATCTGACAAGGTATATGTATGCTATTATATGTTTGTTTACTCTTTGCTTTATTCATTATTGCCATGATTCTATTTTGCCAGTGGGTCCTTTTAACATAAACAGAAAAAGCTGAAGTCTTAAGAGGTATATTCGTTCAAATTAGTGTGTCCTAAAACAAGTATTATGGGTGAACAGGGCAACTGTGTGAGCATATGCTTGTGCAGTTAAAGCAAAGCCAAATCACTTCTTACAGTACTGTCTTTCCTAAGAACACTAGAACAAGGCAATGTAAGCCAGATGTACAGTACCATGTGGAAACCTGCTGTGCATCAGCTAGACATTGTTATGTCACCCACCTGAGTCTGTGGGAGCTCCCCATGATACCAGTGGGGTGTAACACTGTAACCCATGAAAAAAAGCCTTCCGTGTCAAAGGCCTAAACTAGCTTGATTACAAATTTCTAGAGAGGGCTACTGAACAATTCAAGAGAAAAAGTGAATGCATTTCATACTCCAATTTAAACTATTTACTCTATGATTCATCTTAGTGTATAGTGTGTTTTTTACATTGTAGTGTGTGGCATGACTATAGTATGAGGCATTAGTACGAATTCACTTGATATATGATGCCCAAAAGCTCAACAAACAATGGAGGTTCCTTTTCCTGGCTCGCTGGCCTTTTTTGCTTAGCTGTGGCCCCACGTGCCTGCTAACATCGTACTGTAAACGGCAAATGCCACCTGGGTTCAGGTCGAAAGGGGTTAAGGGGGTTTGCCAGGGTTGGAAAAGGACATGAGAACTGGCCCTGTGAACGGCTATGAGTGGAGAAATATCTGCGTCCCTGTGAACTGTGCACAAGAAGGACACTTCCATCTAAACATGTACTGTATAGCCTACAGTATGTTTTGGTTGGGAAGTGAAATACGTTTGCGTGTGAGAGTGTTAGCATGTGCGTGTGTGTGTGTGTGTGTGTGTGTGTGTGGGTGTGTGTGTGTATGCGAGTGCATGTGTTTTATAATCATCCTTTTAGAGTCCTTAGCCTTTTTCCATAGGTCTGTTCTCTCGCCGTTTGTCCGGCTCCATCCCTGGTTGCTGCTCCGCCCTCTTGCCCGCCTCCAGAGTGCAGGGCTTGGGTATATTCCTGTGCTACTACTTGCTCTCTGGTTACTGAACAAAGAGGTTGAGGCTGAACAACTGGAGATCCTGACATGAGAACATGCAATGAGGTACACTGCCATAACCCAGAACTTCCCCATCCAGGCTCTTCTGCCCCTTCAGTTTAAAAAGTGACGTTCAGCCCTAAGTAATTGAGAACTGTTGGGTCAGCTCGGGTGGAACAAACATCCCGAACACCATCCACACGTATCTGCCTGTATGCAACAACTAACTCATTGTTTACTGTTTTGATCGAAATAGCTCCTCTTTCTCTCATAGTGAATGAACAGCCATGCTCGTAGTTAGTCAATAACTTAATAGACTGATAAATAATATTGTCAAATAAAAGTTAGAATACAGGGGTTCCTCAGGACCAACAAATAAGACCACTACACCAGCTGACTCAGGGGTGTCTCAATGCAGTTCTTATCCCCAGGCATGTCCTCAAGGGTCTCCATTTTTTCCTTACCATATCGCATCCTGGACCACTCTTGTCTGCTGGGATAGTTTCACCAAATTAATTTTTTTTTGTGCAATTTCGTTTTATTGTGAAAGATTGTTCATTATTATCATTATTATACTGATTATGATTATATATCTATATGATTCCTGGGGAGGTGTTTTTTTTGTGGTAGTTGGCTGCCTGGCATTCCATTCATTCTTCCTAAACACTACTAATCTTTCTCATTGGACATGGACACATGTCAAAATCAGGTGCAGATACACTGTGATTTAATCATTATTGGGGCTATTAAAATATAGCATCAGGAACAAGATCATGACTTACTTTGTTGCAGTTCAGCTAGTTCCGTTTTAGCGTACGTAACATTAAGAGCACTCATGATTTCCTAACTAAAGTGTCGTTGAAACACTAACTAATGACAACTGCCCTATGTCCTGGGTCTAGACAATGTCGCTTAAAGCCAAAACTAACCATTTTATTCGTACTTTCTTTCTTACTGTATGGTCTTTGTTTGCTTCAAATCTAGAGGCCATGTTTTGCTAGTTGTGAGTTCATGAAATTGTTTTATTTATTTACTTCCTTACCCTAAATATATTGTGTTTCAAGAGGGAAACAATTGCCTGAAAGCATTTGACTTTCCATCTTACAATCTGTGAAGTATTATGGCCAATTTCACATCCCTCAGCCTCGATGACACACAGCAAGAGCGTCCTAACCGAAAGCATTAGCTACTCCTTGTTGTGCCTTGTTAGTTTGGGTGCTTCAACTCAGCCATGGCAGCCCTACATCCGCAAATAACAATGCCAATGTCTTTCTCTACTTCTTTCATGTGCAAGCGTACTAAACAATATCGCAACACAAACCAATGTCTCCCGTCTCTCTCCAAACAGAGACCTTGCCAAGTTATGATATTATCACAATGTCTGCTAAGACCTCAATCAAACATGCTATGTCTTTGAGCTTTGTTAGTTTTGTAAACCATCTAAATGACCGTACTTCCGAGTTACAATGTTCATACTATGATAGGTTCATTGTACAGTAGATAGTGATGATATTGTATGAAACCTAGTTTCATAAAATGGAGATGAGGCAATACTTAATATCTGCAGTACGTGAGCGTATGGTTCAAATTTTTGGAATGTTAGAGCAAGCTGAATCAAAAGATCCCTCTTATTTCAGCAAGTTAAAACTCGAAAAGTCGAGAATAAAAAGCCACAATGATATTGAACAATTTGGTCAATGATTGTTATATACTTTTGTCTTTGCCTTTACATCTTCTTTTGTCTTGCGAAGGTTAATAATTTTGAGTGCCAAGACGTATGTGTATGTAAACATTGTGTCATTTGTCATGTGTGAATAATACATCTTTAATGCTAACATCACTTGCATTGGGGAAAAACATAGAAGGTGAGGTCACTGATGACAAAATGCACAAAGATAAAATGTTATTTAGCGTCTTCTTACGGTGGAATGATATATTTGAAATATGCCCATGCAGTTGATTCATTCTTGAATCACCTCATTTCCTGGTTTCCCCGCCTCCTCCTAGCATGCCTTTAGAATATATTGTGCGGTGACCGTCAACATTTCGCATGTAAGTATTTTATACTGCGTAATGACCCCTCTGATTTCTGCATTCACATGCAGTAGCAGGTCATTGTTGTGGCTGACTTGGTTCGTGTCTGTACCTTTGTGTCATGACCATCTGTTTGATTACGTCAAGCGATGCGCTCAAATTATACAGTGAATATTTTAACTTTGACTTTGATTTATTTTTGTTGTTTTTTGTTATAATCTGGTGCTGAATAAACACATCTCAAAGGTGCTACCACAATCGGTGGACTGTTAAGTCCACACTGTGGCTCTCTTAGAGCAGGGCCTTCTGGTTGACTGAAAGCCCCTGGCTCCAAAACTTGCAGACTCACAATGCTCGAGCACCTCAATTCTACACAGTTTACAGCAGAACTCAACTGTCAGTGGTGCCACTTTGTTTTTTCCAGTCCGCACAATTACAACAGTTATTATCTGTTCATGTAATGTTAATCACAATGATTTCAGCATTAATTTTGTTTGAATATGATTCAATCTGCACTAGGATTTTTTTTCAGTGAGAATGAAACAAGCAAATGTCAAAAATGCATCATTTTGGCAAATGTCCAGGAGCACAAGAGTGCTTCTGAGAATGGAATTTGGGTAAAAGTATAGAATGTGATTGATGTGTTGTAAATTCCTGTCATCTCTATGTCCTTTACCTGTGTGTATCTATTTTTGTTGTTACTGTAAAATTGGCTGTAATATTTTGTTTAAAAATGGATTTGGTATCCAATGAAATGAATATGGTTGTCATATTACTTGCTGCTGATTTTTGAAATTGTTATCAAAAGTGTTGGGAAATATTACTTTGTTAAATATTCCATCATTTCAAGATTGTGTTAGCTTGTCGGTGTATTTCACAAATCTATACGAATACTCCCCAGGCTATATGATTTATCTGGGGTATTGAAAATGGCAAAATGTCAGTAAGTTCGCTACAATTTGTAGCATCCATATGAAGTGTACTAATACAACATATGTTGTGACTGAGAACATATAATATAAAGAATGATTTCTTTGTTGTCGTTAAATATAAAATGTAAGTAAATTGTTTCATGGAATCCCCATTCTTTAAAAAAAAAAGCAAAGCTGATGTCCACTATTGTACCTACCCTGTTTTGGGAACAACATGAATATTATTAATAACATATGGTGCTAAAGTTCTTTTTGTATGTTTTGGTTTTTAGATGAAAAGAGAAATATTATGCTGAAAATGTAATGTTAAGCCTTACTGTAGATTAATATTTAAGACTGTTCATCCCAGAAGAGAAAAAATAAATAAATATAGTCTTTGAAAGTGAAAATATACCAGTACTGTATTCACATGCATGTTTCACCATTTGACAGATAGAAATGGTTACATAATCTGACAGCATTATTGTAGCCTTTAATATGTGATAAAGTAGACATTTTCCCAGATAGCTAATGTGAAATAACAACATTAACAGCATATGACATAAGCACACATATAGCACAATTTAAGCACAATTCATTTTCAGTCAGTAAAGCCAAATGCTTGAGAATTAAGTGGCATAGGACAATAGGCCTAACCAGTGAACCTAATAAAATTGACATTATGATTCTTTAATTTTAGCAGTTACACAAGGGTGTGGTTTAAGCATAGTCTACTTACAATTTTAGATTCAACTTTTAATAAAAATGTGGAGGCCTATCTCTCAATTGGAAAATATGTCATTATAGGCCTACTCTTGGATAGTTTTTAATACAGATTTAAATCAAATTTAGCAATGGCACATTTAAGTATTGTAATTTGGCTTAATTATTATAGAATTCACAGGCTTAATACTGGAACTATACGACTGTGCTTGCCTGAGATGTATCACTTTGAGGATGCAACTTTACAAAGTTGAGTTATTTTGCTGTGCAAAGCATGCTGGACAACACAGTTCAACGCCCAAAATGGCGGTAGGATTGAAAACTTAAAGCTGTTTGTCTGAGTTTATTTTCTTTTTATATTCTTTGTTTTATTTGTATACTTATACCAAAGTCTGCAACATCCCCCTTACGAATACAGGACTATGTGGGATAGCTGAAGAATAATACCTAAATAAGGATGACGTTTTGTTATCAGGTCAAATTACAAGCGTTCAGGGCATCCCTAGGCTAGGCTAGGCTAGACAGCAAGCTAATTACAAGCTACTGTCATATAGCCTTAACTAGCCCTGGCACTGGATCGTTGCCAGTTATGTATCGTCTTTTCAATTACGCCATGCTAAAGTGAATATGAGGAAGATGATATTTACATAGAAATGGAGGATGATGTAAAAAAAGTGAAAAAGGTAAGTTTGTCACATAACTTTGGTACGGTAGCTTCTTGACTGACTGGCTAGCTAACTAACGTTGCGCTCAATTACGTTACCAGCGCCTCGACGAAATGGTTTCTTTACTTATAGTTCATGCTAACGGGTTTGGTAATAGTCCAAATTCTCCCCAGATTACCCCTTGTTACTACCGTACATCCAAAAAATCCGGTTGGTAACCGTACAAGTTGTAGCCAAAGAAACAATTTCGGTGGGGGGACAGATCTGGCACGACACGGCCTCGACAACTTTCAACTTTGTATTTACAACCATGTTTTGGGGCATCTATTGGTTGTTTATTATCACAGGTTAGTCAACTACGGCAGTGCCTTAATGAGTGGAATGTAGGTATTAGTTACATTATCTAAGCGTACAGGAGCATTCAGTCACGGACAATTATCTTAATACAAGACCTAAGACTTATCTCGGTTTAGTTTTTCCCTATTATATGGTGACATGATGTAGGTAGGTTAATTATATTCTCATTGACAAACATGACTATTGGAATGGTTTGCAGTCAGTTGCAATATCCAATGGTCATCATGTAGGCTAGCCTATGCACACACATGTAGAAAATTTTTGGATCTCATACAAACACAAGTTACCTGCTGGTAACTTTCTGGGAGACATGCCTTCTTTATCATGTTTTGTCTCACATTGAGGAAGGAAATACTTTGGAATTTAACTGGATGTTGTACACTATGTTCCTACTGTTCCTCTGGTTGCCTATGAAGGAATGAAGAGTTGGTCCCACCTATGCCGGGCAGGATATGACGCTGACAATATCACTGCTCCCCTCCACGTTCACACAAGTGAACTTAACTGTGAACTGAGTCTTAAGGCTTCATGAGTGTTCCGTCATTCATCCAGATTACACATATAAAACATTTGTAGTGGGTGGTTTGTGATAACTGCAGTGGTAACTGCAATGATAATTGTACTGAAGTGGATAAGGCAAAGCCTTAACATTTGGTGTAAACTAACTAAACTTTAGTCATGTTTTAAAGTAGCAGGTATAATCAAACTTTTTATGTTTACTAATGTGGAAAAAAAGTGTCCGGACTGGGAACTCTTCTTTTTCTACCTTTTATATTGTCTATATATATATTGACAAATAATTTTTAGAAAAACAAAAGCTTGCGCTTAAAGGACCAGTGTGTAATATTTCAGAGGCTCTAGTGACAGAAATGCAATATAAGATCCAAAACTATGTTGTCA
>JAODLI010000017.1:2490636-2537837 GCA_027575585.1 Percopsis omiscomaycus
CACACACACACACACACACACACACACACACACACACGCCCACCTTAATCTTGCGTTCTCCCTCCTGGGCTCGCGCCCTCTCCCCCTCCAGCATGCGGCTCAGCTCCTCGCGAGGCGCCAGCTCCCGCAGCTCGGTCAGCCTCTGCAGCCGCGCGCCGGCAGCCTGGCTCCTCCGCAGACGCTCCTCGCTCTCCCTCAGCTGGCGCTCGGTCGCCCGCTCCCGCTCCTGCGCCCGCCGCAGGCGCTCGCGCAGCGAGGCCGACTCGCTGGCGTGGCGCGCCAGCAGCTGGCCGATTTCGCTCTCCGTGTCGTCGTAGCGATGCAGGGCCTTCTCCTGGCGCACATGGAGCTGTCGGGGAAGGGGGTGGGGGGTGGGGGGGGGGAAACAGATGTGATTTGAAGGTGGTACTGGAGATGAGAGGTGGGAAATGCAGAGAGGAGAAATGGGTTAAAATGTGCTCGTAACAGAACACGCACGCACTCATACGTTCTCTCCTACGTTGATTTGACCTTCTTAATTCGTCAGTGTCGCTCTATCTAAGCTTCCATTATTAAATGTCCACCATCCACCCTGTGAATTTGTGTTCCTAGTCATTTTTTTAATCTTATATATCATATTATCGAGCAATGTTGAGGTTAACCCCGGGACTAGCATCTCATAGCCAGGTTAACATCATGCCCACGTCCTCATTAGCGTCGCACTGGCGCGCGTTGGCTCTGGCCTGCCTAGGGCCACGCCCCTCCCGGCAGTTACCTGTCGGAGGACGCGGTTCTCCTTCTGCAGCTCGTCGGTGCGCAGCTGCATCTCGGCCAGGGCGTTGCGCAGCTCGTTGATCTTGAGCAGGCGGGCCGACAGCATGCGCTTGGTGACCAGGTCCAGGTCCTTGGCGGGTGCCAACTCCTTGCTGCGGGAGCGGCCCCCAACGCGGCGGTGTGCCTGGGCCTGGGCCTGGGCCTGCCCCGGGCCCCCCGCACGCTGGGCATGGGTCCCACCGCGGCGCCCCACAGCGCCTGGGAGACGGGGCAACATTTTTTTTTTAAATCAGAAATGCCCAAACATAATGGCATACTAGTGTTACAAAAAATTAGAACATTTGACATTTATGTATATTAAAAAAGAATTACAGAATAGAAATGATTAATTTCTCATCTTAATAAAAAAATATGCCTTCTCTTTAGCTCAATCTTTGTTTTTCATGTGCCCATCATACTCAAAATGTGTAGCATACTGCCATCTATTGGACACTCCAGGGAACTACAACAACAAAAGCTTTTTCCAAGGCCACATATCGTTGACCTACCCATCCTGTGTTTTTTACCTACCTGTCTTGCAAAAGGGGCTGCTCAGGAGTTTCTTGGCGCGCACCCCTTTTGGTGGGGCCGGGGACGGTGTCCGGGACCGGGAGTACTGTGTGAGGGAACGCTCTGAGGGGGATCCGTTGTCATAGTCGTCTGAATAACACGACCCTCTATCCCCATCTGAGACGCGATCACGGTCTGGATCTGGGTCCCAGATCCTAGTCTTAGACCTGTCCTCGACGCTGGTCTCCTTCTCGTCTGCCTCCCGGCTCTTGTCTTTGCGTTTGGGAGTTTGGACTGACGACACTCGAGAATCCTTCTCTGAACTGAGGAGGGAGTGGCGACCTCCGTCCACATCGCGGTTATCTCTGTATTGATGGCTGGGACTTTCC
Source organism: Percopsis omiscomaycus (assembly GCA_027575585.1). Taxonomy (NCBI): domain Eukaryota; kingdom Metazoa; phylum Chordata; class Actinopteri; order Percopsiformes; family Percopsidae; genus Percopsis; species Percopsis omiscomaycus. Next base: position 2,492,328 of record JAODLI010000017.1, read on the forward strand.
AAAGCCATGGTGTGACCGTTTGCCCGGGAATGATCTGTAGATCGACAAATGAAACACGTGAATTAAACTACGAATAAAGCATTGTGAAATATGATTAGTAATAATTTCAAATGAAAACAACTAAAGAAACATGGATTAAGTTGCGCGTTATTCTGACTACAGATTTACATGATCAATCTGTAATCAACCAGATTGACTGTAACATCAATGAAATACATTGTACCTTACCTTGTTTAGCAAGTGACTCCTGCCTTCTGGACTGGAATAATCTTGTGGTCTACTGATTCAGACATGTGCACTGAGGAAGCAGGAACAGATTCCCACAGGAATAATAAGAAGCTAGATGGACTGGTTTGTCATGGTCGCCTCTTGGTCACTAAGCGACCAGACATTAATGGTGCAATTTTCCAGGAGGTAGCACTACATGTATGACATCACTATTACACATTAGCAGTGTTACTGGTCTGATATTAAACTTGAAGTACTTAGTGTTATTTGATCATATCATATCATAGCTCTGATGACTGCCAATGTTGCTGTTCTAATTGAATGCTCTTTACTTATCATATGTGGCAGCTTCGGCTATTATAGACAAATATACTTACTATATGTCCCTTTGCATGAAAGCGTTTGCTAAAATAAAATGTATTGCTGATCCATCAAGTGTACAATATAACACGCAATAGTTCTCAGTTATACTGTTAGGTAACCCATTCATCTGTTCTAGGCACATAGGTAATGCATTGTGCCGCTTGTGCCACCAACGACAATACAGAAATACTACTTGATATCCAAGTATCCATGACAACATTGTTATACACACACCTACAGCATCTCCAAAAACATTGATTATTAAAATTATGTACTTGTGCAAAAGAATCCAAGATCAGAGTATGTATTTTAAAAGGAAGTAACGTTATACTGTAAATCTAAATTGTATATTCTAAGCATCCATTCAAAGACAACATAGACAGTTGTCCTGTTAAAGGCACACTCATCAATTGTGTTATGGCCTTTATTTAAACACAACTGTGCATGTGGCTGTAGGGCGAGTGGTAGAGAAGATGTGAGCAGAGAGGAGTGTGGGCTACTCAGCACTGAAGTGTGTGTGTGTGTGTGTGTGTATTAGAGATGGCCTTCTGGCGTTGTCAGGTGGATGGTTTGAAGTGTCGCGAGAGATCAGCAAAAGTGAAAAAGCTAACATCTCAGAAACACCACACTTTTAATACAGTACAGGCTGTACGGGTATATTATTATTACTGTGCAAAAAAGCATACTCGTCATTATAACGCATATACAATGATTACGTGAACGTATTTAGAGTCAGGTGCTGGAGATAGACACTACAGCTTGCTGCTAACTACCTAGCATGACAACCAAGCTCACCAAACCAACGTTCAACAGGTGTAATTTGGTCCGTTTATTTGGCAGGACCTACCTCTTCATTGTAGAGTTCCCTTATTGTATCGTTTCCTCCTCGGTTGTCGTTTCGTTGTCTCCGGTGCATTTAGAGGATGATATTACTTTGGTTTGCTTGCTTTGACGAGCAAACTCGCAATAGCGCGCGCCATTAGCCAAGTTAGCTAAACGTTAGCTACTACTAACTCCGTGGCCTCCTCTCTAAGCCTGTAAACAATCTCGGTTCTATTTTTCACATATCAGATCATTTATAATCGGGTAATATCCGACACAAGACCTAGTAACTAACCAATCCATATAGTGGATAAGAGGCCAGGTTGTTGTTGTTGTTTGAGTCCACGCCTAGTTTAGTCCTGACAGTGCTATCACTGACGCCGCACCATGGCAACCAGTCCCATTCTGCTGTACTTCTACCAAGCGCCAGATTGTCGCTGTAGTCGGGATAAAGGTTCATCAATGAACTATAAAACACGTAGACTTAGTAATGCGTATGGTGTACAGGTAGAACAATAGGAAATTGAGGGTGTCAAGAAGCCGATTATATTAGTTACGCAAGGCTTCTTGACACGCAAGCCAGGACCCTGCCCTGGGATAACTACGATCATGTAAAATCACACTTCCTATCTGATACTGGCGGGGGCGCCAGTGCAGTATCGTACAGAGATCACGACACAGAAGCTCTGGGGGAGTGTGCTTGGCAGCCAGAAATCGTGCATGCTGTGTTATCATGGCACAACGTAAATATTTGAGACGCAAGTCTACTCGGTTCTAGCATGCAGTTTGGAATTTGCAAGATCTGTCGTGATTTTCGGAAGAAACAACCTCTTGGGACCTGTACGTCCGTGTAAGGTTAAATTTGGACTAAAATGGTCATCAAGGTTTACATCGCCTCCTCGACTGGCTCTGTGGCGGTGAGTAGGTTATCCTTGTTTGTGTAGAATTGTCAAGTTATAAATGTCAATTGCATATGACCGGGGCATGCAGATTAAGCCACCTTGATAGCTTGTCAGCGCAGTTATGTAACTGAGCGCGGCTTCTTCAATCACATAGCAAATAAACTGATCACAATCTATGGACTTTTAACCCTGCGGGCTAGTTGTGTAATATTACATTTTATTTTGTGTTATTATTAACCCATGGGTTGTTATCTGCATTTCGTACTGCTCACGTGCAATTCCACGCACCTGTGCTGCTCTCGGGGAATGGAACACACACAGGGCTACTCAAGCCTTGTAGAAGTTGTGGCATATGATGACAAGTTCTAATGCATTGCAAGGGGCAACCTTAATCAAATGTAACTTTTCAGACCCAAAGCATAGAAAAACGGTGGAAGTCCCAATACACAGTCCTCTTGCTGCTGCTTATCCCTCAACCCCCCTCAAAGCTCTTTCCCAGGCAAAGTCCAGTCTGCTCCTTGTGCATTCCACTAGGACTAGGGTATATTCTCACTATCAGAGTTTTTCCTGGAAGGCCTTGCTGCAGTCCTTGCAGGTACCAATACTGCCAGTGCCTACATACATATGCCTGCTTGTTTACAACTCAACAGATTGTTATTGTCATACCTTCCTTTTAAAGCAAAGGACACGGGCCGCTGCCTGTTGGGCAGTATTCAGATCCTAACTAAACACAACTCTTGTATAAATGCCTAAATTCGTAGGTAATGGGACATCTGAGTAATATCCGCCTCTGAACTAGGACTGTACAATCTTTGAGTGTTTACAGTAAAGTTATTTTTAACCCCCTCACGTACGCACGCACGCACGCACACACACACATATGTTTGTACTTCCATCTTTGTGAAGACCTAATGCATTCCCTAGCCCCTTACCCTAACCTTAACAATCACAACTAAATGCCTAACCCTAACCTTATTCTAACCTAACCCTTAAAACCAAGTCTTAACCTTTAAACAGCGCTTTGAAGTTGTGAGGACCGGCCAAAATGTCCTCGCTTTCCAAAAATGTCCTCACTCTGTAGGTAAAAAAACATGTTCCAGCCCTCACTATGTAGCAAGTACAAGAACACACACACACACACACACACACAGTCACAGAGGGCTGTCATGCATGCTTGAATAAGCGTACCATTAGGGTCAGCTATACTCTTGTTAAACTCATGTGATTTGAATTCAACCGGAATTCTTTTGAATTGCATTAGAGCTGATTGCTTAAAGTGCAAGGTTACAGACATCGCTCATTTTATTAACTGCTCTTAAATGGGGACTCTGCGTGTGCTAATGAGCATGTAACATGACGGGTACTACAGTATGATCAACGGTGTGGCAAAAAGACAAGAAAAGGGGAGGGATCACAAATAATTAAAAGAAATGAAAGCTTGTCATCATCTGCCTAGAATGAATGAAGTGAAAAGTTCCCCCAACTCTTTGCTGCTGTTTGAGAAATGTCTCATCATGCCCTAATAGCCCCCAAGGGTTAGCATTTAGTAAGGGAACCATAAATAATCATTGTTCAGCTTGTTGATGAGGTTGAGACATTGCTGTTTCCATAAAGGCTCTGTGCCAGAGCAGCAATTCTACACTGTTATGAACACTGTTATGAATTGCCTCCAAGCTCCAGAAAGGCTGATCTATAGCCTATTGCCACTCCTGTTGCTTGGGTTAATCCCTATAGAAACCCATCAGAAATAAGTGGTTCTTCCTAAACATTTCATTAATAACTTTATTCCTCTAGTAAATCATAGAATCAGAACCATCCCCCTCTCTTAAAACCTAATGTATAAAGGATTAGGTCTCATAACTTTGGTTAATCCCTAACAGTAAACACGCACATTTGGATAGGTCTTTCCCTTGACACACACTCACCCACTCACCGGGGGCACCTCTTTCATTATTTAGACACATTCTGCTGGCCTTTTGGCTCAGTGGTAGTCCATATAATTTCTCCTCTGATAGATAGAATCCAATGTAGCATACAAACAAGACTCGTATCGGGACTGTTATGTACGTGTACACAGATGGCTCATGTACCTGTAGTTTATTGCAGTCCAAGTCCTTTTATTTTACTTTGAGAAACTTATGATGTCAATAGATGTCTAACACACTGTCCTGGGGTGTTGTTTGGGTGTGTCCATCTGTAAATGATTGGCCCAAACAATTCCCTTACTGTCTCGTTTTAAGGTGGAACAATAGCCTCACTGTAGTCTGCTTAGTCAACCTTAAAAGGATACACACATGGAAATGTACACACTGAGACAAAAATGGCACAGATTATCATTTGGGTTATTTCAAAACAAAATTACAGAAAATAGTTTGTTTATATTATCTTATATTATTAGATTTCTTTTTTTACTGTACATTTACTGTATACTTTTTCTCATTTGCTTTAACATACTCTCTATGCAGGATTTGAAAAGCCTTAATGACCAGGTTGTTTTTAAACTGTGGCTTTACAGCCTAATCACTGACCAGAAAAACTCTTATCATCCTATCACAGCTAAAGATGAAAAGTATTACAGCCCTCCTGTTGCAATGAATGTTTAGAATACAACGGGAAATTCCTAATCATGGTTACTGGGTCCAGCTGGTTCTCTCTCTCTCTCTCTCTCTCTCTCCCTGTCTCCGTCTCTGTCTCTGTGAAGGTTGGGAGTTTTATCTACCGTTCTATTAGCCTTGGGGGTTTTTTCTCAAACATTATGGCACAACTTGACTAGAGATAAACAACCAGTGTAGTGTATCGGGAAGGAGAATTCCATAATTCCATTCGCTCACCCTGAATACCAGTACAGGATGGATTCCTGTAAAAAATTGTTTTTTCTCTTAGAGGTTTTGTGGCTACTTCCATTGACATAACATAACTTCAAAATGATCCTGTCCTTAACCTAGTTCCACCTTAATCTTATTAATAATTGTGTAACCCTTAATGCTGTAGGTAGGATTTCCAAGATACTCTACGTGGTTTAAGTATAATGATTTTACCATACACAGCTTCCCAATACTGACTTTTAATTATAACGCACCTTATATATGATAAAACATATAAACATTGAAATAAATGTATTCAATTTACATTCTACTCAACTCCAACACTGCAGCTAACCCAGTAACCCAGTAACCCAGTGATGAACTGCACTGTACGATGGGTCACTCTACATTGATGTGTATAACTAGGGTAAAGGTAAAGAATTAGCCCCTCAACTATCCCAAAGTCCTCCAATGATCAATAATGCCTCCTAATGGTCCCATTACAAGAAATTTTTTACAAGAAACCTTTTGCAATCAATAGTGTGTGTGTGTGTGTGTTTTTAGAGAAAGGGAGAAAACCTATTGGCTAAAAGTGTTGTCTTACCATCTGTCATTAAAAGAGTGAATTAAACACCTGACATCTTGGCCAAGACCACCATACAGAGGGATGTATTGCATAGATGTGTGTGTGTTGTGGGCTACATAGAGTAACATAAGATCAGATAAAACCCCAGTGGAATTTTCGGATGTGTTCTTTTATTAATGCTAAAAGTCATAAGGGTATGTTCGGCCAGATAACTAAATAAGATGTAAGTGCTATTATCCACTGGACTGTTAGCATGATCGCCATCTCTACTGGTAGTATGCATTCTCAAGTTTCTCCGGTTTGTTGTAGCCTTTCATTTAAGGTATATTCACATTCCTTATCTAAAACGTAACTATATTTTAAAACACAACAGCAACGAACTGGAGTATTGTTTTTGGGAGTTTGTTTTTGAGAAAGAAGGGATGGAAATTGAGGACAAATAATCAACCCCAAATGTCAGCGTGAGGCTTTAATATTCAGGTATGAACACTACAGGGTCCAGGGTTCAGCAAACGTTAATGTCTGCTTTAAATTATACAATTGGGTCATTTAGCGGAGGATTTTATCCAAAACGACTTACAATTACATGCTGCTATTACATGGAGCAGATAGGGGTTAGGCATCTTGCTCAAGGATGCTTACAGGTAGGTCAACTCTGGGGCTCAAACCCACGACCTTCCGGCGGAGAGTCCAACACCTAGACCACTAGGCTATCCTGCCCCAATATATGCCCTAATGTCTTCTCCTTTTTCCTACCATGCTCCACCCTCTTTCCACCCAGGTGAAGAAGCATCAGCAGTCAGTGGTGGGCTTCCTGGAGTCCAACCATATCAGTTTCCAGGAAGTAGACATCACCATGCAGGAGGAGAACAGGCTGTGGATGTACCGCAACATCCCCCAGGACAAGCAGCCGCAGAAGGGCAACCCACTGCCTCCCCAGATCTTCAACGAGGATCGCTACTGTGGGGTAAGAGATGGGCTCGTCTACAATGGCATTGGCCGTACTACCTGTACAATACTATCCTAATGTGATCCTATTCCAGCATTAAGATCATGACAATTTGAGTGTTGAGTATTTTTGTCAATAATTATAGCAATAGCAGTACTTTAAACACTCCTTGAACCCCAAATTTCTGTGGACATTTTGAAACGCAACTGTGCATGAAAGTGTAGTTGACGGTAGCCGGGTGTACAGAATGGTTTGAAGCTTGAGGGGAAGGAGTAGAGAGACGTGTCAGCCACTCTGTGAAAGCATTGCTGGAGTGTCAAAACCAAAACAAAATTTTTGTAACGCTGGTTTCAAACACAAGGGCACAAATTGAGTAGTGTCCCAGGCATACACATGAAGGGAAGGCTTGCCATGCAGAAGATAATCTATGCATGTAGGTCACTAGTCCATGATGGCGTTACTGTATGTTCACATGGGCGATTAGCCTCTACATTGTGAATGGGTTAAGAATAGCCAACCCTGTCCTTTGCTGAGTTTACATGTTATTGCGTAATCCGGTTGTAATCCAGTAGAGCAGAGAATCTCTTCTGACCACCCTCACTCTCAGTGGTAATCCAACATTACTCACCAATGGCTCACTGATGTAAAGCATTATTGTGAGGGACCATGTATGTGCATCTGTTTGTCTTTTTCCCGTAGGACTATGAGGACTTTTTCCAGGCAAAGGAGAACAACACTGTGTTCACATTCCTGGGCGTGCGTTCCCAACCGTCAGTGAAAGTTAGTTCATGTGAAATAAACACACACAACGCACACATGTGTACACGCGCGCACACACACACACACACACACACAAGTGCACACACATAAACACACTTCTGTCTCACGGGTATAAATTGTGTAGTTTTGCTGTCTGCCACAGTGTTCCTCATCTGTCTTCATGTTGTTCTACAGCCTCTGAAATATTTGCACTCTCTGATTTTGATAAGAGCCACAAACTCCACCAACCCAGACGTTAAACAAATTGCCTTGTCTCCTCACCTCACATTAAAATCAGCCTAGAGTTTAGATTGTCTTAAGTTAAATGGACCAGTGTAATCCTACTATTTTGATGTTTTGGGAGGGAAATTAATATACTGTGATGGCAGAAACAATGGAAGAATCCATTGAGAATTAACTTGGTGCAGCTGGTGCACTGCGACAGACAGACAAACAGTTAAAAAAAAATTAGGAAATACCTTTTTCTTCCTTTCTTTCTCAGCTGAACCATCATTTCACTTTTCCTATTCTGTCTATTCAAAAAGTGTGTTATTAACAACAATAATACAATACACTTTATTGTCTACATGGGGAAGTTTGTTTTCGGCTCCCAGGGTTATATAATAAGTAAAATAAGTACAGAGGTATCATCAAGTACAGTTCACTAGGGTCTTTACGGAGGTATTCTCGCAGAAACCATCAACCATCAATGGAAATGCATTTCATTGTTGTAGTTTTTTTTTTTAAACCTGGCTGTTTAAACCAATATTCCACATATTGTTGTCTTTATGACACATAAACCTAAAGGCAGCTTTCTAGATGGGACTCGGATTTTAACAGCCCTGTTGTATGCCACTCGTACTTTATGAGCAACTTCAGAATATCTGCACTGCCTGTGGGCTACCACTAGAGGGGGCCTTATTGCTTTCAGGTATTTTTTTCATTGTTGTTAGGTCCATCCCTTGAGTGCATTTAATTCTTTAACATATGTTTTCATGCATGTCCAACCTTGAACAGAATGACTTTGTTGAAGCGCAGAAGCTGCTCGCTCCATCGCTAATAAATCTACTAATGAAAATGTTTTTAATGAAACTACTTCTTATTCAATTTGACGATGATATTGTAATCTTTCAAAAAGCCATCCCATTGATGTGAGGTGTTCTCAACACATTTTAATAGAGGCGGTCATATTTGGAGAGCACCGTCCCAGGGTCTTGCACAGTGCTGAGACTGCTCCTCTCCCAGTTATAGCTCCCGTCAGTTTGCTATCCATGTCATTTATTTGTTCCTACTTCTATACCTTTAGGATGTGTAAGCTTTAAGAACAGATTTGAGTTCTAAATATTGCACAAAATCAGTGTCAGTTAAAACCAAAATCTCTTTTCAATAGGTGGTTTCTTAACACCATCCTTTCAACTTGTGTCTTTCACCTGATTAATCCATATTAGAAAGCAGGGAAGTTCCATCCCGCTGACAATAGTTTCGGTATCGCTTTAGCTATCTACATGTTATTTTTGTTATAAATAAATAAATTAATACATATAATATAATAAAGATCTAGACATGTTTTACATTGGCTATAACCATTTTTTTGTCCTTTCAGGATTCTGAATCATAGACTGAACAATGGGCATGTCATACCAGGGCTCCCTGGCACAATGAGGATAAGGACTGGGTTAATATTGATCTTGCGTTCCCTCATTTCCTTGGACAATCCTCAGACGCCCCCATGCTGCCAAACGTTGGACCATGCCGATTTCCCCTGTATGAACTCTCCAGACTCTTTAAAGCCTGAGTTCATTCCACTCAAGCCTCTATGAGCCATGTAGCCTCCTAGTGGCCAATATGTACACACTGCAGGAAAATGGCTTACCTTGTAGCAGCACTTGTTGTTGTTCTTGTTGCACTTGTTGACGTCTGCTTGTTTCCTCCCCTCACTTCTGCTCTATATGCATTGTTTTCAAATGATCTCATCAATGCTTCAGATATTAGAAGTTTATGTACAGTAGCAGCTTTGGTCAGCTAAACAATCCTCCTTCTTCTTCGGCTCTATTTTTAATATCATCAGTGAACATATAATAAACCAGAAAACTTACTGGTTTAACTGCATACGTATATCAGTTTAGTCTATCTGGATAACAGCACTAAAGGTTTGTTCCTGAGACAACAAGGTGCCTTGTGTGTGTTTGGGTGTAATGATGTAGTACTGTACACTTTTTATGCTATTTAGACTTGTGGAATGCCAAGACGATATTAATTAAATTAGTTACGAATAAATAATGGAACTACTTTATGTATTTAACAATATGTAAATCTTTTGTAAAGCAATTCCCATAACAGAGAATACAAATTTTCTCCCCCAGCTTTGTGAATAACAATCCAAATTAAAAGATGTTTTCTGTTACTGTACTTTATCCCCATTTATCTTTGTTTAAACACAAACAAATCTTCCCACCTCCCTCTCTCCCATGTCTGTCTCTATTAAATTATCATAGCTGAATGATTGCCTAATTGCTCCATGTTTACACAGGACCCAGGGCCAAACATGCTTAGTAACCCTTGTTCCCTGATTATAGTGCCATCTTGTGAATAAATATGTTAGTGTCAGGTATTTCTAATGAGACCAAACACACCCCAACTAATCAGATAACTTAAATTATGTTTTATGATTTTACTACACTGTGTAAAAAGATGGTGAAATGTGCTTATTAAACCAAATTAAACTTCAAAATTTAGTTTGCAGTGTTTTTTTTAATGAAAGGTTGTTACCATGTCTGTCCAGTATTATGCAAACACGCATAAATAGTTTTTACACAATCCAGTTGCTGAAATAAAAAATAAAAAACACAGGCTATTAAAAACTTTAAAAAAAGTAAATTAAAGAATAATTTTCAAACTTTATTTACAGACATAAGTATGGACTTTTCATTCATGGTTTCCAATCATTTCCAATCAGAGATCGTCACTTGTGTCGCTTGTAATCATTTATCAAAATGTCAATATGTTCTGGCCAATTGTTTGTGAATGTTGTTTAACCCATAAAGCACTTTTTTGGTTTTGCCATGAGGCGTGTTTCATGCTTACTTACTTTTTTCATGCATACTTTTTGTTGCTTATTCATCACTAGTCCTTATGAGTAACGGTATTACAGTTTGTTCCTCCTGAATCACTTTCAGTCCTTGACCTTACATAAACAGAACCTCCCTTTCATATCATACATTTGATACAGTTCATTGCTCCCTTTCTTGCCATCATACTATCAAATGATATAATTTGCATTTGTGTAAAAAATACAAAGACTTACTGTATTTCTTCCTCTGATGCGGTGAATAGCCTGTCTTTTCCTATAGGCAAGCAAATAACTGCCACTTCATGATCCTAAAGCTAGATTTGTAATAGCTCAGTTGACTATGCTGTAACTAGATAAATAAAGTACATTTAAATAATCGTACACAGAGTTTTCTTTGTTTTTTTTGCAAAAACAAACGTTAATGCAGTTAACGTTAACGTCAAACATGAATGTGAAAGTGTCAGACTTGAAACCTGTCCTAATTATTCTACAGAAAGAGGTTTTAAAGATGTGAACTATCTGTTTTTCTGGTCTTTTGTACACATATGTTGCACATGTAGATTTCAGAACAAACAAACAAAAACACACTGTTCTGGTGAGTCTGGTGTTCTGTTTGCGGTTATGGAGTTTATGGTCAATTCTTACATTTAGAATCTCACATTAACTCATGGTACTTATTCATGGTACTGCTTGAACAAAACCTCCCTTTTGTAAAACATTTTTAACATCAAATATCATTTTAAGCTTCGGTTTCTGTGTAAAAGGACTTGAATCTCATCTCATGACATCTCTTTAATGATTGATGAAAATGTCAATATGCATCCAGTTTGCAGTCCAGGTCCAGGCGGTCACTCTTGAACATTGCATTTATCATATCCGTTATAAGATATATATTTTTTCTATTTAGAAATCTCTGAATTTGTTTCACTTCTGCTTTTTAAACCTAAGATTCCTATTGCTTCACTGTGCAGTGTTCATTTACTGTAATGAGTAAAGTTGATTGTTCTCATTTAGGGTGGAATTCTGGTTTGCTTTTCCCAAAATCTAAACGCTGCTGATTCTCTCGGAAAGACACGCAAGCTACACATCTGAGGAAGTTGCAAATTATCTTTTTTTTCTTGATAATTTTTCTTTTTGTTTCTTTTTGCATCTGAATACAGGAGTTATCCTTTACTGAGGACATACACTTTATTTTTGCTATGAAGATCAAAGAACTGCAATTGCTCATTTATCTGTCAATAGGTATGCTTAAATTAAATTACTTAAAGCACTTTACCGGACAATGAAGCCTTCATTTTTTTATTCGATCCACTACTAAATGACAAGACAACTCTCCTTTATCACTTCTTATTACACTGATGTGTATACTTTTCTAGACAAACAGTAATAAGTACATATATTCCAAATGTCTAGGTGAGACAGAGGAGAACTTGATGCCTATATCCCCCCCCCCCCTCAACTTTGCATTGAAGACATATATGTTAACACTGTCAGTACGTTGTTTGTTGTTTTGATGTCAAATGTTTGTTTTTTGTTTTTTTGTATAATGACATTATGTAAAATGGCATACGCGTGAATAGTGAAAAACGAACATTGTCTATGGTATAATATAATAATAATGGATTATTAGTGCTACCATTACCAACTCAAAATCTGTCTTATTTCTACTTTACATAGGTCTGCTGAATGTACCACTGCTAACAGGTCAGTATGTTTATTTACTGTGGCTGTCTTATCTGAAATGGTAAAATAAAACAAGTTATTGGCGGGGGAGTGGGGGATGGGGAACTATACCCAACATGGCAGTTTTGCATCAGGAATTTATTACATTTTAGATGCCTTGGTGACTTCATTTTCAAGTGTCTATATACTGTATAGGCTACTGTATAGCATATAGTTATTTATTTTTTCTTTTGTTCAATGTTTAGGTAGCCTACTGAATGTTAATGCATTTTCTAATATTATTGTAAAAGATATTGCTGAGGTATGGCTGCATAGGCCTGCTCCATATATTGGCCTAAAATTTGATTGACCTCTATGGCTCCTTTTTCAATCAGCTTTGTATATGAAATAGATAAAAAAAACTTCTCACAAACACTGACAATTGCTTGTTTGTCATCAGAAATGTAATTTTTGCAGTGTTGGCCCCTGGCTAATGGCTATTGTCATTTTGCAGCTATTTTGTTAAGCTGTTTAGTTTGTTACTCTAACCCCAGAAGGAAGAGACTGACATTTTTACTGCGCTGTACACGCGCTGCATCAGTAGTGCTCAAGACGGTGGGCAGCGCTAGGATACACATCCACACTGTGAGACTAGAGCTTCAATTGGATGTTGTTTCACGTGTATTGCTGTAAAATCTGAGTGCAACGGCAATTGAAACTATAACATAATAGCCCTAATATACTTTCTTCGACTGTGAGGAGTGAAGTGTTTGACAAATCAGTATTGCTTATGTGCAATGTGTCACAGTAAGATTAGGGTGACTCATTTCCTTCCATAAAAATCTTTTACTCAAATCTTGATTTAAACAAAGATCTATTTTAGAGTTTACAGAATAGGCTATGTAGGCCTACAGTAAATAATGTTTATGTAGGCCTACAAGATACATTTTAATCTTGTTCTTATTGTATATTTTCAATACTTTTCCAAAATACCCCCCAGCCACCGCTGCAAGAAAACATTCCAGTGCAAATGATGCATTCATTGTGTGTTTCTATACGTTATATTATATATATATATATATATATATTATAACTTTATAACTATATATTTTTGTGTTTTTCTACATAACAGACTGCCACAAAATCAGGCTAGTTGGGCCAAACAGGTGCAGTGGTAGAGTGGAGATCTTCCACCAAGACAGCTGGGGGACCGTGTGTGATGATCTTTGGAGCATTCATAATGCTGAAGTGGTCTGTCGAGAGTTAGATTGTGGGACAGCACTCGATGCGAAGCGTCGGGCCTTCTTTGGAGAAGGAAAAGAGAGGATATGGTTGGATGATGTCCAGTGTACTGGTCAAGAAAGCTCCATTATCAAGTGCCAGCACAAAGAATTGGGTGAAAATAACTGTGGACATGGGGAAGATGCTGGTGTCATCTGTTCAGGTAAGACGACAAAACTGAGCCACGTGAAAATTATTTCAATAAGTAATAGGCCTACAATATGTAGGCCAATTTCAGTTTATGGATGTGGAGAAGTATATTTATTATATTTTCTGTGCTGACAAGGAAATCCAGTGACATTAACATCAGCTCCCTTGACTCGTCAACTTTCAAGAAAAAGGAAAAACACTCTCCCATTAGTAACCCCATGCAGTATTTACCTGGGCCCTCATTTCTTGCATTAAGACACAAGCTGATGAACTAGTTTGGCATTTTCCTTTCGATGTCTTTTCAGAGCATGTCAGGCTGGGGAATGGCACTGGTCGTTGCAGCGGTCGAGTTGAAGTCTCCCATGACGGCCATTGGAGAAAGGTTTGCAGAAATAACTGGGGAGAGAAACAGGCTGCAGTGGTGTGTAAAGAACTGGCTTGTGGAAAGCCGTTCACTGGCCAGGGGGTGGTGCACTTTGAGGGAAGTGCAATGTCTGGGGTCCAGACCCACTGTTTTGGAAACGAGAGCTCTATCTCCGAGTGCACAGCTGAAGAATTCAATCAAAGCTGTGAAGATACATCTATTGTCTGTGCAAGTATGTCTTGCCTAAGTTACTATTAGATCTTCTTCTCGGGGTGTTTTTATAAAACATTAACTGTGGCTTTTCTTACGACTTTTTAACCCGACAGACACCGAAGAATTAAGGTTGGTCAACGGGACAAGTCGGTGCTCTGGTAGAGTGGAAATACTTCACGAGGGACAGTGGGGAACCGTTTGTGATGACAGCTGGGGCATGCAGGAGGTTGCGGTGGTATGCAAGCAGATGAATTGCGGGGCACCTCTCGGAGCCAGGATGAACGCCTTCTTTGGCCCAGGTGCGGAGACTGTCTGGATGGATGACGTGGCATGCACCGGGGAAGAGAGTGTTCTTAGTGGTTGCCCACACAGAGGTTTTGGAGAAAATGACTGCAATCACAATGAGGACGCTGGCGTTGTATGCTCAGGTAACACCTATCTTGTGTTTGGTTTTCCTTCCTACTTTTCTTTATTTTGGAGGTCATGGGTCACACAAATTGTAAAAGCTTAACCCTTTTCGGTTACATACAGTATCTCCTAAACTATATAGCTTAGTCCCAATGGAAAAAGGACCATGGCCCATTTTGTGATGTAGGTAAATATACGATTGGAATTAAACACTCCAAAGCCGTATCGATGTTCTGCCATTTCCTAAAAACTATAGGTTTATCTCTACATGTTTTTGAACCTACCTCCTCAACAAAAAATAGATAGCAGTTCGAAAATGTAAGATTGGATTTTCATGGAGCTCGCATGGTTGCAGACCCCTGAATTTTTCACGTTACCAAGTGTTAACTGTTGCCATGCACAATTAATTCTGACAAGTAATGGAATGCAAAAAGAAAAATAAACTAATAGGCCTGGGACATTAGCTTTACTGTATGCTTATACTCTTGCAATGGGAAAAAAATCTTTCTTTATATATTTCTTTTTTTCCTTCTATTCCTGTTTCCAGACTCACTCAGGCTTGTCAACGGAACTAGTCGTTGCTCTGGTAGAGTGGAGGTCTTTCACAATGGCCAGTGGGGGAAAATTTGCAGTAACGGCTGGAGTAAAGCTGAGGCTGCTCTGGTGTGCAAACAGTTACACTGTGGGAAGCCTAACATCACCCATGTAAATCTTAACTATGGGGACAGCAGGGGTCTGATAGGGTATACAGCCACCTGCCGTGGAAATGTGAGCTCTATCACAGAGTGCTCGTTACAGGCCCACACTGGAACCTGTCAAGATGTAGCTCTCTCCTGTTCAGGTAATGTTTTCTTTCTGTCAGACCCTTGGTGTGCAGTACGGTTTAGAATTGTGTTTTAAATATATAGCTAAATGACAATGCTAAATTGTAATATGGCAAAGCTAGAACCTGCTAGCTATCTCATTATACTGCCTTTATTTGTAATTATGTTCACTAACGAGGAAACATTCACAACTTAAAACAAATGACTGCAATGCTATATTAGACTAAATAATCTATTAACATACCAATAACTCTTTTCCAGGCTATCCAGAAGTAAGATTGGTTAATGGCACCAGTAAATGCTCAGGTCGAGTGGAGATTGAGCATAATGACCAATGGGGAACAATATGTGATGATCATTGGGACATCAAAGATGCCCAAGTGGTCTGCAGGTCGGTCGACTGTGGAACAGCTATTGCAGCTAAATCTGGAGCCTTCTTTGGTAAAGGCAATGGACCAATCTGGCTGGATGACGTTGAGTGTTCAGGGAACGAAAGCTCCCTCCTCCGTTGCAAGCACAATTCGTTTGGGCAGGATAACTGTGGCCATGCTGAAGATGCTAGTGTTGTGTGTTCAAGTGAGTCACTTTTATTTTGGCTCTGCTACTTTGTATATACAATGCTTATTACATTTTTTTAAGCGTTCTTCTTCATCAGCGTATCTGTCGCTCACTATTTTCCCATTATTGTATTTTCATTCTTGAAAATTATCTGATGATTGTGCAACTCTTTAGTGGGTTGCGGTGTGGCTCAATTTCTCTCCACTGATTTCTAGTTACAATTAGACTGAGCGGGAGTAATGACTTCTGCTCAGGCAGAGTGGAGATCTATCACGAAGACCAGTGGTACCCAGTATATAATACCAACTGGGGCCTACATCAAGCAGAAGTGGTGTGCAGAGAGATGGATTGTGGAGACCCCATCCTGGACCCCCCACCCCCCCAATTTGACCAGAGCTTCGACCCTTCGGGGTATACAGTCGGGTGTAGCGGTACAGAGAAGTCTCTCACACAGTGTTCAATGAGAGCTTATGTCAAGACCAGCCGTGATCACGTTGCAGATGCAACCGTTAAATGTTCTGGTAAGATGTTATTGTCCAGCAGGTGTTTATTGGTTACTTTATGGTTTTCTGTTATTGTGTGTAATTTTACATTTACATTTCGTCAATAGCTAAATAGGTCATCCTATAATAACGCCACCAGCAGTCATCAGGGCTAACTTAGTTCCTAAAGCATCAAACCATTACATATCAGCATAGCACAAAGTCCACAATTGCTATAAAATAGTTCGAAATGAATGACTTGTCGCATATCCATCTATTTATTATTATTGTTTCAAAATGTTAATGTTTATTTATGTAGATGTTTTATTTTGTGTGATTGACTATACCTTTATATTGTTTAGTGTTATGTGGCTGTTGTCACAACTTGACATCAGCTGTTATATCTTCTGCTATTATGTCTCTGCTTCCCAGGGAATGTCAAGTTGGTCAATGGGTCCAGTGCTTGTGATGGAAGGGTAGAATTCTATCACAACGGCCATTGGGGGACCATCTGTAGTGATTCCTGGGACATAAATGATGCAACAGTGTTGTGCAATCAACTGAATTGTGGGAGGGCTCACAAGATCACCCAGGACGGCAATTTCGGCTATGGCAGTGGGAAGACCTGGATTGATGAAATACAATGTACTGGACGAGAGTTCTCTTTAAGTCAGTGCAGACAAAAAGAGGTTGAAGAAAGTACTTGTAACAGAACGTCCATCGCTGGTGTTGTCTGTTCAGGTAACAGCAATATCATCCTAGTGTTTGTTCAAAATATTAGTAATGATAAAAAGCTGGTGAAAAATGTCCTTCCTTGTATTTGCACATGCATTAGAAATCTTTTTTTAAAATACTGAACTGCTTATTTTCACTCTCCTGTCCTGACAGATAGTTTAGCATTGCGGTTGGCCAATAGCAATGATCAGTGCTCTGGCAGAGTGGAGATCAGGAAGGATGACCACTGGGGAACTGTATGTAATAACGGTTGGACCATGAATCATGCTGAAGTGGTGTGTAACCTACTGGATTGTGGTAATGCTGTGAGTACCTCTCATGGTGCCACGTTTGGTCAGGGAATTGGGCAGATATGGGAGGCTAGCGATGCATGTTTTGGCAGTGAGAAGGCTTTCCAGCAATGCTCGCTTACTGGATTCAACCCCACAAGATGTAGCCATGAACAAGATGTCGGCGTCGTCTGTGCAGGTACAACTGTCCACTGTCCAGATACAATCTGTCCCTTTCCTTTGATTTAATTTGGTGACACCTATTGTATGATAAGTAAGGTTTAAGTATATTAATATAAAACTGACCACAGGTACTGTGTGGACAGTATTTGGGCCAGTGTGGTAACTTGTATTGGCTGACAAGGCACTACTGTTTGAGGCAGTGACTTGGGCTGTGCTAGCACCAACCAAATTCTAAAAACTATGAGAAATGCAAAACAAACAGTTTTCATTAATCAGGAATAATCTGAATCCTTATTGTGTTAGAGATTGTTATTTGAAATCTGTATTAATCATTCTTAGAATTACAAAAACAAGCATTTGCTCATCCAATATAATATCAGTCATGACCACAAACCTGTGGTCACATACCAACATACTGTACACACAAGTGTTGTGTTTTGGCTTATTCCATCTAATGTTTAACAAAAGATTTGGGAACATTTTGACAAAAGCTTTAATAACTGAACAAGTGCAATATCTTACGCCATTGGCAAACTTTTTACTAATTACTAAGAAAAGTACGATTTTAAAATGTTCTTTCATGCATAATTACGTTTATTTTTCCTTCCTTTTTTCTGTATTTTATATCCAGAAAAAATAAGGCTGTCCAATGGGAAAAGTGAATGCTCTGGTAGATTGGAGATCTTCCATAAAGGCCTTTGGGGCACAGTTTGTGATGATGAATTTCAGTTGTCTAATGCTATGGTAGTGTGCAAGCAACTTGGCTGTGGGCAAGCTATCTCGTTTCATACAAGTGCCCACTTTGGGCGGGGTGATGGTCCAATATGGCTGGATAATGTGGAGTGTACCGGCCAAGAAAATGCTATCACACAATGTTCACACAACGAATTTGGAAACAATAACTGTGGCCATGGTGAAGATGCAGGTGTTATCTGTTTGGGTAAGATGTAACAATGGTGAATGCCTTAATGCTTTTTTATTTTCCCCAAATTCTTCCTATTTTAAATTGTGTATACTCATGATGCCGCAAGTTAATATAATAATAATAATTCATCTGTCTCAGGTAACATGGTAAAACCCCAACTCACTGTGAGTCCTGCTACAGAGGTAACCTTTGGCGACAAAGTTGACTTCACCTGTTCCATGCAAACTGAGCATTTGGGTGGAACATTCATCTTACAAAAGACGTCCGACACCTTTAAATTGGAAAAATACTCGGATCATGATGCTGTGACCTTCACGATTCCAAAAGTGGACTTTAGCTTTAATGGATCTTACCATTGTGAATATCGAAAGAGATTAGCCACTCAGAATATCGAATTTCCTGCTGGGGATTCAGTTCTGCTCTCTGTCACAGGTTGAACAACTTTATACCATTGTACAAACTGATACAAAACTTTTGTTAAACCCTCGACTATGTAGCTTATTTAGCTTAACATTTTTAAAATATATTTTCATCCGCCATTAACTTCTCAGAAACATGCTTCTAATGTGACTACAAAGCTCATTGCTGTCCCTAATGGTATTATGTGTTCCATACTCCAGTTAGCAGAATTTAATTGTGTATTAAACAGGAGAATACATGTGTCTACAGATTGGTAGACACATTAGAAGTATATTTATGCACCTACCATGGGAAGAATTAATTATTTAAATATGGAAATTGAAGAGTCTAGGGTTTAATCAAAGTTCGGTATTACTTAAGCAATTTCTGAACATTTGTTAATGCGTTATTGCAGTTTTCAGTCCATAAAAGACCTTACTTGAGTATTTGTGTGTTCTGCAGTGAAGTTAGAGCAGCCCAGCCTCACCCTGTCATCTGCACATTCCATGGCAGTCTACAGCCCTGAAAAGATTGAGGTCAACAGTGGCGCCCCTTTCTCCATCACCTGCGCCATTCATTCCATAGCTACTGGAGGGTACTTCTATCTGACCATGTCTAACACAAGAGTTACTGACCTCAAGCCAGCACAGGGCCACTCCATCTTCTATTATGCCTATTTTGAGTTTCCTTCAGTGGAATCTAAACACCAGGGCGCGTACAGCTGTGTCTATGCAGTCAACATCTCTACAAGTTTCTTCTCTTCTGCCCCCTCGAAATCACTCCAAGTCTTTGTAATTGGTAAGTCCAGTATGTGCAACACTCAGTTTCAACCTTTTTTGACCAATTTCCCCCCCAGCCCCAGTTCTGCTTGTGAGATGCATGTGCGCCAACGCATGCATCCGCTTCTGCGTGCACTATTGTAGATTGTATATGGAACGTTTACATTTTATCTTCTTCAACATGTTGAAATCATCTTTTGGCTGACACAGTAAAGGGAATCCTGACTGTATCAATAGCTGATTTACATCTCCACAGCATCCCCCCAATCGGTGGTCACAGGAACAGTGGTTGGGCTGCTCTTGGTCCTTCTCTTGCTGCTGGCCGTTTTTTTTTTCTGGAGAAAAAGAGGCCAAACCACTCGTAAGTGACAGCTTTAGCTTTCATAGCTCTGCAGATTCCACATTACAAATGTCAAGGGTCAAGTCGACCTGGGTGATCTTCTCCTCGGTTTTACAACCACAGGCACTGTAATAGCCTACTCCACTCCTTTTCCCAGGTGCCTTGGTCAGGTTCAGTAACAGAGTTGCAGAAGTGATTAAACCGGATACAGAAGTTAATGGGGAACCTGAAGGGAGGTAAGAAAAAAAGAGGAAGAACCTTGAGTTGTGTGCTATCTCAATTTTTGTATGTGTTTATGAGGTTGGGGAAATATTAGATGAAGGTCCAGGGGAAAGATTAGCAGGATAGTCTAGTGGTCTAGGTGTTGGACTCCCAGCCGGAAGGGTTGTGGGTTTGAACCTCAGAGTTGGCCTACCTGCAAGCATCCTTGAGGAAGATGCCTAACCTCTATCTGCTCCATGTATTAGAAACATGTAATTGTAAGTTGCTTTGGATAAAAGCATCTGCTAAATGACCACATTTTAATTAACATTTATCCTTGGGAAACAATCATGTTTTCCTTCTCCAATACTTCTTTATGATTCTTAGGAACTACAATAATCTTGTCAATGAGTTATATGGAAAAGCTCACAGCCCGGAAGACAAAGGTACAGATGTGGACACCCAGAACCCTGTTCAGAGTAATGCCACTGAAGACTTGACAGGGCGAGTAACTTATGAGCTTGAACCGCTCATTCACTCGTGACGATGAAAATAACATTACCAATTGTCTCCATTTAATGCAATATAATCAATTTAATATTGAGCTAAGGAGGATGATGTTTGTCTAAATGATTTTAGGTGAAATTCATAGTGAGATATAGTTTGTCTTGATTTTTTTTCATACTGTGTTTTACTTTGGAAGGCGACAAAATAAAACTGCTGTAAAAAAAAATGTAATCACATGTTCAATGCCAGTGTAATCAATTGTTATATAATTTAGGGGAAATGTTTAAGTTCTTTTGTTCTTTGTGTTACTATTGATGAAAAATTAATAAAAAAAAGGATAAAGGGAACATTCAATTGTGTCTTACTTCACTTAGCAAGGTTCCGCTGACCTGGACCACATCCTGGAGGCAGGGAACTAATTGCACAACAAATATGCAAAGAATGATAAGTTCTGCAAATCTAGATAGTTGATTTCATAACATTATGAAATTTGCCGATCTTTGCAAAAAATTCAGGCAGTTAATTTCATAACTTAGCATTTTAAAGAGGAAGAAACAAATACAGTATCACCACCGCAAAAGGACAGTCAGCAAAACGGTCGGGCAGGTTGCAACAGGAATGTCAGTCACATGAATGGGGTGTGTCCACCAGGCAGGTAAGCCTTGTCTAGACCTGCTGCAGAGCCGGTCGCATGCCTCCACCCTGGATCATTTTCCTTACTTTCTCTTGTCTTTTTAACATCAACACAGGGACACACCTGCACAATTTCTAGATTCAGTCGTACCCAAGTGCTATCCCAAGCTTTTTGTGTACCTGTAACTAAATCAATCTCCGAGCTTTAGCTTAAAAGAGTCAGCTATGTCTATCATAGTTTATTACACCAGCGTGAGCAGTTCCACAGAGGTACAGTATGCGTTTGTTCGTTTCACTAGTACTGACGGAAGACTTATGTAGATCTTGTTTCATATTCTTGTATTCATCATATGCATTTTTGTTACATATAATACGTACCTTAATAGAATACAGTGCATTATTCCGTGTATGCTCTTCCGTATTGCTGTAGGCCTATCACAGCACACATAAACTCAAATACCTTCCTAATGCTTAGGTTTACAAATGGAATGATTTTCTTGATCCTTGTTGGAGGAAATGCTGTCATAAACTTTCATACATTTAAATGAGTAATAAACCCACCTTGCCATGCTTTCCAGGTTAAAAAACAACAGCAACTAATATTCAACTATCTGGACTCTAAGAAGATATCCTACAAGGCTGTGGATATTTCTCAGAGTACAGAGAACAGGGAGGAGATGAGAAGGAAAGCAGGTAACCCCACTGCTTTGCCCCCTCAGATATGCAAAGGCGATACCTACTGTGGGGTAAGTTTCAAGCAATAATCCGGCAAAGGGGTGAGGTGTTTGCATTTGACTGGGAGTGGAGCATCATGGGACAGGATTGTTTTAAATCTTTACTGCATTAGTCAGCCAAAATGATGATGATTTCAGGACATGAATAAAGTCAATATTTATACTGTCAAAACCATGCAATTTGCACACATAAAAACAAACACACACACACACACCCATGTGTGCTAATACAGACATGTAAACGAACCAGTTCTCTACAGGAATGCCTCAGCAATAGGTCTTGCAAGACTTGTTTTTTCTGTGAGTTTGTTTGTCTCATTAAAACTTAAAGGTGTGTAATAAGCTATCTCATTTTAATCTTTCATCTGATTTCATTCTTAGATACTTACTGTAACTTACTGTAGATCCACAAACAATGTCAAATGATGCCCTTGCTAAATCTGAGACTGCAGGGGCAAGCAACTCAAAACACATCAGTGCCCTGACCCCCACTTTGAAAATCATTCCAACTGACCTTCAATGTTTTATTTAAAAAGGTACATTTAGCAAACCTATACTCTTTTTGTTTAGGACTATAAGATGTTTGACAACGCGGTGGAGATGGAGGAAGTCAAAGTTTTTTTTAAGCTCTAAAAAGAGCTGAAGGACCTGATGGACACAGTCAGCTGTTATTATATTCCTGTATATACAGCATGTTCAATCGCATTCAAATCTAATAAAAGAATATATGTTTTTTTTGTTGTGTTTCATAACGAATTGCTCAGGAAAGTTTTCCTTCTTTCCGTATATGCCTAAATGTATTTGTTTCTGCACACTATATATACTATATATTCAATGGAAATAACATTCATCAGAAATACAGTCTAGACATTGTTATTTTTGCAAATTATTATTATAGCTGAAAATGAGTAATTTTTATGGAATATCTAAGAAGGCCCATTTTGAGCAAACAACACTCCTGTGTTCCAAGGGCACATTGTGTTAGCTAATCCTTCAGTTTCAAAGAATAAGCCATATCTGAAACTGGCTAACAAAAGGAAAAGATTAAAATGGGCATAAAAAACACAAGACATTGGATGGAGGACTGGGACCGGGGGGAAAAATGTGCTATAAACAGATGAATCTTGAAGTTTGAGGTGTTTGGATCACAGAGAATAACTTTTGTGAGGCGCAGATAAAATTAAAGGATGCTTCAAGAGTTCTTGACGCCATCTATCAAGCATGGTGGAGGAAATGTGATGTTCTAGGGATATATATACATACATACCTATACACACACACACACACACACACACACACACACACACACACACACACACACACACACACACACACACACACACACACACTTTAGGAGTTTCACGACTACTGATTTTTACTAGTTGCCAAGTTTTTCATAATAGTAGCTGACTAGTCGTGATGTAAGAAAGACGTAGAGAGAGGAGTTCCAGGTAACAATGAAAATTGTATTTTGTAATACAGCAAGTTCAACAATTCTACTGTGACATGTCACACTATGTAGGATCACAGTATATAAATATAAAATGAAAATATTTATAATTTGGTTATTAAAAAATAAATTCAGTATTATTTATTTTATAAATTATGTTGTCCACGACTAGCTGACTTCCGCCAACAGCGCTGACTAGTGGTTAGCCTTTGGTAGTCAACTAGTCGACTAGTGAAACCTCTAACACACATACATACACTGCTCAATGTAATTATCACAGTATAACACCAAGTCAATTAAACTTCAGAGATATCAATCTGTCCAATTAGAAAGCATAAGCAATTGTGAATCAATGTCACCTATTTTGGTGCAAATTAAAGTGACAACAAGTACACTTGGTCTTTGCTAGTGTCTTTGTCACTACTGGTAGCATGAGGCTGTGCAACCTGAAGCCCTTTCAGGTTGCACAGGCAGTTTAGCTCCTTCGTGCCATTGCAAGAAGGTTTGCTGTGTCTCCCAGTACAGTCTCAAGAGCATGGATACCAGGAGACGGGCCGTTACACTAGGAGAGCTGGACAGAGCCGTAGAAGGGCATCAACCCAGCAGCAGGACCGGTATCGGCTACTTTGTGCAAGGAGAAACAGGAGGAGCACTGCCTGGAGGAGCTGGACTGCCTGTGCAACCTGAAAGGTACCGCCTCACGCTACCAGTAGTGACAAAGACACTAGAAAAACTACAGAAGGTTCAGTCAGGAAAGATAAGGAGAGTGCAATTGTCAGTGGCCACCACCTGCAAAACCATCCCCTTTTTGGGGGTTGTCTTGCTGTTGCCTCTCCAGTGCACCTGTTTCATGAGCACCAAAACAGGTGTTATTGATTGATATCTCTGAAGTTTAATTGACTTGGTGCATTTTTATACAACCACTCATACACACATAAATAAATATAAATAAACTGTATTCACACAAAAAAAACCATACAAAACAACCTATATTATTATTATTATTGTGTCTCCCTTTCCCTAGTGTTTCCTGTTTGTTTCCCTGTCTGTCTAATTGTATTTGGAACAGGTGTGGCCCATAGCTCCTGTCCTCCTCCACCACAGCTGTTCATCATCAACTCATCACTCACCAGTATTTCAACCCGGCGCTTCCCTCCACTCATTGCCAGATCGTCAGTTTACCAACCCGGTATCTATGCGACAGCTAGAGACAAGTATTGCCTAAACTTATATTTCTACTTATGGTCCTCTCCGCTCACCGTGCTCTTTTCTCGTGTCTCAGAATTCTACTAGCTCGGAGGAGATATCTACGGGCCTGCCGTTCCCAACAAGCCAAGAGGCTATTCCGTCCTCCTCCACTTGTACATTTATTGTCACTTAATTATTGTGCTGGAAATAAACTATTTCCAAGTACTCTGCTTCTGGGTTCAACCATCTACTCATCCTAACATAATGTATAGTACAGTGATTGAATAACATAATATTATAGTGTACATTATAATGTAATGCCGTTCTTCCCAAAATATAAAAGAGATTGTAAATTTGAATTTATATGTATAATATTTATCTTTTCATATTTTATTTATTCTGTTTGATAATGAAAAACAAATTAAAAATGTTCTATTATAATGAATACACTCCAATGGGCCAAAACATTATGACCACCTGCCTGCCTAATATGATGTTGGTCCTCCACGTTCCGCCAAAACCGCTCGGACCCGCCTAGGCATGGACTCTACAAGTCCCCTGAAGGTGTCCTGTGGTATCTGGCACCAAGCGGCTAGCAGCAGATCCTTCAAGTCCTGTAAATTGCGAGGTGGAGCCGCCGTGGATTGGACTTGTTGTTCCAGCACATCCCACAGATGCTCAACCAGATTGAGATCTGGGGAATTTGGAGGCCAGGGCAACAACTTAAACTCTTCATTGTGTTCCTCAAACCATTCCCGAACAATGTGTGCAGTGTGGCAGGACGCATTATCCTGCTGGAAGAGGCCACTGCCATCAGGGAATGCCATTGCCATGAAAGGGTGTACCTCGTCTGCAACAATGTTTAGGTAGGTGGCATGTGTCAATTTGACGTCCACATGAATGCCCGGACCCAGGGTTTCCCAGCAGAACATTGCCCAGAGCATCACACTCCCTTCACTGGCTTGTCTTCTTCCCACAGTGCATCCTGGTGCCATCACTTCCCCGTGTAAACGGTGCACAGGTACACGGCCGTCCACCTGATGTAAAAGAAAATGGGACACATCGGACCAGGCGACCTTCTTCCACTGCTCCAAGGTCCAGTCCAGACGCTCGCGTGCCCATTGTAGGCGCTTTCGACGGTGGACAGGGGTCAGCATGGGCACTCTGACGGGTGTACGACGCAGCCCCATACGCAGCAGGGTGCGATGCACTGTGTGTTGTGAAACATTCCTCCCGTAAACATCATTAAAATGTTCTGTGACTTGTGCCACAGTAGCCTTACTGTCGGTTCGGACCAGACGGACTAATCTTCGTTGCCCTCGAGCATCGATGAGCCTTGGTCGCCCAACACCCTGTCGCCGGTTTGTGGTTTGTCCCTCCTCGGACCACTGTCGGTAGGTACTCACTACTGCTGACCGGGAGCACCCCACAAGCCTTGCCGTTTCAGAAATGCTCTGACCCAGTCGTCTGGCCATAACAATTTGGCCCTTGTCAAAGTCACTTAGGTCTTTACTCCGGCCCATTTCTCCTTCACCCAACACGTTGACTACGAGAACTGACTGTTCGCTTACCGTCTAATATATCCCAGACCTTGATATGCGCCTTCGTTAGGTACTCATCTCATCTGTTAGTGGTCATAATGTTTTGGCTCATCAGTGTATTTCATTCATGGATGTATTATAAGAACTGGATACGGCCCTTAAAATGGCCGCAATTAATTTCAATAAAACCTGCTCGACCAGCGCATAGTGCCATTAATGCTTCTGTTCTTTTCTGTTCGGTAGCGGTTCTGATTCTGTGTTTGCGCATGCCCATTGCTGTCTAGCGCGCGTCTACGAACCACTACGAACGAGCTTTACTGCTCCCTAGATGACTTCTAAATTTTTTTTAACATAATAGCATTAAATTTGATAATATAATGAATCGTTTTTACGGCGTGCAAGGAACCTTTAAAACCGTTTGATTTCATCACATCAATGCTGACTAGATAACAGGCAGAAGTTTAGACACCTTTTCACTGAAACAGGCCCGGGTCTGTGATAAAACAATGTCACTGACTGATGACGTCCTCTTTACCCGCTGTCAGAGAGTAGGATTGGGTGGGCATTTTCATCTCCTCTTGGAATCTATAAGTTTTATCAAACATCCTTTCTTTAAGCTGAGCCACGGTGATATATTTAAAATGTATAGTAACAACCAAACCATATGTTGTGTTTATTTCAGTATTTTAGGTCCATCATCCATCGCTAATCTACAATGGCCGAGGAAGGGTGAGTATCTGAATTCACTTAAGTCGGCAATGTGACGAAGTAATAGCAGAGCGCCAGTCTGGTTAATAAAAAAACATTTGCGTATGGTGATGCTTTTATACCGAATTTAGAATTGTTTACAGAACAGGATATGACTTTTCAATCAGAAATGCATTACAACTTTACAGAGTTTATTTCGCAAATGGTAAGCTGTTCAATTGAAAAATGGTTCTTTGTTTAAATATCTTCTATACTAAAACATTCTGACGGGTGTTTTCTGCCCCCTCGGAATTTTGCAGCCTCTCGTCGCAATCTGCAATTATTTCCTTCAAACTTAATCGTTTTTCTGCAGCATCGCTGCTGGAGGTGTGATGGATGTCAACACCGCTCTCCCAGAAGTGCTCAAGACCGCACTCATCCACGATGGTCTAGCTCGCGGTATCCGCGAGGCTGCCAAGGCTCTTGACAAGTAAGTTGCATGACTTCTTGTCTTCTGTCAGTCTCAAATTATTTTCTCTCACTGTTTCAATATGGTGTATCGTTGATGATAATTCGGCTCCCTCTTCTGATTTTGGTGAGGAAGACTGCCAGTGTTACCCAATATTTGTCTGAGATATGTTATCAGGTATGGGAGTTGTGTAAAGTAAAATATACCACCTTTAATGTGTTTTCTTTTTTTAGGCGCCAGGCCCACCTCTGTGTCCTTGCAGCCAACTGCGACGAGCCCATGTATGTCAAGCTGGTGGAGGCACTCTGTGCAGAGCATCAGATCAACCTGATTAAGGTAAAAATATCACTTTAACCCCCTGTTTCTGAAGCAGAAATGTTATGTGGAAGATAAATTGCTTATCCCAAATCAGTTGTGTATTGTATTACATACTACATTCCTTGCATTACTGTTTTAACGAAGTTAACTCGCTTATGTTGAGGAAAAAAGTACCACTACTGCTGTATCGGTGATGATAATTTGGCTCCCTCTTCTGAATACTGTGAGGAGACTGCCTTTGTTACCCAATTGTCTGAGATGCACCTAGCCCCGCCACCATGCTTTCAGTATTCCAAATGGCTCTCGAGTGACTCTGTAAGGTGAAACTGGGAGCATTTGCTGATAATGCGTTACCTCTCCAAGGTTGACGACAACAAGAAGCTCGGTGAGTGGGTCGGTCTGTGCAAGATTGACCGTGAGGGCAAACCCCGCAAGGTGGTGGGCTGCAGCTGTGTCGTCATCAAGGTAACACTTGTACTATTCTGCATAAACTACTTATTGACAGGGTAGTGTACTTTGGTCACAAATCAGATTTTAATTGAGATAGAGTTCTCAATCAGCCATAGACTGTACATTGCTTTGAAACGGCTATAGGCTATTGTGGTTAACATGCTCCAAATGTACACTCTGCACATGGGCTACATAACTTTGTCTTCTGTTTTGAAATGTTTGCTTAATATCCAATCGCAAGCTGATTTGCATGACAATGAACCTCCTGTATTGACTGTGAAACTGATGCTGGTACTGAGTGCTTAAAATACCCATATAGCTGCTTTTGTTGAGTGGGTGTGTTTGCATGCTAAACACTGGCTGTAGAAATGAGATTGCACTAGTGCATACATTTCCAGTTGTACGACCTTGTTTTGTAACTGTAGATTATCATTTGATTATTATACTCATTCTTGTTTCTGCAGGATTATGGCAAGGAATCTCAAGCCAAGGATGTGATTGAGGAATATTTCAAAGCCAAGAAATGAGGTGTCAATAAATTAAACGTGGAAATTAACCTGCATACTGTGTTTGTTTTTTTTGTTTAACTTTATGAATTCCGTGGCTACAATCTCGAAGGCATTCTTTTTTCTTGAAGATTCAAATTATTCATACATTTGTGTAGGTGACTATACAATTTCTCAATCTACACATTTACCTAATGAATGTAAGTTGTGTGTTGACACAATTGCCCAACCTGTATCCCCTTGAACATTTGTTCCATACCCTTACACCGGTGTAGCTTTAAATGTATTCACCTGGAACAACTATTAATTTAGTTCTCCAAAGATTGAGGTTAAATGTACAGTTCCATCTCCAAATTATTGTGGGTCCTGTAATTTAATCCAACCAGTGAAACTTTAATGTTCTAGATTAATTATACATACAGTTGAATATTTCTAGCCTCTTTATTTTAATCTTGATTATGTCTTACAGCTCATGGAAATCCAAATTCCAGTATCAAAATAAAGAATTTATAATACAGTAATGCTTCATTTTCAGAAGTATTGGTTAATTTATGCACTAAATACTTGGTCAGGGCTCCTTTTGCACGAGTTACATCAATGCGGCGTGGCATGGAGGCCATTGGCCTGTGCCACTGCTGATGTGTTATGGAAGCCCTGGTTGCCTTGATAGCGGCCTTCAGCTCGTCTGGTGTGTCTCATTTTTCCGCTGACCTGAACCCCATAGAGAATGTATGGGGTTCAGATCAGGCGAGTTGGCTGGCCAATCAAGTACAGTTAATACCATGGTCAGCAAACAAGTTACTAGTAGTTTTGGCACTGTGGGCTGGAAAAGGAAATCACCATCTCCATAAAGCTTGTCAGCAGATAGAAGCATTAAGTGCTCTAAACTCTCCTGGTAGACTGCTGCATTGACTGTTGATTTTATAAAACAGTGGACCATGACATGGCACCCCATATCATCACTGAAACTACACACTGGACTTCAAGCAATTTGTATTCTCTGCCTCTCCTATCTTTCTCCAGACTCTGGGACCTTGATTTCCATATGAAATGCAAAATTTGCTTTAATCTGATAAGAGGACTTTGGACCACTGCGCATCAGGTCTTTAAAATTTTTTTTTTAAATACTAAAAAAACCTTTGCAGGGGTTTTTACTTAATTAGTTGATTAGAGCTCTTTCAGGTTGACATTTCTGTATTATAAATTCTTTGTTCTAATATATTAGATTTCCATGAGCTGTACACCGTAATTATCCAGATTGAAACCAATTTTTAAAAAATATTTTCAGTGTAATGAATTGACAATATATGAAAGTTTTACTTTTTGAGTTAAATTACAGATTGAAAAACATTTACCCACGATATTCACATTTTTTTAGATACACCTGTATTCTTGGCAGTGTGAGTAGTGTTGGTATTTTAGATTGAAATGGAAAATGCATGGTCAGTTTGTTTTTCTCCTTTATATCTACATACATAAAACATTTCTGAATAAAGAAAAGACACTCAAAACACAATGCACAACACAAAACCACATTCTCCTTTCAAAAAAAAAATACAAAAATCCACAGCCCAAAAAAGGAAAAATATTCACAAAAACATCCACTGCTCCCCTGTAAGTTTATTGTTTATAATTTACACAAGTTTCTCATACAGCTTTCATTATTTTCTGTGATTAGAGTGAACCCTGGACAGAATACATTAAAGCAGTTTTCACACGCAGCTTACCCCACACAAATAATTACACCTTTCCTCAAATTAGTGTTTTGAAGGTAATTCTTCTCAGGTGAAGTAGAGCAGTCCTAACTTGAACCCAGATCGTCCATGCAGAATGAACCATTAAGGGTTTGGCCAAAGAAAAACCCTCACAGGCCAAATAGGCCACTCTGTTAGTGTTGCATGGACATTAAAACTGCCATTCCAGAGATTGGGGAAATCAGTTCTCTTTACCCCAATTTCACTTCTTCCTCTCCTCTTCTTAAGACCAGAGTATGTAAATCCAGACATTCAAAAGACAAAAATTTGCAGTGTATTTTTTTTTCCTTAAATATGTATACAAAAGAGGGGTTTGTTTGGTCTTCTGATGACCATCTTCAAGGTAATATGTCCGCATCACTTTAGTTACAGGTACTCAAACTCCAGTGCTTGGTGTAATGCCAGCAGGTCAGAGTGACTGGATATCCTCCAGAAAGGCATATTGTGCTGCAGTCGACACAAAAAACAGTTAGATATACAGGAAAGTCAACACTCAGTTCAATGTACAATTAATGATGCGCTACCACCGCCACCCAAAAGCATGCAAGCTACGCTGCGGTAGCATTTATAGCAGCTTCTTTTGCAAAAGCACTGCAAAACAAAACCATGCATTCCTAAGCTAATCATTCCCGACACCCAGCAATATATGCTAAACCCCAAGCTGAAGAAGATGTACATACAAATGACCATTCGCAAAAATGTTACATCTATATAGTACACTATATAGTACTCTATTGTTCCCTACAATATCATCGTCAATTACTTAAACATCCAAAATAAAGACATCTCAACACACATAAGCATTTGACAAGAACAGGCATTGGGTAGGGTTTCTTAATAAAGTAAATCAGATTGTTCGAAGCTCAATCACTGTGTACATTTCAGACATATTTACATTTTTATGGTCAACATTAAAAATATCTTTGTATTTATTATTGTGGTGCATTGGCTTGTATTAACATTTGCCAAGCCTCCCAATTTCCATAATATTATGACATTTAAGATTGTAATTGTGTGTGTGTGTGTGTGTGGGAGGGAGGGGGGGGGGGGAGACAGTAGAACATGAAGCAACATAAAAAGAGAAAATGACCAACTCAAAACCACCACGGCAAAGAAATGCAGGCTTGGTCCAATCAGAGCTCACGCTGTGATGGGATAGGTGGGGTTTGCGGTGAGGTTGCGGATCCATTACCTTTTTGGCCGCCTGCTCCTCTTCCACACCGTCCCCAATTACAACATACACTACTTTCCTGCCAAACCTTTGCATTATGCGTTCAAAGCAACTCTCTTTTCCTGCAAAATAAATAAAATAACAAAAAAACAGGGAGGAAGGAGGGTAGAAAGTCAGAGGGGTCAGAGATTAGAGGTTGTGTCTTTACCTGGCTGGCCGCATGCTCCTCATCTCGCCCATCGCCAATCACAACATACGTAATGTTAGTGCCAAAGCGGGACACTATGCGCTCAAAACAGCTCTCTTTGCCTGGAGACAAACAAACGGCTTACACACGTTGTCCTTTGACTTGGTTGTATGGATGAACATGAGACGTGGTGATATGACTGTGTGCATCAGGGAGGATGTGCGAGATTCGAGAACTTACTTACACACTTACTTACACGCGCACACATACACCGCATTTCCTATAAACAGAGGGCCCTGATACATTGAGAGGTGCTTTGGTTTGGACACATAATTGATCCGGTTGCCGGTTACAACAGACAGCCCACAGACACACACTGATGTCACCCCAAAAAGCATTACATTTTATTTTGCTATTCCCAAGGGATTTGGTGAGTTTAAAGTAAGCCCTACACTATTAGATGCATCGTACTGGGTTGTGTGTCCAGGGTTCTGTGTCCAGGGTTCTGCTTGGTCTCTGGCAGCATCTGACACGACACGATGCACCGGGACCTGAGTGTTGAACCTCTTAACGGTTGTCAAGGTTACTGGTTTACGCGGTCCAACTCGATCGAGGCACATCTGGAGTTCATTTGGGTGTAACATCCGTTCAAAGACACACACAGTGTGTCTTGTGATTGTTTTACTGAGTGCTTTTGTCTGTCTTACCCTTCACCCATGTTGGTTGGTTTCAAGGTTAACCACAGTCATGGCACATATGGGCCTAACCAGTCCCACCAGAATGTGGATGTCTTTCCGACCATGTCCAGACCATGGGAGGTTAGAGCTTGTGTTTAGACTGATGTTGTTTATAGTGATCTAATGTTTAAATGGTGCAGATAAAGTCTTGACAATTATTTTAAAATGGGAAAAATATGATTTCCCACAGAAATGTAACTGCTGATGCTGTAACTGCGACTAAGGAGGTACTGTAGGTAAGCTACTGCAGAATCTACAACAAATCTTATTTTTATCTAATAGGTCGTGAGCAATAAAGAATCTATCTTAATAACTTCCTAGATTCATTGCATTGTCAGATAATTCAATCAAAGCAATGGTTTGTGCGTGTGTGTATGTCTTTGGTCGAAGCATACATTATTAGGATCACCTCTCTATTTTTTCCTACAGTGCTTTATGTGGCATGGGTGTGTGAGCGACTTGCATGCATGTTTGTCCGCGTGTGTGGCTCACCTATTTTGGTTGCACTATAAATGTTCTCAATGGGGAAAGCAGATCCTAGACTATATAGGAGAACTTTAGCGAGCGCTGGTATGAGCTGTGTCGTGGTCACCAACACATTTACACAGTTACTCCTGTAAACAAGACAGGCACAGCGGTTAATGTGTATATACTATATATATTATACCATTTGACACCTTTCATTGCAAGATACAATATATGCTACTCTATAGGTAGGCTGTATGAAATAGGCTACAACAGATGTAGAATGGAGGGGTGAAGCTGATGTTTTAAGGTTAAACAATGTTGTTATAAGGTTTGTTTTCCAAAGTATAGTATAGTGAAAATTATTATTTTACAATTTTTAGTCACCCTGCTATAAATGGTTAAAGATACACTCCTCAATTGCGTTATAGCACCCTCAAAAGCGCTCTTTTTTTTTTAACCATAATTCTGCACAGAAGTGCACACGGCTGTAGGGGGAGGGGAACAATTGGAGCCACTCGGGGGCTCCCTTTCTGCCAGAGTTTAAGACCAAAACGACATGCTCGTCATACAATGGGAATTGCGCCCATACATTTGATGAGAGTACCTTTAAAGAATATCAGTGATTAACGATGGATAAGCACAGTGGCACACATCACCTGGAGCTGATAATAGACAGGGACTTGAGTGCGTTGGTGAGCCACGAGTCCGTCAGTGCCTCCACCTCTGCTCTCAGTTGGAGCCAGGCGTCTCTCTTAGCAGGACCCAGCAGACCTGTCAAACCAGAGCATGGCACTAATAAGATAAAGGCATGTGACAGCACTGAGCCACAGACGGTTTAACCACATGGTAGGAAGACTCACGAGAGGGCTGATAAAGTTATTTCGAAGCAACAATGGATACCGATGGTATCTTAAATAGGCCAGTAGAATGAATTAGCGGTATATTGAGAATATCCGATAAAGCATTTGTACATGGAAGAATCGTTGGATGGATCCATGAATTGTGTTTCCCAGATGTATAAAGTTAAAGTATATACAATTTGAAACCTAAATCAGAGTATAGGTTCTGCGTCACCCTCTCATTGGCTCTGATGTTCTGCAAACTCCCATCTGATTGGCTTACCCCCTACATTGTTTTTGTATGTGCTATACA
Organism: Percopsis omiscomaycus; assembly: GCA_027575585.1. NCBI lineage: Eukaryota > Metazoa > Chordata > Actinopteri > Percopsiformes > Percopsidae > Percopsis > Percopsis omiscomaycus. The sequence continues at coordinate 2,526,536 of JAODLI010000017.1, forward strand.
ACTCTTTGACCCGTCGATAGCGGAAGGCCAGCTTCCTCATCCAGTCAACCCCACCGCGGACGCCCGTAGCCAGGCACAGGTTGGCGCTGGTCGCAGCTGCATGGAAGCCATCAGTTGCAAAACTGTAAGTACTGTCAATAATAATAATGACATGTTTTATTTGAAAAATATGCTCTGGCAAAACATAGGATTCAATAGTTCATTCTTCAATACTGAGTGCAGTGACAAAACATCCCAACTGAGATATTTATTGTAAAAGGTCATATTTATCATCTGATATTAATACAAATAATAATAATACATTATATTTTTGGGACGCCTTTCTAAACACTCAAGGACATCTTACAATGCAAATACGTAGATTTTAGAGAGTTGGCTAAGATAAAGCCAACTGATAAACATACTATACTAGTAAACATTTGATCTGAGAAATAAATACAAAATATACAAAATAAAATAAAACAGTCAACAGAACAGAAAGTGGAACAAAGGGTCAAATTATTATTATTATTATTATTATTATTATTATTATTATTATTATTATTATATTGATTCATTCATGACACTGTTAGCAATTTCTAACCTTGTAAATGATACAAATATACAGTATAAATGCGTAACAACAAAACATTATACGTTTTTCACTTGGGTAACTCAATTCAACTTAGTTTCATTATGAATCAGTCATGGCACATTGGCCTAATGATTCCTACCAGAATGTGGGTGTCTTTCTGATCTGGCTAGACCACATGAGGGTTAGAGCTCATATTTAGACTGATATTGTTTATGGTGTTCTAAATTTAAATGTTGCAGCAGTCTCTAAAATTATTTTATTATGGGAAAAATATTATTTCACACAAAACTCAAACTGCTGATGCTGTAACTGTGGCTGAGAAAGTAGGTAAACTACAGTACTACACAATGCAGAAAATCGATGACTATAACAAATCCTGTGTAAGCATTTTAGCTAATAGATATTAGGCAAGAATGAAGATGATAGAAAACTCATTCATACATTCATTTTGTCAGCTATTCATTAATTCATGCTTTTTACATCATTAACACATCTTCTACTTATACTCACTCTAAACTAGTTTCAGTATGAGGGGCTGGACGCTCACCTTAAGTCTTGGCCATTGTCATCCGATGACACATCATCAATGTGTACCTGATCACATTCCTGCACCCCCACCCAAACACACGCACACACACAAATGTAAAATGAGCTAGCAGTCTTCAGAAAAACATATTCACTGTATACCACCAGGGGGTGCTATCAATCCAGTAATTGACAATCGACTTCACAGTAAATAGTTGTGTGCTTGTTTATGTGTGTGTGTGTCTGCGTGTGTGACCTCACCTCTAGATCATTGAAGAATAAGTGAGTGTCAGCCAGGTTGAAGATCATCTCCTCCATCCTCAGACCCAACGTTACAGCCATGGGGGGATCCTGACCCAGGAAGAAGGTGCTGTCATTATCATCGTCGTCACATGCATCGTGAAAGGCCACTTTTGTCGCGGTGAGTGTCGTCATTACAATAACCAGCAAGTTACGTCATCATTTGTATTTAGAATGTACATTATTATTCAATATGAATTAATATTATAATATTTTATGGTTCTTGAGTATTTTCTCACTTTATTCAAAATTGTATTACCCTAACTTCATCTCTCATTCATGAAAGGCCTCAGCTGCACCTCCTTACTGGTGTTTTGTCAGTTTTGGATCCCGGATAGTTCCATACATAGGCTACTCCACTCCACCCTCAACCCCCTTCCCCCCATTCCCCCCATTCCCCCCACTGGCAGGATAGAGTTTGTATGTCCCGCTAAGCTCGGCGGATGCTGACAGACAGGTTACACTTGTTCTGTCCCATCAACATGCCTCATCCTAGGGGTTTAAAAGGGGCTATATGGAGGAGGGGTGGTGTGTGCGCACACAGCTTTATGTGAAGCGGTTTTGGAGCGTGTCCGGGGAGCACTGCATGTGGCCAATGCTTGGAGCGCATGTGGTGTGTGTGTGTGAGTGGTTTGGTGTGAGTTTTTGTATAGGTTTGTGTGTGTGTTTGTGTGTGCACTGGACGGGGGAACATAGCCCTGCCAGCTAGGGCTCAGCTGCAAAAACCATCATCTGTGATAGGTCAGCGACGGTTGACAACTTGCCACGCGATTCGCTGACACCATCACACGACCAGAATAGAAAAAAGCTAACGTAAGGAACCAACTAGCTTGTGAGAGAGAGAGAGAGACGAACGACGAAAGTGAGACATTGTAGTGGTTCCAGAGGACAAGTAAGTGTCAGTAATAGAGTTGAATTAGATGCTAGGCTTTGGAGTTCAATGTTCTCCAACAGCTGGTCAATGAAACAGCTATGTCTTCTTCAATATATCTTTTTGAGCTTGCAGATGTCTGCCACCTAAGCATGAGGCACATAGTTTGTCTTCCAGGTAAATGATTATGTTGGCAGTTAGCCAGAAGAGAAATTCTTACAGTGGTGTTTGTGAAAATGCTCAATGTCTTAATGTCTTCAAGTGTTTGACTCTTGTGTGGCCCGGAGTCCTGGAAAGACTGAGTTGGTACTATGGGAATATTCTGCCAGGCTAGCTTAATCAATCACAGTGGATTTCAAATATTATTTTCGGCTCATATAAAATTTACTTTAAATCATTTCTCCTTCCCACCGCCACTGTTATCATTCTGACTGCAATGGAAAATCAACAGTTTAGTAAAATGTGGATGCTATTTCTGGTTAATGAAACTTTTGTGAGAAATGAGGTGTGTCACACGAATAAAGCTACATACTTATCTTGGCAGTGAACTGTTAACATCATCTGCGCCATTCATTCTGTTATTGCAATCAAAGAGAAAAGTACAACTTCCTCTTTGTTACCATCCGAAATGTATTATCATTTGGCCATTTGGAGCTCTTCACAATCTCTAACCAGCCAATGCCAATGCAATACAAACCAAGTACTTATACTCATTCACTTACACACACACACACACACACACAGCTATTTACAACTCACCAGGGTTTGTTCTCTACTCATTAAAACACCATTTCCAAGCTACATTCCACAACTGCAAAGGAACTAGGAAGTACAGTACAGTATACCCACAAGCCCTGGCTGTAAAACGCCTGAGTGCCTAAGGTTCCATTCAAGTCTAGCCTTGAATGGTTTGCACATCGCCCACTTCTGTTTCACTGCCAAACAGCATGTGAGAATGGAGTTTGTAGGGTCCCTGGAAGGGGGGGGGGTCTGCTATATCAGACACAAGGTGCCAAACAGCATTATATTATATTTACAGCATTTAGCAGACGCTTTTATCCAAAGCTTCTGCTAAATGCTGTAAATGTAAAATGTAAAAGGTGCAGTAGAATACAGGGAGCTGTAGTTTTTCTTTGTATCAGGTATGGGTGAAAAACATTTTGTCCATATTATGGTATCATGATTCAGATGCATAACCCACAAGCGTTGTTGTGGCCCCTCCATGGGTCTCGACCCCCTACTTATAGAGAACCACTTGGGACGGTGGTGGGACGTGAAAGGTGCAGAGGGAGGCAGAGCAGAGTAATGATGCTGGGCTGGTCTCACCTTGCCATATTTCTGTGCGTAGGAACCTGTAAGCAGGGAGTGGAAGACGATAATTGTCTCATCCAGGTCCCACACAAACACCCTCTGAAGGGAGAGAGAGAGAGAGAGGGAGAGAGAGACAGAGAGACAGAGAGAACTTATTTCTAAGTCGTACATATACTACAAGAGTGCAGAAGTGCATGTGTCTACAGGGGAAGGGGTAGAGAGGAGGCACAGGTATGGAGGAGGGGGGTGGGGGTGTTTTCATTCTTACCTCCAGATCGCTGTCAGGTGGAGGGGAGGGGTTGTTCTTGCGGCCCCTACCCCGGGACTTGGACCCTCCGCTCCGGCACGCCCGGTCTTCCAATTCCTTGATGGGTGTGGAGGGGCTCTGTACCGTGTCAAAGTCTCCTGAGAAGGCACGCGCACACGCGCACGCGCACACGCACACGCACACACACACACACACACACACACACACCGAAAAACAGAAAGGCGAGGTCAGTCTGGGTTCATCGTCCACAAGGATTTTCTTTTTTCCGCGTGTAGAAAACGTCAAAACCTCCGAGCAGGCACTTAAATCTGCACAATCCGCTCTGATCTACAGTGCGTTCTGGCGCGGTAATGATCGGGTCTGAGCTGATCCCTCAGGTGTGCGAGACGCGCGTCACTCCCCGCGGACTCTTGACAGGCGACCGTTATATGTCGGCCTTGGGCAAAAATCCATCGCGTCACAAATAATAATTCAGCGTAATAGGTATGTCAGCTCAACTTAAAGACTTAACAAGAGTTCTAAACAAAAGATTTACCAGCGGAGTGAGTTTTTGAAACCGCAAGAAAATGCCGAAAAGGGGCAATGATGAGAGATAAGTAATTTGAAGCCACTTGCATGGTTACACACTCGGGCTGCAACGCACGGCGACACACACAAGAGTGCACTACTGTAGGCATGCTCAAATGCACACACACACACACAGTGCCATATGGTCCTACTGCTGTGTGGTAACTAGAAACAGACTCTAGGCTTCAACTCTCATGTTGTTATGTCTCAATCAGAGAGAGAAAGACGGGCGAGGGGAGGGGTTGGGGGGCGTGTGAGTGACAAGAGAAACAGAGAAACAGATAGCATGAAGGAGAAAAACAGAAAGAGGAAAATTGCCTGTGAAAGAAAGCCCGATAAGCTGCTTTAATCAGACCTCTTGGACCACAGCCAAAGTAAACCAAAGAAATGTGGGGGGGAAAGGGGGAAAAAAAGGCACTTTTCTGTACATATCGCTATGACTTAACTTCTTAGCATGTCCTTTCTTTTCTCTTGAAGGTCTAATGCAATGTAAATATGCTCTAATCAATGCAGCTAATGCTAATGTAAATACAGGCTTGTTCTCTAATTAGCAAGTAAGATGTCGGGTAACCGTGGTAACGGTCGGATATGTTGCTGGGAATAGCTGGGAACGACATTTTATAGTGGAAAAAACACTTTAAATAGGCAAAATATGTTTTTGTTTCTAAACTTACTAAAGAGAATTTACGTTTTGTATTTGGAAAATGTATAAAAGCTTTTTCCAAAATTTCCAAAAATGTGTTATGAAAAAAATAATTTTCAATTATAGCTTTATGAACTGTGATTTGTATCTATTTATTATTATGATTTATTTGTATTTATTATTTGGTTAATTAAGTATTTCCACACAGTCATACATTAATATTAATTTAAATATGCTTGCTCCTTACATACCTGGGTGAAGCTCGGCAGCCTGTCCCGTCATGGCGGGACTGGGATCTTGCAGCTGATAGGCTGCTGTGGACCCTGTTCCGTCCACACTATTGGAGGTCATATATGTCCCATATGTGGAGGCGGGATAATACTGGGCGTACTGGTTTTGGCCAAATGTTGTATATGAGGGGTAATCCTGTCGAAAATAACACCAGGAATGAATAACATGCTATGCTACAAACTATATTCATACACTGTAGCATATAGTGTGTATGCATATAGTATGGATACAAATTATGCATATGGAGTACTGTCAACAAAGCCATCAAAAATGTCACTTTTGTGGAGTACAATCTTTGAAGAGACCTTTTACATTCTTCCTTCTCATTTCTAAAATCTTTTATTCTCCCCAGGCAGTGTTTTAAACTCCCCCCGACAATAAAGCCCTGTGATGTTTTACTGACCAATCAGAGATGAGTCAGTGCTCTAAACCTGTCACTACGTCTCTACAAGTCCCTATAAACCAGAACATGCATGCACACACACACACACGCATTCAGACATGTCCTTGCATAGTCATACGGAGTACATCAAATGCAAACACACTCTACACACAAACATATTTAATTTCTGTCTCTCTCTCTCTCTTACTCTCTCCACCACTTTCTCTTCTGTTTAAGTCATAAAAACACACCATCTTTGCTTTTTCCTCTTTGCTCCACCCACTCAAGGACCAAACTTGCATGTCTTTATTTTAACAGCCACATCTATCACCGAGGGACATTAAAATCCCCCTTTTAAGCATTTTACAAGAAGAACACAATTTATCATGAAGACAGACAAATTCGGAGCAAAACAGACTTAATGAATTCTTAAATGTGCCAATTCGTTCTACTTCTAAAGGTCACAAAGTTTGTGTGATGTGTGAGTAATGTGTGAGTAATTCTGTGTTATGTGTGAGTATAATGGCTAAACCACCTCTAATGCTATTGCTACTGTAGCATATGTAAAGCAAGTCACATTTACTTGAACACGCAAAGCACACTTGTGACAAGCTTGGACTGCTCTAACAAAACCCTTTTGGGAAGTAGCTTTTCTTACTGGCTCGAGACAAATAAATGCTTAAAGTGATACTCAACATTTATTAGCCCCGCAACCCTATAGTTTCCCTACCTCAATATAAATCAACACCCTGATTGTTGGCCGTGAAATATCCCTCGTTCGCTGTACAAGATGAACCGGAAAGCAACCTCCTTTGACTTCTGTTGTTTCTCAAAATCATGCTTATAATGAGTCTACATTGTGCGAGTGTTATATATAATATATTCAATTTTTTGTCAGAAATGGAGGTTAACTACTTGGGAATGGCTTTTTAGTTCATTGTGAGAGATGTATTATGTCATCAATCATCCATCATGGCTGTGATCTTATCCACAGAGTCAAGGATTTAACAAAAGTATTGCTTTAAGTTATCTTATAAACCAGGCTCCAAAAATAAATACAGACCCGTGTGCCTTATTAACATGCATTATGTGCTTATGTGTTCACAAGCACATAAAGCATGCAAACAGTACACACACATACCTGCTGTGGAGCAGTGTAGTTGGCTGGGTTGGACACTGAATTGTTGGTGGCATAAAGGCCTGAGGAAGGAGTGAAACTGGAACCTGGAGAGACACAGAGAGAGAAGACAGGGAGACATTAGAAACAGGAGAGAGAGAGAGAGAGAGAGAGAGAGAGAGAGAGAGAGAGAGAGAGATACAGAGAGAGGGGGAGGGGGAGGGAGAGGGAGAGGGAGAGGGAGAGGGAGAGGGAGAGGGAGAGGGAGAAACAGTGACAAACACACACGCGCACGAGGCCGGCAGAGCACGAGAGTAACCTCAAAAGCCTGGAAGCTGAGCCCGACATTGTATCCCTCAGACACAGCGATCCTCCACACGCATTCCTTAGAGGGCCGGTAGTCGTCAGGATAGTTGGGAGACTGGATCTGACCAGAGTCCTTGGTGATCTCGCCTCCACAGATTGCTACAGAGGACCGAAGAATGAGAGGCATTGGTATTAAACTTAAATCTAAACATGTCAATATTATCTTGCATTTGTAAAATGGGAACAGGGATGTTGGGGAACTCATTACTGTAAAAGTCTCATGTTGTAATAGTTTATGTGTCATTAATGAATCATTAGCTTTGCATTTGCATTTAAATGCTAACAAATTGTCCCCCTTACCAAATGGTACAGTATATTACAGTATATTATATACACCTTAACCACAATATAGCAATATTGAGAAATTTGGTATTTTAATTTGAGAAAAACTAGATAAATTGCTAAAATTTGTTGAATTCTTTAAGCATTTATAAATACAAAACATGTCATTAATTAATTACACACATTGTACAAATGACATCAATTACAATAATGACTAACTGAACTCATCAGAAAGCATTTTACTAACGACACAGGCAGCCAGTCGGGATGCCCTTCTAGCATAGTATACACAGCTATTCTGGAAAGCTGGTGAGGTAACGGCGGTACCTTCGTAGACAGCTGCAAATCCCTTCCCCACCCAGTTACTGCTGCTTCGAAACTCAATCCACATTCTGCTGTCTGTGGAGACCAGCACCTCGAGAACCTTATCGCCGCAGAACCTGCCTGAAGCGCACACACACACACACACACACACACACACACACACACACACACGTAGCAGGTCATGTGTGGTAGCTATAAGAGAATAAATGCAGGAGTCTAACTACTCGTGCGCTCACTGACTGTAAATGCTACCTAACAAAGGAGCCTTCCTCCAGTACCCGTCGCGGACCTCGATGTAGTCGTACCAGCAGAGACTGCTCTTATACAGATCCATGGTGGTGAAGTTAAGAACAATCTAGAGCAGAAAAATAAGACTGAGTGTGTTTAAATGCTCGCTAGTATCACGGCATATCCAGGATTGTGTGTGTGTGTGTGTGTCTGTGTCTGTGTCTGTGTGTGTGTGTGTGGCAAGGGGGGTGACAATCGATATACATTAAGTCTGTCAGCAGTCTGTTGTTGTTATTGGTTTGGTAGGCACATTGTCTGCTATGCAGGTGTGTGTGTGTGTGTGTGTGTGTGTGTGTATGTGTACCTTTTCTCCTGGTGTAACAGATATTCTCCAAACACAGTGTGTGTATGAAGGATATCCATTGGGATAACCGGGGGACGAGAAGTTCCCAGTCGAGTCTTGAAGAGTCTCCCCGCATGCTGCACACACACACGCAAGCACACACACACACACACACACACACACACACACACACACACACACACACGCACACGCATAGATCGATATATACAGATATAAAATCGGATTATATTACATTTCATAATAAAAGCAGGATTGTATTTATCTTTATCTTTTAATAGTAAAGGGGTTAGTAAATCAGATTTATATTTTATGTTTTATGTTATTTAATATTGTCATTGATATTGACGGTTGACATTAATAACTCATAACATAATACTTTCAACCAATTTATGGAAAGTCTGTGTTTTGAAAAACAGCCTGTGTTGGTTCTGGGTATGTTTTTAAACCAGCTGTGTGTGTTTGTATGTTATTGTGTATTTACGTGTCTGGTGAGTCCATATGGATACAGTTAGGACAGTATGAGAACTGTACAGACCTTCCCAGAACAAACTCCATTGGAAGCAAAGCCCTTCATAACCTGCCGTCTCTGTTTAGCATGTGTTGCGTTATCTGGGCTTACTGTCCGTACTGTATTCCTGTGTGTGTGTATTTCAGCACCGCTCATAAATCACCACTTAATCAAGTTAAGTTTAAAAGCGGTTTGCAGGACTTTTACGTATTGAACAGCATTCACTACTTGGCCAGAAAAATCGCTGTACAGTCCTGCATTGGTGTAAACTTTCAACTATGCGCCTCTGGCCACACCACGGATATCAACTCAGGTATTTTTCTTTTCAACAGCGTTTAATGTGATTAAATCTGATCCCATCAGACAATTGTTACAGCAGAACAGCCAAAAGCACTAACAAAACCCACCGTTTAGGGAGCACAAATGGGTGTGCACTTTTATAGCATATCTGCTTTTCACACCATGTTGTGTTAAGTCATAGGCTAAATAAACTTATTTGAATATTTAATCCTCAAATAAGCAGCACATTTTGTCATAGTGGAGTCATTTGGGATGAGCCAGTAGTTCATAACCATCGATTAGCATTAGCATCTGTATACACTCATTTTGTCACAGTAAAAATAATGATAAACCATGCATGGGGGTATTTGATAGACAACAACAAACAACAATAATAAAAACAACAAATATATTATGTGACACATAATGTGAAGTGACGTTTAATGCAACTATCCCTTTTAAAAGGAGGATAGCCAAATGTTTTCCCTCCCATCATGTACGCTCCCCCTCCCCCACATTGCCCTGGGGCTCCGTTCATCTGTCAGCAAATATGGTATCACTCAATAGTAACCTTATAAGGTTAGGGTCGTGTCTTCTTCCCAGCCAGAATACAAACGCTCGCACACACGGCACGCTGTATATCGTTCATCCATCTATATATAAATCTATATAAATCTATATAGAGTATATCTGTTGTCTATCTATCTCATGCCACTGAAGCGGCTCGAGGTGAACCTGCTGGGGGTTGGGCGCCAGCGTTCGAGGCCCGTAAGGCTTTGTGGCATCCCAAAGAGTCAGCTGTAAAGGCGCTACAGAGCCCATCAGAACCTCCCTACCATGACTAATAAGATGCTTCAACAAAACAAGGGTGCGACGGGAAGAGCGCGTGCTCAGTGCGCCGTTTAGACCACCCCGACGCAGGGGAAAACAAATGACTCAGCGGCACACGGGGAAGGAGGGGCATGACGGTGCAGTCTGGACACGCCATCAGAGAAACGTTTCAGACCGTTTATCACTCATCACTCGTCCCGTTAGCTCAACACGAGCAGAGCACCGACACGCAGATGCACGCACATGCTGTATATAAATACGCACACACACACACACACACACACACACACACACACACACACACAGTGGTTTCATAGTAAAGATATCAGTACCTGGACATCTATACAGCTTTCTTGCCTGTGCAATGTCTCCTTTACTGAGCCTGGTCCGCTGGCCAATAGCAGGCCGGATCCCATTCTCATCTCTGGATGGAAGGATGGTGTCTAAGAACATCCCTCTGCAGAGAGAGCAAGAATAGAGGACATTAAAGGGGAATTCCCGACAATGTTGAAATCAAACAGTACAGTTTAAAGTGCTGGCAAGCTCTATAGATTACAATGGAAACCAATGGAGTTGCAATCCTCTTCCTTCTTTGTCATTGAGCATGCATGTGCATGTGCATGTGCATGTGCATGTGCATGTGCATGTGCATGTGCATGTGCATGTGCACGTCAGAGTACACTGTAGAAGCGTGTACCCTAACGGACCACATGCATTCACTGTCCACATGCTGGGATATTTTGCAGCGTTAATGTCACAGATTTCAAAAGGACACGTTTCGGGTGAATTATAGACTGCTTGTTGGTTGACCCTGTTTGTTACCATAATCTAGTGAGTCTCGACAGCGGAGATCTCCAGAACTTTATTTGATTTTTGGTCAAAGGTCTAGCTCATGATCTACCGGAATTCCCGTTTATGCTTTCATTTTTAATAGATAACAACATAGATACATACTTTCAAATGTACTGTATCTTAATTGTTGGTTTTAAATTATAATCTTACAAATGCTTGACGAACGCTCAACCAAGACGGTACAAATGCTAAATAAATCTGTGTGTGATTTGGGGTTTCAGTATAGAAGACAACATTGTTGGCGTGAGGCACACCATCTGTGTGCCTACTGTACAGCCTGGTACTGTAGTGTATAGTGTGCCTACTGTACAGCCTAGTACTGCAGTGTGCCTACAGTACAGCCTGGTACTGTAGTGTGCAGTGTGCCTACAGGCTGTACCAGGCTGGTACTGTAGTGTGCAGTGTGCCTACAGACTGTA